>JAUOZQ010000101.1:0-350228 GCA_030710315.1 Anomotaenia brevis
AATGAAATCTGTCTTTTGTGGGATGGTATCATTGCTGTTATAAATGCAGATGTTAATTGTTAAACCTTAAAAACAAATTCACTTACCAACGCAGCAGTGGCTAAGGTCAGTCGCAATGCTGTAGTGTTTATGCGCTGTGCTGATGTGGATACTAGTTTCAAGGTCAAGGACGCTAACGACGCGAACCAATCACAAATCGCTTAGTCACAATTTGTGAGCTGTCGCGAAAATTGGTGTGCACAATTTCGTACGACGGCGTGCAAGCAAGACGTCCTTCATCACGTGCTAGTTCTTTCTCCTAATACGAGCTTTTACTCCCACCTTCGGTTTTCTACTATTTGGAAGTTATTGTTGTTAATATTTAAAGTGACAATCACTTTCTAATTGCCAGCACTGCCAACCCCTGGGAAACACTGGTACAATACTAATTAGCACACGCTTATGATGGCTAAGGACTTATACGCCCCTGGAGACACGCGCGCCCTCCAGCATGTTAGACTCCCCGAATTTTGGCCGAACAGTGCAGTAATTTGGTTTGCTCTTGCTGAGACACAATTCCGCCGAGCTAACGTCAAGAGCGAAATTGCCAAGTTCGATGCAGTCGTTGAGAAGCTGCCAGAGCACGTAGTTAATCAGCTAAACCACGCTACCCTTTCGCCTCTCGCGGAGAATCCGTATACCAGGTTGAAGGAGGCAGTCATCATTCTGAATACCCCCGTCATCAGTGACGGTGACTCCAAACCATCAGACCTCTACCGGCGGATGGTACAATCGATTCCTGGTTTCTCGTTAGAAGACGAATACTTTCGGGAGATGTTCCTCCATAAACTGCCGGAACTTGTCAGCACTTTCATCAAAGCTGTCCCAAAGTCCCTTACCACCGAAGAATTGCTTGAAATGGCCGACAGGATACTTGAGAAAACAACTCAGCAGCCAACCATCACGGCAACTGCTGTCCAACCTACTCAGCAAACCAGTCTACACGACAGGATCACTGCCCTGGAGAAGAAACTAGACGCTCTCCTCCTTCAACAACGCCCACACTCGAGGGAGCGCTCACCTAAAAGGAAGTCTGACCGTTCGTCCGGACTGAAGAGCTCTGGCAGACCCAAGTATGAACCCACCACGGAAGACGTTTGTTTCTACCATGCCAACTTCGGCACCTCAGCCAGGAAGTGCAACCCGAAGTGCAAGTTTTGGGGAAACGTCCAGACCAGTTCTGGTCTCTCTCAGCCAAGCCGTATTCTCTTCATGATTGACTCAGGCGTGGAGATCAACATCATACCTCCCACCCCCGCAGACCGCCTCCACCCCAACCCCCATCTGAAGCTGCAAGCTGTGAATAGCTCCTCAACCAGAACCTATGGACAACGTCAAACCAGATCCCACACCCTCGGCTACCCATGACTGATGATATCCCCAAATCCCTAACCCTGACCCCTTCTCGTCTCGTGTCCAAACCCAAGCCCACCCGGAGCGGACGACATGTACATTTTCCTAAATATTTTTGCAACCATCATCTTATCTAGGTAACTGCTCTTCCGTCATCAAAGATGACTACGGATTCAACGGGGGGGGCGTATGTAGCGTTTATGCGCTGTGCTGATGTGAATAATGATTTCAAGGACAAGGACGCTAACGACGCGAACCAATCACAAACCGCTTAGTCACAATTTGTGCCCTGTCACGATAATTGGTGTACACAACATCGTACGACGGCGTGCAAGCAAGACGTCCTCCATCACGTGCTGGTTCTTTCTCCTAATACAAGCTTTTACTTTCACTGAATTTATTATTAATAATATTTAATGTGACAATTATTTTAATGCCAAGTAATAAATAATTATGCACCTAAGCAATCATTAAATTTCATACTGAATCTACCAATTAAACCTGAGAATTTGAATGCCCGAAATGTGCTTACATGCTACTGAAAATTTCAGTACTTCAAAAATGACCATAATTAAATAACGTTGCCCTCGAATTAACGGAGACATTTCAATATGGAGATTGTAATATCCATTATAAGTACTCTAAAGAAATGGAAAAAGTATCTTTTTCGCCAGTTATGTCAATAAAAAACAGAATCGAGGAGTTGTGTGATAATCTAGACTTAAACTTCAATCACTTAAGTGTCGTTGATTTAATAAAACTAATTTTTAATAGAAGCAGCTCAGTATAAATTGGGTAAAGTTGCTCACTTAGTCAATTCTGAAGCCGGAAATGTCACTGAAAGTCGAGCAAGACTCTGAGAGCGTGGCTGACGTGAAAGATAAAGTCGAAGCAACTTCTGACGCCTCGTATTAAACTATCGCAAACCATCCATGGCAGATGCTGAGTCCGCTAGCTCTTCCACTTGATAAATCATCCACGCCACCACTACCGATTATCCCGATTTGTGCGGGATCCTTCACAATCATCTCCTTCAACCCCGAAGAAGTTACCAACTCTGGAGGAGATGAGAAACAGACCTCCTCGACTCATGGGCACCGGTAACCCCATCAGTAATTTCCTAACAACTACAGCGGTAGCCGTAGTGGGTGATGAAAATGCCGATTTGGTTAATGGAAAATACTGCATATCTTCAGATCGTGTGAGCGTAATGGCTTTGTAGAAAGAACCTTGGATGAAATGATCACGATTACCACTAGGAACTAACAACCACAAAGTATCCTATTCTTGAACTGGAAGATAAGACGCAAATTGGATTGACTTTCACCTTGACCTTTGAGTTTTACGCACCGCCACCGTCTCTAACAGAACTAAGCTATGATGCATCCTTTAAAATACTTGCATGCCTCACTATTGCATAATCCCTCAATTTAGCTTGGCAGTCCGAACTGTTTTGTGATAGCTTAGCGTTAACACGAAGCCGAGTATGTAAATATTTCCATCACTCTGCTAACACCTACAGTGCCGTTTGAGTGTTTTAGAAAATTTAATCGATCTGACTGGAGCACAAATCAGGACATATCCCACTTAGCCCCTGGTTGCTGCAATCGTTCGCTAGTTCGTAGAAAGTTAAGACTAATGTTTACCCCAAAATATGCTTCCTCTAGAGGCCTTTATATATCATATCACAAGTGTACTACTTTCTTGATCGAACACTGCTATAATTATCAATCCGAACTCTTTTCCATCGATTTCATTTGAAAGACCGAATTCCTACCCAGTGGAGTCTTTGGCGTGGTCATCTTCCATCGGCACTCTTCATTCTACTCTGCATTTCATTGCCACTCAGTTCTGGAATGCCAAGATGACAATATGAATCCTGGAACTCTTGTGAGATGACACTATAATGTACTGACCGTTGAATTGTTTAAATTTACTTATTTAAATGTACTTGTGACTGTAAGTGCAGTAGCAGTGTACAATAATTGTTTTGCTATTAAAATAAATTTGATGAAAGTGCGTTTGTCTGATAAAAATCCAACTTCGGTTAAAAAATCAGGTAAAACTTCGAACCAGCAATGAATATTCGTAATCTAACTATTCTCAGGTCCCTTCAGCTTAATTTTAAATATGAATTTATTATTTTATTATATAACATTTATTATATACAATATACTATATACATGTATAGTATAATATATATAGTATATATATGCATATGGAATATATATATAATATATATGTAATATACATAATCTGCTATATACATATATATTTCGTATTATACTGTAGTTCGAACAATCTCTCAATAAAGTGAAAATACAGGCTTCGAATTTGTTAGCTCTAGCGAGGGCACTCGTGCATTTCGACGTGCTCATTTCGCATTGAGCTTCTTGGTATAGTCGAATGATCCACTCAAGAAGCAACTTCCGAGTCAATGATTCGACGTTCGCAACAGCTGCAAAAAAATTTGGAAGACGATTACCAAAAGAGTACGATGGAAGACATACCGAGCCTAAAACCCTACACTCCAAGTGAAGGCACTTAAAAACTAAAGCACATGAATTGCCTGACCTACGTGTGGTTGTGGTTCTTATGGGTATTTATACTACTCTCAGATTAAAATGCATCACATTTGAACACAGGTTTGATGAATGATTAAAAGTAGATTAATGCTATCAAAACCCAAAGGTATCATACCAATATCGGACAGTGAATTTAGCTCAAACATCACTCCAAGTGCTTAAAACTTAATAACATGGCTAATTTCACTCTTAAACATATTGGAAAAATTAAAAATCTACCGATAGATTCGATGATTTTGTGATTGCTTCAGTCTGTGTTTCTAAAATGAAATAAGCTAAGTGAGCATTAATTCGCATGATAGGACACGAAGTAGGTCATTTTGTTAAGCAAAATAATTCGTGAGACTAACTTCGCTTTGAGATCCTCAATTCAGATTACTTTAGCTTTAAATAGGAAATTTGTTTGCCTCAGTTATTTAGGCACTCCTGAGCATACTTTCGATTATTCTGACAATTTAGTGTCCTAGTGGGTTCGTAAGCACAGAAGATTTGCATTTTAAATAAATTTGAGTTTATTAAATCAATTTAACTGTAGCAATCTATGGCTTACCCTCTCTCTCTATCACCTACTTAAGTAAAACATCAAAAACCAGAAAAATTCAAACACTAAGGTCGGACAAAATAATGAAAACACCTAGCATTTCGGCATTATAATCTTTTAACATGCTATAAACAATCGAAACTTGACATTGTATGGCCTATGTACATATTTTCGTCATTTCGAGGAATTCAATTGCTATACTGCTTGGTACGCATGATTAACCTTGGTCATTTTAAAGAGGTAACACTTTTTATCTTAAAGACATGAAAAAATGCAAAGTTAAGGAAAGTACGTCAGCCTTAGTTGTGCTATAGACAAGCATGAAAATGATTTTTGCATTTCCGATCTGCATATTATTTAAAATCTGTCTGGTATTGTAACAACACATACTACCCCCAAAAAATTTGGCTATGAAAGCACTTCGATTCGGCTTTTTTCTCTTTTAGTATATCGCAAACCCCAAAGAGTAAAATCAACGCCACAGCTTGCTTAAATTTACTTTGTTCAAGGAGTTACTTTTAAAATTCAAGAACTGTAGAGTAGTGGATAGGGACAACTGTCTGGTCATTCCATAAGTTATGTCCGAATCGTAAATAAAGGTGTCATCATCGGTTTGCTTTCCATCTCTGCAAATATAAGGGATAACTTCAATATCTCTAGTATTTTTTGACATCGGAGGTCATGCTGTGTGAGGTTATGCTGCATTTTTGATTCGATTTTTCACAAAGCTTGGCGAAATGCCCTTATTTAGCGATGGCCTAGAATGAAAGAGGAACGTATTTTGCATGACATTCCATTCTCGGTGGCTGTGGCTTACGTCTCACTAGCCACAGTCGGTGGAGGATTCACTGTAAAAAGAACTTCAAAACAATTTGGAGAGAATGAAGGGGAGAAGAGCAGATGTGAACTAGAGATAATATTGTATTCCAAAAAGAGACAATAAGCATGCACCCGTTTTCCAAGCCTATGAGCTCATGACACCGATAAGCGATTGCAGAATTTAAACAAATCTCGATTACCGACTCTAGAGCTTTTGTGGAGGGTGAAATTAACTCTCCTGTGTCTCACAAATCAGCTTTTACAAACTATTTCATTCAGGCATTTATGAAAAGTGAAAGCTTGACAGAAACGATGACGCCTCTTGAACTGCCAATATCGCGTTCGTTCACTAGGACATCACGCCACCGGAAAAGAATGCGTATCGACTCAAAACAGACATTCGTAGAAGTACAAAGCGTCCTTGTGACAACATAAACAACTACAGAATGACTGGGAATAACCAGAAAATTTTTAATATAGTTTTCTAGAGTTACACCACTCCTTCCTTGTTAAGATTTTGTGCACATCGTTTCCTCTGGATTGACCTGAAGTCGTTAGGGTGTATGTCTGACCCTTCCCGATCTACTGAGGTCTGGTGTCTGCTCTGATTGAGTGTGACACGGGTCAGGATTGGATGATTAAAACAGTCAGCAGTGAGGGCGTTCAGAAGCGAACTTTAAAGAGGAAAAATACCTGCTCTAGTGAATTGAAAAAGGCTGATATAATCTCACAATGACAGTGCAAGACTCCATCACCCATCTAGCAAGTATGAATTTAAAAGATCGCAGAACGAACTGCAGAGAAAACTACTCATCCACCATGTTCCTCCTTCAGACTTCCATTTTTTCAAAACCATTTGAAAAGAGGCATCTATTAACTCAGGAATAAGTTAAATCGAACACTTGTAAGTTCTTCCAATTAATTTGTTGATTGACAGGTGAAAGACATGGTTGTTGATTGATTCTGTGATTAAATCGGTAGCACTGCTACCTCAGTGAGTGGATTTATTAATAGTACCTTGAGATCTGCCGTTGCTTCAAATGCACCAATACATATTTTAGTCGAAAAACACGTATTGTGCTAATTGTCTCATTAAAATCAACCTAGCCATAATTTGATTGGGTAGCATCCCAGCCAATCAGGGGGCCCTTTCCCAAGTGCATCGATCTGTAGTCCTTCGATAACACTTTTTTGCTGAATTTGTATGAAAAATATATCAAATGGTTGCAAAAGAGAGAGACAATGGAGAAGTAAGTTATTTTTTGTGATTTATTTCAACCCAAAGTAGTAATAAGGTAACTGAACCCAGGAAATCGTCTGATGGATGTGCTATTGATGGATGTGTTAGCAATATTGGCAATATTCATATCTTCGGCACCTTTGTCGTTTTCCACTAAAAGTGCCTTGAGCTTTGTCGAAAGAACCTTTGGAGAAATGGTAGTGATTAACACTTAGAAAATAATAACCACACTGTTTTCATCTAGATGGACTTTGACCTTGAGCATTGAGTGCGATGAATTCAAATTGGGTTCGACTCCCTTCATATGTCATTAATAACAGAAGTAATACTGAAAAAATGACCCTAGCAACGAAATTTTTGATGAAATTATTGGGGACAATGACAACCGGAATGTTTACGGAATACAAACTACAAGTATTGGATTATTCAAATTTCAGTAGCAGCGTCGGAGAATAAGCGTCAAGACTGATGAATACGTCGTTTAGTTTTGAGTTTTACACATCGAAAGAATGTGGTGCAATGAAATTGAATTGAGGTTTAGCCCAACTAACCTACAAGGGAATGGCAAAAACCCATTGTAGATTAATGCTGATGTCCAAAATACTGTATGAATTCAAATGTAAAATGTGGTATTTCTACAATTCCTTCTTTGACAGTTCGCTTAAAAGATACTGAAGGAAAAGTATAGAACGACGATGTATTGAGATGTTGGAAAACAAAATTGAAAATAGCTATTAAAAATATTAAAGACTATTTGAACTAAGCAGTGATCGGTAGCACATTGTGTGTACATCATTAATTGTGGCCATTAGTTGACAAAGTCGCTTTCAGATTAACAGCGACATCTCAACGATTTTATAATCAAGATATTCCACATCCTAAGCATTTATTTTAAAAGCAAATATAATTAACATAAAAAACCGAGCATAATATTTTTAATACTGTCATAGGGAATAGCCTTTGGCATTTCGTATCACAGTCCTAAAAGCACTGGGACTCATCTTTTTTGAGGAATCAGGCTCAAAAAAGTTCTACTTTATGCGTCCATTATTAATTAAAATTAAATCCTTAAAATCAAACTTTAATAATTTCAAAAATAGCACCTGCTTTTAAGTGATGGTTGAATTGGCGAATTTTTTCTGTAGCCACGTATGTATCTTCTTTTGCTGGTGTTAAAATTTGAAAAAGAGTTTGAATGACGTGCACTGAAATTATGTGAGAAAAATTGTCACTTCATTACCACCTCTTTTTACAGATGCAAGTGTATGCTCGAAAATTTTTTATTTGTTCACTTCTGAAACCACGAACCCGACACTGTGCTTCTGATGCATTATACTTTTATGTATAACTAGTGATTGTGATTTAATTTAAAATGATTCCTGAAATTCGAAGAGGCTGCTTGTTTAAATGTCGGTCTTCCCTTGTGTTTGGACTTCTAATTTATTATTTAAAGACAATTCATTTCCGAACGCCACAATTGCTATTAATTGTGTCAAAACATCTAAAGGGTTAAAGTCACACATTCCAGAAGGAAAATTGTACTGTTTACTTAAAAATTGCATTGTCAACTAACGAAACCAGGCATTTCATCCAAATTTAGCTATCTACTGCAGTATATTCCATGTCAATGACCAAAAATAACATGTTCAAGAGCTTCATGACAAATATCCGTAGCATATTGTACGTACATCACTGATTATGAACATCGTTCGAAAACGTTGCTTTCCAGAAGTTCACAGTCAAATTTTTTGTTACCCACTTTAGTTGATCTCACCTAAAAGAGAACAAAATTTATTGCAGAAAAGGGAAAATTACAGGAATTCATAGAAGAACTGAAGACCAATCCAGGCTTAAAGTTCGCTAATTCGATCGAAGTGAGCTTTGATAGAAACCGCTCAATATAAATTCCGTAAATTTATTCTATTTTCACTGATTGAACCAAACATGTCAGGAAAAAGCACCCGAAACCCCGAGAGGGTGAATAATGTGAGAGCCACAATAGAAGCAACTTCCACTGCCCCATCGAGCTCTGTCTTGAACCGTCCGTCAGAGATGGTGGATTCGGTAGCTCCTTCTCTCCTTGAAACATCTCTACCCTCACCACCACCGCTGACACCGATTCCTTACCCTGATTCACCATGGCTCACTACTACAGAACCGACGACTATTACATCTTCACGTACATCGCTTTTTACCCCAAAGAGGATACCGGATCTGAAGGAGATGAGGAGTAAATTCCCTCGACGGTTTGAGGCACTTTTGGCCCTAACAACTGCCCACACATTGACCCTGCTGTCTGGCAGACTTACTGATCTCGTAGGTACTGCAGCAGAAGCAATCGAGGGAGACGAGAACTACGATTTGAGTAGCATAGCACCACTGGTTAAGGAGCATCTCGAAGTGATGGCCAACATCTCAAGCCTTCTCTCACATTCTATCACCAGGCTGAATGAGATGCCTCACCGTGTGAACAATCCCACTTCCCAATCCTGTCAGATGAATGCCAATCCGGTTCCACCCACTTCAACCCACTTAACTACAACTAAGTACGGATTCTCGACTGCGCCACCAGTGAAGTGTGAGGAGGAATATGCAGGCCATTGCGGGGAAACCAGTTCTTCTGTCGAGACTCAAATTAGGGACCCTAGATCTCACGAGACATGGAAGACAAGACAGCAGTCCCGACCAAAGTAGAACCCCTTGTCTGATTTACTAAGTTTCCTGTTTTCCTTGGCTTTCAAACACTGTCTGTCCATTTTATAATAATAAATTTGGTATTATTCCCTTTTTATTCTAACGGATTCCATCAGTACAATATGGGCTTTCAAGGCATTAACTGATGAGCCAGTAACATTCATAGACCTTGTCTTTTTCAATTCTTCTATAACTTACGAATATTGCCAAGACTTCAAAACAAGTTAATAAAATTATTAAATTCGAAAAAGATATTCTCCAATGCCTCGACTTTTAAAAACAAAATCGAGGTAACAGTTGGTCGGCCTTGCTAACTTACCTCACTCTTCAAGGTTCAAGAGGCTGAATGGCTATGATAATTTTTGTTAATAAATTACATATCGCCTTCATAAAATGTGGATTCTTAGTAATTGCCGAGATTTTGTCAACTGAAAATCGGGCGGAGATATGATCAGTCACTTTCATTAACAGCTCATCATCCTAACAGTCTTCGTTTGAGTTCACAAATGCCCCAACAACTCATTAAGCGGGACCCACATATTTGAACTAGTGCTGACTCTGCTTTGAGGTTCGGCCGTCGAATCCTGCTTTGGAATCCGGCTAGAATCGTTATCAACCAAATCCATTGAATATCAAATTAAAGAACCGTGTGCTCTAGCTTTATTACAACATCAAGAAAAACAATTAAATATTATTCTAGAAAAAAATACTTCGAAGGCTTCGAAATTGAAACTTCATAAAAAAAACTTTGAACTCTCAATTGACGGCTTTTATTATTGAAAGCCTGATTTACTATCATTGCTGGTAATTTTGCAAATTACACGATTTTTCCCTTCTAAATAGAATAAAAATTGAGCTAATCTCCGTCTTTTGGAATTAAAGTGGTTTATGAAATACATGTAAGATCGCAAAGTAATTGTATCCAAGTTGAAAATAAATCCAGCAGACGATTATGTTTGTCCTATGACACTACTAAGGGATCTCCTTCAATTAGAATCATCTTGTACCAGCCTACTAACCTAGATTATTTGAGTCTTATAGCCAAATTATGGGTGCAGCTGATTAGTTATGCGAATTTGCACAGAGTTGAGACTAATCATCGCCAATTATTCAGTACATTCAACAGCTATAATAGCCACCGTTCTCATCGTCTACTCCTCTCATTCTCGTCAGCTTTACCGCTGCAGGTAAATATCTGTGTTTTATTTAAAATAGCTTCTCAAACCCTGGGTTAAGCATATAGACTAGCTGTGGCGCTGTAGATGTGGTCCAATTTCGCCATGCTGCGTTTAGTAGAAATAATATTTATAAGCATGCGAGCACTAACTGTCATGGTTATTGAGTAATATAATAAATTAAATAGGCAACCACAGAAGAATTCCCGTCTTCCTCCACATTTGTACATTTACAAATTATTTGGTGTTAGGAAATTATGTAAGTGATATAGTTACCATACACCAAGTTAAAATGAGTCCTGTCCGTAAAATTTAAACGCTTCAACTGATATTTGCGTTAAAATCACTGTCAAGTATTGCCCTATTGATCCATTTTTAGTGGAAGATGCCACGATTACTTCATTCGTGCTGTCCATCATACCAATTTGGTCATCTTCTCTCGAGTTCTCTTGCAACCGATGCCGACGTTGAATGGATGACTCAGAAGTTGCTTCTTGAGTCACCAAATTCAACAATGCGATGATCACGTGCAAATGCACGGGTGTTCTCGCTAAAGTAAACAATCCAAAGGTTCTGCTGACCGTTGTTTTTGCATTGGGTTATTTATTGTACCAATTAGCTTGAAATTGTTGCTTATAGATTAGTAACCATATCTCTGTTGATGTAAATCAAATCATTCAAATGATATCACAAATTTGAAGTTTCCAACATAACACACGTATTTCGTTTGCGGGTATGAGCAGGTTTATTGTACTTTTTACCTTCATGCTATCGTGATCAGCTCACTTTGATGTCTACTGTCTACTTTTAACCAGTAAACAGTATTGAAAAGAAATTAACTGTGATTTCATTGGCCATTCGAACAGGCAACATTCGTCAATTCTGAAATGAGTGTGACCAAAGCTCAACGAACGAATTTTTCGTCACCAATTTCAACGGCATATTGCGAATACTCAGGACTGAACTTGGTGTGGTGCACTTTTTCTACAGCGATAAATGCGTTTCTCACGTACCGAATACCCACCAATACGGATGTCGTCCCAAAATACCTCACCCTCCTTCAACAGAATAAATGAACAACATTTGTTTAAATCGATTTCTGACTTGCACACTGATTAATTCAAACGAAGTCTTTGTTTCTTTAATTTAATCGTGGGTCAGTGCGAGATGATCTTATGCAGTGCGCAGGCTAGCTTCAGTGCACTACCATATGCATGATTTGATATAAGGAAAATGACCAACCTTGGTGGTTTCAGCTTCGATTTCAGCTTTCACGAGCACAAACCTAAGAGCACACAACATGAGCCCCACGTTCTACTTAGTTTAACCCCCTTAATTGAATGATTGCATTAGGAAACGGCAAGGTATTTCCAGAAAGATTATTTTTTTCAACAAGTGATAAGGCCAGCAATTTGTTGAAATACTTTCACCATAAAATACAAATAATAATTTTAGAGAGTCTTAGGAACTTTGGCTCATATATGAATGTCTTTTAAATTACTTTCTGATGATTTAATATCATTTAAACTTAAAGAAATTCCCTATTATGACTCCCTTTTATAAAGACGTTTTTATTTGTCACTGTAAAGCTGCTCACTAGATATTATTTGAGTTTTATCGCTACCAAGGTTTACCGTTTTCACAATGCTGGATTTCATAATTTAAAATTTAAAAATGATTTAATAATTGCTTTACAATTTAATGGATAAATAAGAAACATTGATTGGTGGTTCTATTTATAGATAAAGCATATCCTAGAACTTTTTAAGTTACTTCGTGCAAAAAAAAGCCAGCAGTTAAAAGAATTTCAAAATAGGGGAGGTTGTTATTGAGATTTTGGAAATTATATTAAGGCAGCAATATACTGGCACTTTGTTAATACAAACAGTGGGGTCATTTGAACTTCCTGGGGTCCCTTGAAATAAAGGGAATCACTCATTTTCAACGAATTAATTAGGTAGATAATAGATATTATCAGTAACTTACGAAAAAATCTTACATACCCACATATAGGGCTTATTTACCATAAACAGTATATAAAAACGTACTCATCTCTATGTTTAAATTTATCTCGAAATTTAAAACAACTACAACTCTTTTAAAATATACCGATAATTCAATTTTATTGAATCAGTAAACTATAATCCTTTTCATACGATTCACGTGTTCTGAATGAACTATTTGGGTCAATTATATTAAATTTAACCTATTTATAATTGCATTTTAAAAAATATGGAATTTATTTGCAATAAAGAACCAAAAAATGTTTTTTACAAGGCTAAGTTAAGGTCAAATGTGCACCAAAACATCGATGCTGCGTTTTCAAAACGGCAAAACATGGTGTATATGACATCTATTTGGCGAAAAACCGGTGTAATTTAGCCTTTAAAAAGTATTGTGCCAAAATGAATTGCGATTGTGAAATTTTAATGCTTTTATTCTTTTTTGATTTATACCAGTGCATCTTTAATGATCTTAGAAAGTTGCAACGTACCAAAGTAGCTATACCCCAAAATTAAATAAGGATATCAGCTGTTACGAATAACAGCAAGTCAGAATATCTCTTCTGACTCGACCACTGTGAAGCTTCGCATTTTTAGACATCTATTTTGGTCGAAAAGCATCGTTTTTTCTGTATAAATAAGTAATGTATGGCAACGCTACCTTTAGACCCATCGTAATCGTGTACCAGAAAAAAGTTCTGCCTCTTTTTTAGGAAAACTTATTAGGTGCAGCATGATAATCACCCTTGCAATTGTGGGGGTTTATTGCAACTCAACACTATAAATGCAAAACAAAGTTCAATCAATGAAGGCGTCAGAATGATATCTTGTGTCCACAAGACTGGTACCCAACTTTAAAGGCAACTTGTTATCTCTAGATATTTCTGCCACTCGGCACTTCTTCTGCTGGACAAGTTGGAAAAGTCACTCCAAGTTTATCCCTAAAAACAGTAGTTTTAACTAATTTGCATGAAGTTTAGTGAAACACCCATAAGATATCAAACAGACAGCCCGTTTATGTCATTTAAAGTAGTTTTTTGTTACTTTATTCGTTCGTTCATATAAATGTTTATAATTTGTTTAAAAGTGCCAAATGGAGCAATCTCAATGCTTATTGAACTTCATTTAAACAAAAATGCAGTAAAAGCAAACAATTTGCTTGCCATGATGATGTAGAACTGTTAACAATTTCTACATGAGAGTAATTCCTAGCGAACTAGTTTTCTGTTCCATAAAGAAACAGGAATCTCTTCTGTTTGTTAATTTAATAAATAAATGAGACTATGTTAGATTCATGCTTTTATAGTTCTTAATAGCTTTAGTAAATACTTCAAAATTGTCTCGTTTTCTCTTTAAATGTCTCGTTTGTCATTAAATGTGAAACCTGACTCAAGACTCTAGCTTCGTCACTGGTGGAAGTAAATTCATCTATACCACATCTTACTGATATAACGCTTTGAGGAAGAGTACGAGTCTTTTAGCCTAGGCATGGGAATCAGCTTTGAACATGTGGAAATAGGTGTGGAATTGAAGAATTATTCAAGAACTGAATTGTTGTGGAGCGTTTTTTCTATTTCCACAGAGAATGAAGCAACAACACTGTTTAAAGCATCACTAAATAGCGCATTGCCGATATCATCGTCAAATGTAACTGCTGAAGTGTCTTCCAAAATTTATTTTGAGGTTTTTACTAATATTACCTCGTCGAAAGTGTTCTGTACGTTAACAATTTTGAGACCATGTTAAGGAGATGTCAAAGTGAGTTGAAAAATTGGCCATGGATAAGCGAAATCACCCGGTGTTCAAGTAAAGTCTATGTTGAACAAAGTTAAGTTGCTATTTTTGTCAAAAGTGAGTTGAAAGGGCAGCATTACTAAACGTAGAGGTAAAATCAAACTCCTCGTGTTTGTTTGGCCTCTGATATTGAATGTGGCATTTTTGAATCCAACTGACATTCCAGACCCGTCTTAATGACTTTTTTAATGTCATTTCATAGATAAATCTTATATTAAATCAAGCTCAACTTTTGCCAAATTTAATCGTTTATTTTAAATGATTTAATGTCCAAAAAGGACGTCTTAGAATTATGCTAATGTTTGTTACCGATAATTTGAAAGTCTTCTTGAAATACAATTTGACCGTAACCACGGCGAACGATAATTATGCCGTTTAATTCGATGTTGCAGCAGGGTTAAATTCAGATATGGTCCATTAATTTTGTTCCTCTTCCCTCCAAAAAAACTATTTGATCAAGTAAAGGAAGTTGTAAATGTACTCATTTTGTAATTCGGTTAATGAAACTCACTAATTATCTCCTGAAATTGCAAAATGCAAAAGGGTCGTTTATTCCATTCCATGTTTGACATTTTTTGATCGATGGAGTTGGTTAATTAACAATTTGGTTAGGTTTATCAAGCTAAGGCAGTTTTAGACAATGAACACACATTTTGTAGCATTTTTTCACACGAAAAAACCTCCGTCATTGCTAGTTGGTCATATCTTATAGGGAATAGATAATGCATCTTAGATAGAATCTTAGAGTTGTTGATTTATCTAGCAAACAATCAAAACTTGATAATGGTGAAATTTTACGTTTATTACTTTCTTCCGATAAGTCACTTTAAAACAACTGTTATTCATAAGCCTCTCGAACTTTCAGAGACCAAATTGTTGGTGCCCGAATGCTTGACATTTCAAATTCATGCTCAACTTGGTGATCCAACCTGTTAGGGCAATTTGGTTCCCCAGGTGTTCACTTAGGATCTCTGCAGGTTCTGTGATTCTTTTTAATAATTAAGTTTCGAGTCTGACGGTCTCTCCCAGCCAACAAATTCGACTTTCAGCCAGACGACGTTTTTCCTTCTCTGTTTCAAACTCGTGAGTCACTACTTTCAAAACGGTAGTAACTCTCGCGTCGCCGCTAAGCATTCTTGGTGTAGTTTCTGCTACACTAGCGCCTGCTTGATTCATTGTCAGTGTTTGAGGTAGAGAGCTACAAACGACAACTCAATAAGGATTTAAATGAAAAATGGACAAATAAATCTCATAGAAATGAGGCAACTTTTTTTTCTAGTTATGCGACATTTTACTTTTTCCCTCCTGCATTAATTGGATCTCTAATTATTATTACCTCTTCCATTTACTTTGAACTGCCTCAAATTCACCTTGCAACAGGGGCAGTTGAGTAAAACGTCCTCTTCTATATAAATTTGTAAAATTATTAATTTATTAGATTGTAATTATTATATTATTTATTATAAATTTATCGAATTATTAAATTTATTAAAAATTTATCCGGGGAGTATATAAGAGATATCTGACTTTCGTACGGTTGGCTTTCTACTGATGTGATATAAGTAGCAAGTAACAACCAACTTGAATTGGTGGTTGATTAAGACCGTGATCAAAGACGCAGTCGTGGGCTTCATTGGAGATGAAGGCGAATTGAGCAGATGAAAAATCTGCGGCAAAGCATCAGAGTCAAATAGCTTGGAGACTCCTAGAGTCACTTTTAAGCCTAAAAATCCGTGTTTTTTTTCTGATTTTTAATCATTTTAATTGTAACGTTTGCTTTATTTCACATCTGGTAAGCTCTGTGTGATCTAACACACTTTCCACAATCAAATTAGTGCTTTATTTTTACGCTTCGGATTTTTTTTTCAAAGACTGAGTCGTGAGAGTGATTAAGCGATAAACGACTCCCAAGGATGTTTAAAAAACTGTGCGTTGTATTTCATAGAGCAATTTTACAATGCTATTTATTTGTCGTAGGCTCGGTTAGTAAGGTTGGTTCCAGTCAAGGTCATCACTTTCAGATGGAAAATACCCATGCAAAATTTTGCTTGAGATGTGTAGACATCTTAAGGTTTTTTGTGTGAAACTGTGGGGATTCCATAGCATAGATGCCACCAAATCTCTTGGCACAATGAAATAACGCGCCATGCTCAGTGCATTGTGGTTTTAGTAGTCTGGGTTTTTTTAGTAGTTTATCGCCTAAGTGATTGTTTCTAGTCAAGGTCATTGCGCTGAAACGTTTTTGACCTATCATAACTTTATAATGGCTTCTCATAAGGAAAGTGTAAATTAAGCTCCCTGTTTTCAGATTAATAGAGCACCGAAACGCTAATTGGGAATTCTGTGGTTTTTTCACGTGTTGCACTTTCGGTTTTATGGGATGCGGAAACAGTTCAATTAGCTAAGGCGTGTCTGGTAGCCAGGTTTGGGAACGGCTTTGTTTGAGCCTGTGACAATGATATCCAATTAATTGAATGGTCCATCAATATGCTTCATGCCATGTGAGGAGCCAATAAAATTTCGCCTGAGAGCAAGCGCCTTCAATCACACAAATAGGTTAGTGTGTGCCATTTGTATGCAGCATTTGTGATGAGCGACTCCGTGAAGTACTCGAGCGCAGAGCTTGCAAAAGAGGCCTTGAAGGGGTTCAACAGCCTTCGAGAGCGCGAAAAGTGGACTGACCTTGTGATTGTGGTGAGTTCGCGTTCGCTCAGCAGGCATTTAGACTACAGACCAATGGCAATCACGAACTAAGAGCTCATCGAGTCGTCATGGCCGCTCGGTTCCCGAAAATCGAGTCGATGCTACCCGAATGCCCCAACCAGAAACTTCTACTCACCCGATTTAATAGAAAGTAGGTCCACACGCACTCTCACTTTCATGCGTTCTGCCGCCTTCAGCGTGATAGAGGCTGCACTGGATTTTGCCTATTCAGGTGAGGTTAAAATCAACAATGATACCGTTATCGGACTCTACCTCCTGGCTTGCAATTTGGGCTGTGATCAACTCATTAATTGGTGCATCTGCTACCTTAAATCAAGGTTAGATTTCCCTATCAATTGTTGCTGACTTGCAGGCTAAGCATGGACAATGCTATGGATGTATGGGTTGTGGCAAATTGCACGAGACAGGAAGAACTGTTGTGGAGGTCTTGGTTGCTTCTGAGGGACCGATTCGAAGCAATCCACCAGGATCCACGTTTCGAGCAATTCACGGATTTGCAAGGTGTATTATTAATCTGTAGCGAAGACGAACTTGAGCCTAATCAACGACGTGGCGATGCCGAAGACGATGACGACGAGGAGGCGGAGGAAGTTGAGAGTGCCAAGTCTCGGTTCCTAGCCTCTTGGATCGAAGCACGACGTGTTGAAGGCGACCAAAGGTTCCAGGAATTGGGCTTGGAACTCGAGAAGTTCGTTGCAGAGAAGCAGGACATCAAGTCATTCTCCTTTGACAGCCTAATGAGTCTGAATTCACTGGCTTTTGAGCTTCGTGTTTCTAGAGCCTGCAAGTTAGTTTGGTTTTAAAGCCCCACCAAGCACTTTCCTTAGACGTTAATCCGGATATTATTCCCCCTCGAATAGGAACGGAATCTCGACGCTTTTGAAGACGGCTCGTTCACGTTCGACTGTTAACACTGAAGGGAATTTAAAGTAATTTTGCTTAGAATCTTAAAAACAATTCTACGGCCTTTGTTTTCAGATCGTTTTATTTATGTCAGTATTTTGACTTACTTGTATTTTTGGTTAACTGGTCTTTGTTTGAATTAACTGGGTATTCTCCTAATGCTTTTATTGTTACAGGGGTAATAGAGGTGTTGTCGTTGGTGTAGAAGTGGAGAATAACCGTGTTTTCTTGCGGAACATCGAGGCGTTGGGCAATCGTACTGCGATGAACCACGAGATTCCGTGGAGAGACGACTGTCGCATCACGAGTCTGCTAAGTAAGCATTTTCAAAGTGAAAAGATAACATCGGTTTGGTGATTCCTCTCCGTCAGTTGAACTTCTTAGCTCATCCTTGTACTTTTAGACTGGGTAGTAGTGGTCGGAGGGCACTGCAAAGAATACTCCATCGACCTCTTCGATGTCCGTCAAGGTCGGTTAGAGCAGTCACTCCAACTGATTAACAAGTATCCCTGTGGGCACTCTGTGACAGCATCCAATGGTTTGATATTTATTTTCGCCGGTAACAAATCGTTGGATAGTGAAGCCTTGGATATTAAGACCATGAGGTGAGCGCTTCTTTGTAGTCATCTTATTACCATCATGGATGGACCACAGTGTTAACGCCATGTGTTTGCAGATCATTTAGACTGCCAAGGCTGGATGAAGAACAGGAAAACGCAGCTGCATCACCAGTGGGAGCAAGGGGAGTAGCGCTGGTTGGTGGTGGAGGCGGCTTCCGTGCCGTGCGCCTGCTCAAACCCCCCGCGAACCGGGGATCAACCGAGTGGACTTGGCTTCGCCTCCCTGATCTCCTCCAAGAACGCGATAGACCTGCCATCGCCTTTGTTGAGTCCCGACAACAGCTATTTGTCGCTGGTGGCAACCTCAGTAATAAGGCTGATATGGAGGTGATCTCTTTCCTCTCCGGTGAAGGACCTCGTAGCGTCCAGGTGACCGCACTTTCGGCTCCTCCAAACCTCGCAAGATGGGGCTTGCACCTGCTGGAGTTAGATGATCGTCTCACTATTGTGTGTAAGTAGCAGCGCACGACAGGAAGGACTTGTGTAGGAGACGATTATGCTTTTTGCAGTAGAACGCAATCCGTGCTACTGATGTGCTCTTTTAAGTAGAGATCTGTTGATTTTAGCTGGAGGTCACGCTTCAGTCTCTGGAAATTTGAATTCGAGCGGGGTAAAAGTTGTTCTTGTCTTTTTTTTTCCAGCTTGCGATTTCAATAACTGATATCGAATGTGGTGTTGTTGCAGAATTTAACATGGAAAAACACCGGAACTGTCTGCAGTGACAAGGTTAAGCAAATTTTGCTCTTCTCCTTGTTCTCTCAAAAGGGCTACGCGAAGTGTCTCGAAGAACGTTATGGGTGAAAACATCCCATCGACTCCTATTTAATTCGTCTTTATTTAACTGAAATAGACGACCTTAGCACTGCTTTTGATGTTCTAGGCCATTAAACCGTAAAAGTGGGTCTTTGGATGCATTTCCATTCAGGATTGTTCTAGTATAGTGGTATAAGTAATTTATTTTTTTCATAAAAGTCACATAGAAGGATATTTCACCACATATTTTTATAGCTAGAAATAGAATGACAAGAGACCAAGTGTCACAATTAATAATAAAAAATATATTATATAGACTATGTATAATGTAATATGTAATAAATATGTCATGTATATTGGATTGTTGGAAAGTTCGAATGGCTTGCTACCTAAAGTAGTTCGATTACTAAACGTTACGTTAGATCACGGCCACAAGATACGGCGTCATAGCAACTACTTAAACAACACTACATAATATACATATAATAATAATAAAAGGTAGAAAAATCATATTTTAAGATAATTAGACAATTATGAATATTATTTGTGGAAATAACATTCTTTAAAACAAAATTTGATCCTTTCAGCTGCATTTTATCATAAAGATGGTAAAATTTTGACAGAACTTATGAGATGGTCTTGTAATTAACGGAGAGTACTTGTAAATCACTTTAAGGGCCAAGGAAACCACACCATGTTGTGGTTAAATCTCGTTTAAATAAACACCCAGACCAACAAACCTCATTACTGAGAGACTGTATTGCAGGTAATTAGTACAAAGCCCGATTCAGCTTATAAAATGTTAGTAAATTCAACCTCTGCCTTAGACTAAATGATAGTTGCGTAGTTTGGCATCCTGCTGAACGCCTTTGCATTGGTTTGCATCAACTGGAAGGCTGTAGCTGAATTAATCATGGTTAAAATCCTTCAAGTGGTGGCAATTATGAGAGTAATTTAGGCTTAACTGTGCTCCCTACCACCGAATTCATATGATTGAGTTTCCGATCTAGTTCAACATCTGGCGCTTCGAGCCTTGCAGACACTCGAGGTCACTGAAAACGAGGTGAGCTTTCAGTATTCGGGTAGCTTGGACGACTGGTCTGCTTCAAAATAGCCATAGATCCTGGGAGAGGTGAACAATTTTGAGGCTTGAGGGGGCTTGATGGCAGAGGGTAAGTTGGACCGTAGGGCAACAAACTTAACCCCCACCATGACCACCGAAAATCTGCCTGGTGACTAAATAATCTACGTAAAAATAGCAAAATTCTGTGATAAAAACGGTCCGGCTAATTTAGGATTGCTGCTTCCTGGATAGAGGCGGGTAACTCCAAGTTAATTCAACGAAGTGCAAGGCGTCATAGTAACGACTTAAACATCTGTACATATTATATAGATATTGACAAAAAGAGGATGGATTATATTTCAAGATAATATGAGAATTTCTGATATTATTTTTCGAGATATAACATATTTACTTATTTACCGACAAATATAATTTCCGTGGTTAGAAATGAACGACAATATTGTATTATATAAACTCTGAGACTGGAATGTGGTTAGCGAAAGGGGGTAGTGGAAGGAATTAGAGTTGTTGAAACAAATAACATCATGAATAGTTCATTGCAATAATGTTTCTCTTAAAAATGTCGATTCCAATGCGTACATATCGCTGTATCCAAGTTTGCCTAGCCAATGAATAAGTTTCAAATGAAATCAACAATCAATTAAATGAAAAAATTTTCCGGTCGCTTCAAAAATAAGACTTAAATTTAGACGAGATAAGGGACATCTATTTCCTATTTCCAAAGGCTCTACTTCTGAGAACTAGTTGATTACTCACGGATCATCTGATGGACCCTCATCACTTACACACTAAAACTCAACGTAATTTTATGAAAACATGTATCCTATGGTTTCCATGAGAAGAATACTAATAGCACTACTTTGAAATAAATCGGTTTTTGACCGGACAATGTGGCATAACCAATCAGATATTTCCAAGACGTCGAGAGATACGGTATGCAAAAGTAAATTATCCTTCTCAATTGATGGTAGTAAATTTTTACACCAAAATTATAAAAAATTTACTAAAGAAAGTGTGATCGTTATATTGATGTGTTCTTTAGAACACCGTTTTCATTAAGTGACGTGAACGATTTATCAATAACCGAGCTTTTTACCTTCTATAACTTGTTGGGTTTGCGATCGTTTGCTTCTGCATCTATGATCGTTACCTACTCTACCACTTCAACCTAAAAATGACATTATTAAACTGAACAGTAAGTGATTATTAGTTTTATTTCAAAAATAGGCGACATGGGTGAAACTACTGCTATCAAGACGATAAAGTCTCTTAAACGCTTTGTTCTCTTGCTACCGTTGCCTCGTTCATACCATTTCCGATCACATTTACTTTTATTACTTTTAGAGCTTCAAGTAAAATAATAACTTATAAATCATTGAATAAAATAATGGAAAAATTAAAAAAATCCGCAATGATAAACAGCCTATTTTTTAAATCTTATTTATATTTATCGAATTTGATTGAAACTACTTTTAGTTTATATGATTAGTCAGCTGTGAGGTGAGCGCTGTGGATGATTGTCGATTTTAGTAGTTTTACTTTCTATTCCTTAATTTTTCACTCGAATAAACTTTCATTGCGTTGTTAGCCGAAAGCATGGCATTTCCCGCTTCTGAACCATTTAATATACCTCCAACTGTTAAAGCTGGAGCTCTCCCAGAGGAGCTTAACGGGGAGCTTACAAAACAAGTAAAGGAACATGATATTGAAATGGTACGCCTTATTGGACAGTACCTATGTGATAAAGGTTACAGGTAAGGTATATTGATTTGTTTTTTACACTATATAGCAATGCTTACAAACAACTGGCTGCGGACTCCGGTATTATCCTCGAGCCCCAGTCAGCCACTGATCTCAGAGCTGCTATTTTAGCTGGTGATTGGAAAGCCGTAAGTTTGCAGAACTAGATTCAAAATTCGATTGTATAAAACGTGAAAGCATTTTCGCAATCTGCGCGCAGACCGAAAAAGCCATTGAGGAACTGGCTCCAGCCATCAATAACACATCCAACCTCGCCCACATACGCTTTCTCCTTCTCGAGCAACAGTATCTAGAATTGCTGGAAGCTGATGAGGTTGTAGAAGCCCTCCATCTCTTGCGTTTCCGCATAACACCACTCAAGCCTGATTACAAGCGCGTGCAGAACTTGGCTCAGTACGTATATGAGTACATTTCCCGGTTTCAAATGCTTGATCGTAACTGTCCCTTTCATCGTCACTTAGGTGCCTCATGTGCCGCACCAGGGAGGAGGTTCGTCTCCAGGCCGGTGGTTGGACCGGCGCAAATGGTGATAGCCGAGCTAGACTCGTTGAGTGCATCCAACGCTTCATGCCAGCTCGAACCATGCTTCCACCCGGACGGTTGGAGACCATCGTTCGCGAAGCCGTCAAATCTCAGCTCTCAAACTGCATGTACCACCTAGGTCCCGTTAATTGCGGTGATGTCCTTAAGGACGTCTCTCTGCTGCATCCGCATCAATGTGATATGTAAGTTGAACCCTTAGTCTGGAACCCCCGCCCGTAGTGTGTTTGCATTCGTTATTTTTTTTTGGCTTTAGTCACGACTTTCCAGTCTTCCAAGTGCAAAAGATCGAGCACCGCGAGAATGAGCTCTACTTCTGCGTGTTTTCACCCGACGGCAAGTACCTAGCAACCGGTGGCAAGGACGCCAATGTGGAAGTGTGGCGCGTAAACCCCGAAACCCACACTGTACACTCTCCCGTCACCCTCAAGACCAAGGAGGCCTCCATTAATCACCTCTGCTGGTCGCCTGACTCGAAGAAGTGAGTCCTGTTCATCACCTGATTTCTACAAACAGTTTGATGAATTATTGATTTTTTGGTGGTCATGTCTTGTCTGTGTCCGCTCTTGTAGAATCGCAGTGTGCTGTGGCCTGCTACCGGCACCCATCCTGGTCTTTGATGTGGCCACACAGCGATTGGTGTGCCAGAAACACGAGAAGAGCGATGATGTCTACATCGCGGCAGCCTTCTTCACGGACAGTCGCAAACTGGCCTTTGGTGGCCTCAAAGGCGGCTGTTTCTACGTGATTGACATCGAGGAGGAGGGTGGAAAGGTGCTCTTCACACACGAGTACTGCCGAGTCCAGTGCATGGTTACCATTCCTCAGCCCCTTCCCTCCATCAGTACCTTGGTTGCGGCGGCGTTTGCCGCTTCTGCTGTCAACGAGGGCATGGAAATTGACTCCTCACTGCACAACGTCACGGCTCCCCTGAACCTGCTCCTTGTCGTGGACCACATGCACCGCATTCGTCTCTTCACCTTCGGCTACACTTCCTCCGCCTCTGCCATCACGCACAGCTCTGCCAACGGAGAGAACGTGAGGGCAGTCGCTGCAGGAAGTGGTGGTGGTGGTGGTGGTGGTGGTAGTAGTAGTAGCGGTGCTGGGGGTGTTGGAACCGCTTCGGGAGGCGCAGGCCATATCTTTCCAGTGACAACACCCGCGGAGCTGTGGAGCGCAGCGCGTTCGAATAATGTGGCGCCCATAATCATGGCGCTGCAGTCGGCACTGTTCCCACGCTCCTCAGTGGTTCAAGGACAACAACCACAGCAGCAACAGTCGGCTCAGCCACAACCCACGGCTCCGGTGTCCATCCCACCGCACTCTATGTTCCCGGCTTTGCGACAGACAACGTCGGATTCGGGTCTGATGGCTGCTCTTGCATCCCACGCAGCGGTGGCTGCTGCTTCTCGAAGCCATCCCGGCTCCATCATGGGTAAGGGAAGTACGAAACTCACAACTGTACTTTGAAGGGGTCGGGCGGGGAGTGTACTTTTAGAGGTCAGATCGGGGTAATGGTGGTGGTGGTCACCTGTCAGAAAGATAAGGACATGGAGCAGTGTGTGGCTTTGTCGAAAGACGCTTAACAACAGGATTAGACCACACCAACCGAATCGATTCGGTGCATCAAATTGTCCCTATCACCGCCTACTGAGAATCCAATAAGCACCTATCACTCTCCTGTGCCTCAGCAGGTCTGATGACGGCTCTGGATCCACGCATTCCCGCGGGCGCTGGCGGCCTGACACCACAGCAGCAGCAGCAGCAGCAACAACAGGTGGTGGTCCAGATTCAGTCGGGTACTGGGGGCGACTTCTCGCTGCAGAATCTGTCGCGTGGTGCGGCCACCGCCTTCCCCTCCTTCGATGCGATGGTGGCTGCTGCGGCCTCTGGAAACCCCACCGCCACTGCCGCAATGCCGGGCATCGTGCAGAACTACCTGCGTGGCCCCATGACGGTCTCGAGTGGCCTCGGTTCTGGCTCGCGTGCCGGCACGTCTCGTGGGTGGGTGTGCTACTTATTTCCGACTTAAGTAGGCGGGGGGAGAGAGCTTTCTTCTGCTTTACAGCCTTGGCCATTCGTACAGGTGATTTCAGCAGCAGATTTCGTGAAAACGGTGTCTGGAGGCAGGAAACTCGGGTGTCTACCCCATTCCCCGAGTGTTAGGCCTCGGCTGAATTCACCAGATTACCAGGTTATCTCGAAATATTGTTGTCTTTTGTTATTTAGTGTACAAAATGTACAGTTGTTTATGTCTCTGCCATGACGTTCCGCACTCTGTCAAATAAACATTGGGGTTGCCACGTGTCCTGTCTCTTGTGGCTGTTAACTAACTTAAGGTTTACTAATTGGACTATTTAGGTGGCATAGCGCCTCACACTTTATAACAACGTCTCATAGGGTTCCTTCTGGTGAAGTGTGGTCTTCTGTTGTTGAGAGTGTTCCATGTTACTCTTTGACTCCAGCCGGGGCACGGGTAAACACTCAATTGAGTCGCTTTCCCGAATTCGAGTTCTTTCGGTCGTGCTCTGATCAGGTAGCGTAGCTTTATTTTTCTGACTTGAGTTTCGTATTTCGGGTGTTTTCGTCGTGGTACGTTGCCCAATCCCATTCTTAATTCCCTCTCACTTTAAATAAATGAAAAATCGCTTTAAAAGCACCGATAAAGCTGCATCTTTCCCAAGCAACTCGGGCAATTTTAAGTGGCCGATGCTCTCAATTGCCTTCTAGTTGTTGTTGTTGTTGTTTGTCTTGCGTTAACGGGATTGAGGCGGGTCCTTTAGGGCCGCCGCTGGAGGTGATGCTACCTCCGAAGCCGCGACGAACACGGAGAGCGGTGGACGGGCTGCTAGTGGCACACAAACCTCCTCTTCCGTTGCTGCTGCTGCTGCTGCTAACGGTGGCGGTAGTGGTGACCCCTCTTCCCCACCTGGTGGTGGTGGTGGCGGCGGTAGCAACCGAGTCTTCTCGCTGCTCAGCCAATTCACCCTCATTAAGGAGATGTACCCCATTCAGTCCATCTTGCTCTCACCAACGGGCAAACGCCTTCTGGTTGCTCTTAACGAAAAGGTGAGTTATTTCACCGCGAGACCTGGAACCCTAACTCATCAGGTGTTATTCACACACTGCCAAGGCGTCGCTTTCATCTATTGAAGTCAATAAGTAGGATCAAAGTCATGGACTTGTACACCCACGACAGTAATCTGTGTTGGTAGATGTATTTGTCACGAGTTCGGGAATTTCCGCCACCTACTGAATTCCATAAGTAGTATTGCGTGCAGGTAGTTAATTTGCTTGTGCGTCTATGCGTCAATACATATGAGCTTGAATTCAGATCCAGGTCAACGATTTGTTTGGCCATCGACTAAATCTATGACATTAAATCGCTCTTTTTATTTGTGACATGTTGAAGAATTGTCGCTACCTACTGAATTCCGTAAGTAGTATTGCGTCGGATTGACTCATCAGGCCGTTAATGCTCCAGGGGATTGAAAAAAGGGTTGATTTTATAATGAGGAAAAATCTGCCCTCCGGCGATTGTGCCTGAATTCAGGCTTAAGTAAAGGAATTTTCTACACATAGACCTATTTTATTACGTTAAATCGGTCCCTTTATTTGCAATATAGATTCGCCGTCACCTACCGAATTCGGTAAGTAGTATCGCGTCCAAGTGCCTCATCATCTTGTGTGTTTATGGTTCCGGGGGGCGGCTTAAAAGTTTAAAGGCGACTATCCTCCAGCGTGTGTGCTTGAATTTAAAACAAGGTCACAAGGTTATCCTGCTACTTCATCTACTTTGTTGGTAAGTGGTAAGTTAGTATGTCGCGTTGTGACTTTGCAGGGTCTGGTGCTGTGGGATCTCGAGGCACAGGGCATCATCCAGCGCTTCTACGGCCACAACCAGGTCAGCCAGCGTCTCTCCTACACCTTCTGCGGTTCCAATGAGGACTTTGTGGCCTGCGGCAGTGAAAGTACGTCTTTCCCAGAGCGAAAAGACAGGGTGTTTTGCCTTAAACTTGCTCCGTTTTTGTTCCCGATTTCCAGATGGGATAATGCACATTTGGCGTGCGGGCAATCCACAGGGCGGTCGTCCAATCCATTCGACCCTAGCCGCGAACGTGGAGGTGCCCGTAACCGGCGTCCACTGGAACCCAAAGCTGCCCACGATGATGGCCAGTGTCAACGACGACGGCGAAATCCGCATCTGGGGCCCGTCCAGTAAGCTCTATCGGTCCAAAACCACCCCTGTCTATTCAGCTCCAACTCGGTCTTTGTGGTGTCTTGTAGAATACGTTGTGTGAGGGCCTAGCTCGGCGGATAGACCCAAGCGGTGGCAGCCTTTCTTCCTTTTCCACTAACGCCCATTCGTCCCGTCTCCCCTTTCCAAAAAACGCTTGCAAAACGTCTTTGTTCTACTCTAAACCCCTACGCCCAAACAACCCACCCACCAAACTCCGAAAAACCACCAAAAAGTGTTTCGGCGCGCTTGTGGAGACGGTTGCGAAGACTGCTCGCTGACGACACGCACATAAACGTTACTCGCTCTAATCTCTTTTCTGTCTGCACTTGGTGGAAATATCTGTGTCTCTCTCTCTCTCTGACTGTCAATCTCATCTTGCTCGATGTTACACAACTATTTCTGTGTCTCTCTATGGTGGTAGTTTGATCAGGCATTCATTAAACAATTTCTATACACACCAAACGACTTGCCCAGCTTTTTCGGTGTTGATTAGTATGAAATGAAGGCTCACATTTGTACAAAAATCCGTTGATGTTGAGATCGGGATTGTCAATCCAGGGTGGAATGTGGCTGGGCACAGGGTGGGAGGGACTACATCTGTACATGAGGCTAACATAAAAAAACAGAGAGTTTAGGCGTTGGAGGCCTGGATTTCTTCCCGGGTTTCTTGGAGCTCGGCCTTGAGTTCGTTGATCATTTTGATGATTTCATCGGAAGCGGACTCTAATACAGTGAGAGCGGCGTCGATTTGGTTGAGCTGGGAATCGATTTCGTGGTACTCTGGAGGTCAAAGAGTGGTATTTCGTAAAGCACGGTGTTATGGTAATGTGCGATGAAATTATTTGGGCTTAAGCATACAGTTGTACAACTATGCACCCCAGAATGTATAAAAACAAATAAATAAATTGGCTTACCTTCATAAAGAGTATATTCAACTTCCTTAGGGGCTTCTTTAGAATTCGTAGACATCTTGTAGTTTGGAAGATGAAAGTAACGCGAATAACCCTGAATACACACTAGGATGTCTGATGTGAAGGTCACTGCTATAACAAATTAAATATGCTCATTGAATGAATGCTTCTACATTATAGAAATCATGTGTTTTTGTTACATTTTTTAAAAAGCTGATTTATAGGCACATTATTAGCTAACTTTATGGATTAGTTTCACTTGCTACTACATTCTTGCAAATGTATTTAACATTTTAAAAGCCCTCATTTGAACGTTAAAGTTCGTCATTTAGCTTTAGTTTTTAGCTTAATTTAGTCTTTCTGGTTATGAGAAATGAAAAGTGAATTAAGATAGCTACAAATGAAAGTTAGCAGTGATAGTTTTCGTTGTTAATCAAAACATATCGGGATCATCTTTTTCCCTATTAAAAGACGATCATTTCACTTCTCTATTTATTAATTGAAAATATGGCACTATTCGTCTGCTTACTATAAGTAGCAGAACACATATGCTTAGGCTTTTTTTTTAATTGACTATGTTAGTTAGATATGCTGCTATAGTGCGTGGGCATGAATCGTAGATAACGCCCAGAAACCTACCCTAACGTTCTAGATATATGAACTTTCTTAGTTAGACTGTTGGTTGCTAACATCTGGATCTGGCCTTTTACAATTTCTCGTTTTCATTGAAGGTAGGAGCGGAAGTTGACTTCCTTATCAACAGTTTCCGACAAAACAGTCAACACTTTCCGTTGTTTGTCGCATTGTCATGGTAAATTTGTGGGATGATTATGAACTTTTTACAATTTCTTCTTTCGAAAGGTGACTAGATGGCTCTCTTTTGTCATGACTGATACTATATCGTGCTTGATCGAAAACCACATTGTACTGAGTACTTTGCTCAACGGGAGAGATTGATGTCAAAAACAACCATGATTATCTCCCATCCCGAATGTGACAGTTAATTCCAGTGTTTCTTTTCATTTACTTGGGTTGTGACAACGAAAGCATCAGGACACAACTGTGAATTTCTTTTGAGCACTGACGCTAAAAGGTTTATTGCGGATTGACAAGTGATTATTGGATTAGTTGTGGATGAAGATTCCAGTTAAATTACAAAGTTTGTTTTTTGTGAATTTTAGTGATTGTTCAAAACAGGTGTGTTTGTTATACCGGATCAAAGACATTAGCCAATAGGACCCTCGATAAGGTGTAGCTGAAAGTTTGTATTTCAACTAAATGTAGCTATTGCAAAGCGTCTTATTTTATTAATTTAATAGTTAGGTTTTGTGGGCTTTGTTCCCAAATGTTATCTCTTCATAGCATTATCCCAGACAGTTAATAAGTAATGGTAGTCTTATCTATGGACTTGGTGCTTTGGGATTGATAAACTTCTTTTACCTTCGTGTAGAAATGGCAGCTTCTGCAGGTATTGTTTATAGCTTGATATTTTCTGACCGCGGTGGTTTTTTTCATTCTCCGCAAAACTTAATGACATACCGGGCTTTCTTCTGTTTTCTAGGACAAACTGTAGTCGTTACACAACCTGTTGGGGCCGTAATCTCAACACATCCGCAACAGCTATACTGTTCCGTTTGTAAGAAGAATGTCGTCTCAACAACCAAATCACGCGTTGGTGTTATCACTTGGCTAGCCTGTTTTCTCGTATTTATCTGTGGGTGAGACCATAAGCTAGGTAACTCGTCTAAAATCTCTATTGATCATTTTCTTCTAATCCGATGTTTATTCTTCCTAATCAGGGGCCCTTTTCTGTGCTTTCTGATTCCATTTTGCTGTCGTACTTGCAAGGATATAGAGCACAGATGCCCGAATTGCGACGCGGTTTTGGGAATCCGCAATCGGCTCTAGCTCCAACATTTAAAATCTTGCATTTTGTTTGTAACTGACTGGACTTTTGTTTTGGATGTACTCATTCTTTGCTCTATAGACAATCCAGTATCAGATTAAAATGTAGACATCTCTGCTTATTTCATTTGGCTATTTTAATAGACGTTTCCTTGGCTCCTAACTAGTTACCCAATTGTTATTAGGTTTCGCGGAACGTCTGTTTAGGGTGCTCTTTTCATATTCGGTCGATATGTTGTAGCATATAAGATATTGTTACAGTCATTAGCGGATGTCGAATTTCGACTTTTTTTCTTACAGGTATGGGAATTTGTGGTTTTATTTAGCAGAGCTCTGCAACCTCTCCCTGAGGACTTACTCCTACGTAAATATTTCAAACTTTATCACCCACCCTCTCAGCAATCTGCGAATTGAGACGTGACTAAGATAGCGGAGATGAATTCGATTGTGTCTTAATGACGTGTTAGATGACTTTGTAGGCGCAAAATTCTAATTTTATAATGCACCGATTCATATAGGAAGATATTCGAGAAACATGGTGAATTGCGGTCTCACTTTGGGGCGGTGACAACAGCTGAATCTTGGGCCAAAAGCAATCGATAAAAATACGATCAAAGCTATATCGATTAGGCGCTGAGTGATGGTGGCATGAGTCATCGTTTTCTATAATCTTGAAGTCACCGATTTTACACTTAAGACGAGTAAATGCTGGTAGAATCACATCGAAAGTTGAAATTGTTAGCTAAATCGACTAAATAAGCCTAAAATATGACAATTGTGTCAGTTCGTCACTGAAATGCACGGCTTAGTAAAGCATATCCTGAGCAAAACTTTAAAAAAAAACTCATAGAATATCAGAAAGGCGAGGTTGTGTTTGTTGTCTTGGAGGGACAGATTGTAGCAGTGTCATGGCGCTCTTATTAGTTTACAGAGTTGAGGACTACGTAATTTATTTCGTTTCCCATGCGTGACTGTTCCACCCACACACCTTGACTGTTTAACATATAAAAATTAAGGCGTACTGAACACACCCAGGAAAGAAAATGCAGCCTAGGTTACGGAATGATGAAAAAACGTAATGATACCCACCACTTTGTAAAAAGCCATTCCCTCTGCTTATTATTCTTACCTAAAAAGGTTAAGACGTCTGCTTCTATATCTATTTTCCCCTACTTGGATAACTGTTTACCTGTCCTAAAATCAATCGATGATTTACTGACGACTTCCAGATTTTGCCATTTATCGATCGATCGTGTTAACTTCTACCGCGATCGCACTTTTAAGAAGATGTTTTATCGATTTTTCCCCAGTTTGTATTCCTGCATTTAATCGGTCACTTAAAAACGATCCCTTGTTTATCGACTTTTTAGTAATCAATTGGAAAGTAGCTGCTGTAATGAAGGTTATCTCAACCCGCTCAAAATTTCACAACTCTGAAAATTTTCATAACTTACTGGGCAACTTTGTTTTGAAGCCACATTGATCAATATCTATGATGGTAGTTTGTGCACCCGGTTGCAGCTAAAAAATTTGTAGTGTTTCCGCGTTGCGCTGATGTAAAGACAAGGTCATGAGCGAACCAATCACAGAACGCCTAGTCACAATTTGTGTCCTGTCACGATAATTAGTGTACACAACTTCGTACAACGGCGTGCAAGCAAGACGTCCTTCATAAAGTGTTAGACATTTTTTCCAATACAAGTTAATACGTCCACTTTCGGTCTTTTCTTACTTGGAAAGTATTTGGAAGTCTTTAAAGTGATAATCACTTTAAATTCTTCGAACAGACCACGAAGGCTTCTTGTTTCAATGCTCATAAATTGGGTGCAAGTTATATATGTAGGAAAATTAACCAAATACTACTTGGAGGGGAAGATAAATATCCCACTCGACCAAGATGTCAGATGACAGTAACAGCAACATCCCCTTTCACGAACATCACATGTCTTCTTGCGATTTAAACATTTGATTCAGCTAAAAGCCTGCACTACAAAATATATCGATTTTTATCGATTCAAAACGCATAAGCGAGTACTGATGGTTGTTAAAGAAACCTGAACAGAAAAAAATGGACGGAAATTGCAAAATTTGATAGATTTAAAAGAGAGCTAATAAACGAGGAATTCACGTCAATGTCGTAAATTAGATACACTAAAAGTGACCAATTATAGCCTCAAGCAAATTCTAAACGTCTTCTAAAGGCTCCCTCGAAAACCACAGCTTTAATTTTGTCATCGATTTTCTGAACGCCCAACCAGTAAGGAGATCGTTCGCGACTCAAATCTAATCAGTGTCCAGAGCTCATGTCCTCCAGATTGCATAGCTCTTGGGCAAGATGAAGGCAAAGCATTCGACGTGGAATTCGGTGAGTACACACCATCACTCTACAAACCTGCGCTCTATCTCTGTTCGCCCTCTGTGCCCTCAATGGCCTAGAGAAAAGCAGCGGAATAAAAAGGATATCTGCAAAGGCCAGGTATTCCGTTTAGTAGTAAAAATCCCCTGGTGCGTGGTAGGGGTGCAGAATCCCGGTTCTGCCAAAACTATGGCTTCCTCTCATTGGTTACCTCCCTTAGGGCGGACATTATTGCACCGGCCAACATCTGAATTGCACTTCAGCCCTTTCAAAAGCAAGATTTTTATAGATTCTCGAGGATTTCTACTGGGAGAGCGCATTTAGTTCTAGCCACCAAAGCTGCCTTGTAGTCACATTACTCCTAGCATGAGGCACTAACCCTAAACCCGTCTTTATTTTGAAGGTCACAATACAAGTTGTTCTCCTCTTCCATTCATTCTTCTCGTTGTCATAATCTGGTGTAGGAATGTCGAGAACGGCTCAAACTTTGGCAGGAGTAGGCTCAGTTTGAGTGAACGCCTCTGACATTTTCAGGAAAAAGCAAAACAATTATCGGGTTTTAAGATTAAGTCCTTAAACCATTTATGCAGCTGGATCTCAAGAAAATGCAATGTGAGCAAATCCAACACCATAAAGAAGTGGCAGGAAAACTGCGCAGTTTCAGTTCAAGAAAAGCCCTATGGGTGAAATAACAGGATGTGAGTATGTGTGCCAATGATAAACGGCCTAGAACTGTAGTGGCCTGGCTAAGTCGCAGTTCTCACCACTGGCTGGTGCATACACAGACGCAAAAAAACTGACAGCATGTGGGCGTTGCCGACCCAGATGACTCATCTCATCCGCCGACAACCAACCAATCAGCCCTCGTATTAGAGTCCTTTGTTCTCTGGCGGATACCCACAGGAATCCGTGGCCTTGGCATTAACTAACATCACACATGAGATACATACATACCGATCGAATCGAATTCTCTTTGTGATTTGTTGACCTTTAAATGACCAGTCGCTAGTAAACTGTGCCCCTTCTCTGCGTGGTTGCATTATCCGTCTCACCGAATCGGACTTTGACCTTCAACATCCGATTTAGAAAATGTCGCCTCTGCCAATTGCCACCGTTTGATTGGGCACTTAAGGCCTCCTGTTTTCAGACAAACAACTTGGGCTGTCATGGCAACCCACTTTGCGATTGGTCACCAATACGTTAGATAGTCGCAATCCTAAAAAAGCACCCCAACAGTTAAGATGGGATTTGTAGACCTTTCACACGACCCCAAAAATCAATAAAACCCCCGGGCGACCAATCAGAAAACAGCTGGGGTTTTCGTCGTCATATCTAGCCGAAATATCCCAAGCTTGTGTGGGCTAAACTATTAAGTCCTACCATGAAAATAGCACCCTTGTGCAACCTTGCAAATGTGACTAATCAGTGAACAGTTGATGTTTTGGCGAGCTTTTGAAACCTTCAAGTTAATTTCATCAAAATCTGCCCACTTCATGTCTAGTGGAAGCTTTTCGGTGTCATTCAATGAAATCGTTGGCCGGTTAAAACAGAAGATGCCACTGGGAGGGAGGTGGGATGTTGGGAGGCAAATACATGATCGCACACCGGTAAGTCTAGACGTCTCAGATTCGCGAGAGCGTCCCCAGAATTCGGCCGCATTGGGGACAGGAGTGCTCGACATCCTTGCAGGGAGGACAGCAGAGTGGAATGAGACAGCAGCAGAGTGGACCGCTAAATAGAGTTAGAGGAGAGGAGGTTACAACTTGCGTCTTTTTCCATCTAATGAGCAGAAACGTCTCCAGTCAATTTCCAATAGTCTACCTTGTATGCTAAACTTGGAATCTCATCAATCTGAGAGTTTCTGGTGAAACTGAGGCTAATCTGTGGGAAGAAGATCTCGGGAACACTATCGCTGCCTTCACCAATTACCCATTTCAGCGACTATTAAGAAGGGAAATATTCCCAGCTAACAGTTCCTGCCTGTACAAAGGAGGAATGGACTTCCTAGACCACCTCCGCTACTACTAACTGCCTATTTCAGCAGTGTCTAACCCTCAATAGGCCCCATTTAACCGACCTCAGAAGTAATCAAAACATTCAGTGGTTGGCGAAAAGTCTGGTGGTTGTAGGCAAACGCCATCTAGGACCACTACTAACTGCCCAAGAGGTTCCTTGATAGCAACAGATCTTTAAAAGAGGTTTCTGGTAAAAACTAAGATAAAACCAAGGCCCACAATGGAGTCGGTGAGAACTTTAGTGGAAGAAATTCTGCAGACGACCGCCGCCGCTACTAACCAACAATTTCAGTAGCACCCTACCGTCAACAGATTCCTCTAAACCAGCCTTTTAATAAATGATTACACACAGGACAAAAAGAGCTTACACGAGGTTGGCAAGCAATTACGGGATCTGTTGTAATCTTTAGAGCTGAGCGTGTGAACTTATAGTAAACTAGTTAAAACCTGAGGCTCCACAGGCGATTCAATTACAACGGGCAGGCATTTTAAGTGAATTTCCTTCAGAAACCACAGATCCCAGTTAAGAAATCAAGCTCCCAAAATTTCTGCGTTCGTCCAGCCACCACATCAGCGCACGTGATGCGCACAGAATCGATGCAATCTTCGCACATCGGGAGCTTGATTAGCTAGCTAAATCACCGTCGCACACAAGGCCAAACCGTTCTTAGATTGTGTGCAGGCGCAAACAGAGCCACCAAAGCAAACACTTCAAGTCAACAAATAGTCGATGTTTTCTCAAAAGCGCATCTTATGACCATCTACACTACTCATAAAATCTGCGATGTAATCGGTTAGGGTGAAAGGGGGGAGATGGTGAGGAGGCCACAATTTTGTGAAATCACAGCACAAGGTATCTGTCATTGTCACGGAACAGAAGAAGAGAGGAGGAGGAGGAGAGAAGCGGGATGGTGGGGCATTTCGAGCTCAAAGGGTGAGAAAGTGGTTAAATGTCCATTCCCTTGCACACACACACACACGCACTGAATATAGAAAAAACAGCGAGAGCGAGCGAGACGGCCCGAGTCCCGTTTCAGATGTCTTTTTTCTCTACTTCATCTTTTCGTCTTTCAGAGACGGCGGTACGTCCCCAGCGACTTTTTGCAGCGAGGACACTTATGCACCGCGTTCTTATCGCAGTCGCAGCAAAACGGAATCAGGCAGCAGCCCAAGAAACCACTAAAATGAGCAGACGATGGCCAATAGTAGAGCCTATTAGTACCACCAGGAATTAGGTGCTGTTAGCGTGCTTAGAGAGGCGCAGATTAGAGTGCGAGTAATGAGGTATGAGTGGGAAGTAGCAGGTGAGCGAACGTGAGCACAAGTGAGCGGGCACACGAGCATTGTGGCTGGCTTTAAACTCACCCAAAGAAGCAGATGAGAGCGACCAGAATCCACGTCAACAGACCCGACTCATAAGAGACATTGGTGACGATATCCTGCTGGCAGTAGGGACAAACCATTCGCGACGGTCCAGGCCCCAATGCGTTCACCGCATAGACAACCGTGGCTGCGAGAAAAGAGGAGAAAGGTGAGTAGAGCCGCACTTTTGTGTTCAACCCCGAAAGGAGGTTTAACAACTTACTGGGCTGTGTCGTTTGTGGTGGAGCAGTGCCACCTATGATAGAGAAGAATAAATAGACGTTACAGAAAAAAAACGTTACGGTACTTGGAACATAATGTAACGAGAATAGACAATAATGGCAAAGAAACAGTCGAACAAAGACCCTGAACGCAGCCTTACCGCGGCCGTAATAGGCATAGACTATCGGACAGTACGGAATACTGGATTATAAACACAAACGCATTTAAAGAGAGGTGATTATAGACACGAGGTTCATGCCAAAGGCGAAAAATAGCAACCAGGTGGAGGGATAAACCGTGACCCTAAGCAGATACGTCTACAGTTAGAGAGCTCACTGAAATTCATTAGAGCCTGAATAATTTAATAGGTAAAATCAAGAAGAGTGAACAAGCAAAAGGGCATTCACTGCAGTCTACTAAAGTAAAATCAGAAAAAAAGATTAGAAAAGAGTGAAACTACCCGGTGGAGGTGGCGCTGAGGGCGGATACACACCCGGATATGCCGGTCCATGCGGGTACCCCGGGCCTTGTGGATAAACTAATTTAAAAATGAAGGATTAGATTGAAATAATCCACACTTATAGAAAAATACCACTTGGGAAAATGCAGAAAGTCATCGATACTTACCCCCGGGTGGTGGAGGTGCTCCCGGAGGGTATGATGGAGCGGTGGCAGTATAGGGAGGAGGAGCGTCAGGGTATGGGGCCTTTTCTTAAAAAACAAATAGAGCATACGAATGCATAGTTTTGTAGGCTCGATTAAGATATACTATTGAAAGAATATTTGAAATCATCAAGATGAATAGAAGACTACAACGGAAGCAGCAGCACCAACCCGGGGTAGACATTGAAAATGAATGGTATTCTTGAAGGGGTAAATATAGGTGAACCACTATAACAAAAATGTATTGAAAGAATGTATTTCGAAACTTTGTCTTTACGATGAATTTGAAGTAGTAAAATCAACTGATTTTATTTTTCCAGCTGATAAATATGACAAAGCACAATAAGAAACTTTATATGATATTTAAGAAAGCGCTTTACCTAAAATGTTGAACAAATGTCCAAAAAGATGCTAGTAACTGGATTACAATGAATCAAATTTTTTATCCCACTTCATAATCAAATGTTCTTACTATTGAATTTCAAGATTATATCAGAGGTACCTACGGGATTAACCCTCAAATTCAATAGTTACATTAACTTCACAGCTGTAAAAATGTTAATTCAATTTTCTGATAAATTTGCTATTTTATAATAAATTAAGAATATGTGACTTATTTCTTGTTTGTGATATTGTCTGTTGTTGCTTTAAATGCTTCTAATGCTAAATTATATTGGCCTTCAACATCTTGAAACATTATGATTTTTGGGCAAATTGCAACGAGACTAAATGGATGATACCGGTACGTCAGTAATTGCGATATTATTTTAGAACTTGCGAACGTCCGAAAATATCTGCACAAAATACAAAGAGCGTTTCCAAAGCGATGTGACAGCTGCAGCTTGAAGAAACTTGACAGACTTGTTGCAATTACTGACAGCAAATTGTTTGAGGAAATAGTTACGAAGACGTATAGGTATGAGGAATACACTTTCAAAAAGGCAAGTTTAGGACTTTTATTGTTTTTTTTTAAATATATATCTTTTTGTATTTAAACTTAAAATAGTCTTATTGACATTATGCATGTCATGTCATTTATTCATGTAAAGTGACTGTCACATTAAACAGCACCAACAATATCTCCTAGATAATAGAAGATCAAAGAAGCTTGTATTAGTAGAAGGAACTAGCACTTTATGGAGGAGATCTTGCTTGCACGCCGTCGTACGCAGTTGTGTACACCACAGGGCACGTTGTGACTAAACGATCTTTTATAATTTGTTCGTGTCGTTAGCATCCTTGTCCTTGAACTCAGTATCTGCATCAGTACAGCGCATAAACACTACACATGCCATCATATAAGCTGATAGTACCTGGTGTGCTTAGCCAGAGTGGTCGCTTAGTATAAATAACTATTTAAATTCAAAAGTTCATCTTTGCATTTATACTTACTGGCTACATTTTTACTGATCAACAGAAGAAAATTCGACGGAGGCACCTTAGCCCTTCAACACTTTCCCGTCTCCAATGCAGCAAGGTTAGTTTCAACAAACGTCTTCATGATATGGAAATACCCAGCGATACCGAAGTTTTCAAGGTGTCAATCAAAGACCCCGGTTCTTCAGTTCTGGCGGAAATTCAACGCAAACGCTCCAGCAGCAGTCGACGTCGAAGTCAGTCCAGGGATCCTCCCCAATCTCCAAACACAATTAATTGGAGAAGCCTTGGCCTGCGATTCGGTCACCTTCCCTCAAAGGGTGGTTCAGAAAACGCACTATACATTGACAGGATCAGACAAGAAAACCCAGGAACCGCGTATGTTGTGCAACCTCTATAATAACCCCGAAATTTTCTTAAGTGAACTCAAAAGAGGGGATCGAATTCTTGCCGTCGAGGGAATCGTTTTCGATGAGACAACTTTGGAGGCCTTAAACGAGAAAGGCGATAACAGAGAAGAGAATAAAGGAATCTTTCGACCGGTGTCGGCTGCAGTCACGATGCTGTACGAGTTGATGACGAGCATTTTGGACAACTGGATTGACAAAAAGTGGCCTCAGGTTAACGGGAGACCTCCACTCCGTATGACCATCGCTCGCTGTCCTTCTATGGATGAGTCCGTTAGTCGAGTACCAGGGACGATACAAGATCGATCAAGACAAAGAAGGCGTTCTCGTCAGACAGTAAGACATTTTTTTATAATTATTAAAAATTTTATGATTTAAAAAGGCTTTCAATGCAATTTAGTCAGATAAATTGTATCATTTTACTCATAATTACTAATTTTCTTAATTTTGTTACATAACAAGGATGTATTTTTTGATTAAATATCATTAGCCACTAAATTACAACTATATTTGTTATACTATATTATACTCAGATTGAAAATTAGTGTTTTTTAAATGAACAATTCATATTACTTTTGGTATTTGAAGATCTAGACAACAGATGTCTGTTGGTAAAGTTCGGTTAGACACAATTCAGCAATCAAAGGTTATCAGTTTTGCAAAAAATTGCGGTTTAGTAAAGCCTAGCAAATCTTGCATCTAGGGAGGCATTGGATGGATCGCAATTATTCACTCAGCTCTGAAATGGCGTGGGCTGAGGCACAGTCTATGTTGGATCCCAAAATAGTAGCATAATTTTTCGTCCCTAGCCTTAAGGGAAAAAAGAATCATTATCACAGCTTTTCGCATTACCTATAACCTCAGCCATCTCTGCTTTTTGATTAATCTTCTGGTTGTGCGACCTAGATGCTTTTTTAAATAAAGAACTTTTTCAAAAACTCTGAGCATCAAAGTACTAAACTTAATTTATTTCAATGTAAAACTTGCACTGCTATTTTTTAGTAATATTCCTGAGTCTTAAATAGTCTGAAAAGTAGTTATTTACGCATGATTTCCTTAGATTTCATGCGAGTGTATTGTTTTTCCTAAGTAATTATATAGCTAAATTGGAGCCTTGTGATTCATTAAACTAGATTTCTTACTCCTGGGAAATCGTCACAACATTTCTTCAAAGTTTATGCATCTTATTTGCATATCGAGGTAACTTACACTGCAAAAATATTTCAACATTATAAAATATTCATTACCAGTACTCAAAAGTTTTGATTTTATAAAATCCAGGAATATGATTGCACTTTTAGAGGTTTCAACAAAACACTTAATTGAGACAACTCAGTCTTGAATTTGCCCTATTAATATCCAAAATAATGGTGTTCTTAGCTTTTGAGAGAACATGCCAGTCTCTGAATTGCCTTCCTGAATAAATGTAGGTATTGTAAGAATAAAAAACATAAAATCTCCAAAGTCTTTGTTTTCAGATTTTTCCATTCGAAACCAAATTATAGTAGAGATTTTTATCTAGTCATTTGCAAAAAGACAGAGACAGGTGCACCTAGTAGGGCTTGAATAAAACTACGACTTTTACTCTTAAGAATGCTTGTCACTTGCAGAACGAAGCAGAGGAATTAATGGAAGTAGAAATGATTGATTACCCGTACACGGGATCCGGAATCGGAGCCTTTCTGACACCTGGTCCCGATGGTCTTGGAGCATTAGTTGAACGCATCGTCGATAGCGAATTGGCGCATTTGGTGAGTCCCTTTTGTCAATGCGTTTCCAACCCCTTCTTTATTCCTTAAAAAACTAATCAATATGTAAAAATATACTGCCCAATTCAAAGTTTCCAATAAAAACGTAGTAAATTTCACTACTTACGTAAAATCCGTGGAATTGGTAGGAAGATTATTATTCTCATACTGTGCATGTAGTTCCCAGTTCAGCTCTACGACGTTTTCCCAGCTCTCAATCGTCTGTTCCACTAAATTTAATAAAATGCCCATATTCTAAGTAGCCTAAAATATATTAGTCATGATGCATGGTATTTTGCCTACGGAAACCGAAAGAAATCAACCAGAACATTTAATGCACGAGAACAGATTGTCATTCATCTTTAAATGTCCTTTAGTGGGGCATAAACAGTTTTCAAGATAGTAAAACTAACAATCAGAAATAATAGTTTTCAATAAACAGTTTTTCTCTTAAAATGTATTTTTTAAGGCTAAATTTTATTTTTCTTCACAACTTGATCTTTAAGAAATACGACGTTATGTAAATTGTAGTTACTGAATACACTGTATTGTATCCTCTGTTTAATCTAGATAACTTATTGATCTGTCACCACTTAGCGAGCCATGGTAATTACCATATATTTAAGCACAATCTCAATATGAATGCATATATTCTAAGCCGATAGGCTCCGCATATCGGCTTCATCTCGCTCAATGCTTTTCAGAGCTGCACAGCATTAAGAGATTCACAGACAGCCTCAAGAGCCTCTAGCGTAACTTAATTACTAGTCTCAGCACCAGAGGTACGTTACTGCCACAGCACCTTCAGAATGTTGCATCTTTAGGCTACCAAAGAAGTAGACCACTTCACTGGTTTGGTTCCAAACCCTAACTCGCCATATACCATCGCTTTCAATAAATTTAGAGAATCTAAAAGTAGAAATCGGTGCTTAGGTTATAGTCAGTGTTAATTAAAATCATCCTTATTCATATTTTGAAAGCCATACTGACATTTTTATTAAAGAGAGGTGAAATATTCACTATAACAATCAATAAAGTATTTTAACCAATCAGGATAAAGGGACGACAACTGAAGCGGAATTAATTTCAGTTGTAATGGTTTGATTAACGGAATTCAATAAACAAAAGAAATAAGTATCCTCCATTTAGTAGAGACTATCAATAATCAAAAAGTCCATACTTTAGAGCATAAAGAGTTCGTTTTAGAGTAAAAGTAACCAGTGCATTAGGCAACAAAAAGTGCTCCTTTTTTCACGAAGAAATTTGATACTCATGCGTACAAGGCCGCATAAAATTCCCGCCACCAAAATCCCTGACTTAGAAGCTGTGGGAATCTCACAGAAACCAGCACATGGAGCCCGTTGTTATGTTGAGTTCCTCGGTGTGAATACCATGAAAAGTCCATGTTACTTAGAAATTTTACCACCTAAATCTATTGCTCCTCAATGCAAGAGAATAAGTGGATTAATTTCCACCATTTTTTGTAAGTGAATGACCTCCAATTTATGCGTCTTTTTATGGGCGCTAAGAGTCAGGCGACTATTCTGCGAAGTTAGAGACACAAAGGACATTTAAGTGAATGAAGTGGATAAAAGAACTGGGCTCCTGATCACACGATTAATGATTTTTCACCGCACTCCGAACCATTCATAAAGCCTCATTTTGTTGCTCTGAAACTATAAAAATGAAAACTTATTTTCGTATAGTGATCTTTGACCAACTAAAACTTTTTGAAAATAAGTCACTAATAAATTATTAACAAAAGCTGAGATATTTCTACGGCAAGGATTTCGATAAAAACAAAGTTTTAAACTCCAATCATGCATTTACGCGTCCTTTTTCCTTTTGAAAACTTGATCTTCTATTAAAATTTTGACAATAAATTTCATGAACCATTTTTCATTAATCCAAGCTAACAAATACAGCTTATTTGCAAATTTAGAATCTAAAATCCAGACATATTCAAAAACACTTATCCATTGGGCGTTTTAATCAAGTAAATGATATCATTACAACATATCTACTCCTATCGATGCTTATAGGCAGAATGGACAAAGACGAATCACAAGCAAACTATGCTTTGAAGAGTAGCCATTCCCAAGTAAAAGATTTAATTATTTTTCAGAATCTAAAAAATTCGTCTGTGGAAATGTTAGGAAGGTCATTTCGGAGTCCCTAGTCTAGAGGATTAGTATATTCATACCTCTATCATAAGATTACTCATTTAACACACAAGACGAGTAGAATTAGAACACAGCTGGCGTCCGCTTCGCTCCGAAGTCCACGCCGAGCGTTCTACCACCTCCACTGCCTCGATGTGAGCATTCTTGGTTCGCTCGAGTGGAGTTGTTTTAACGACCTACTTGGTGGTTTTACGAAAGTGTTCTCCGAAACATTTAGATTGTTTGTTAGGACATCAGAAGGCTCTCTCCCTCTCATACAAGCCAATGGTTGGCAGTCTAGATCGAATTACAAATGCTAATATATACACCTCGTTTGGTTCGTTGTGTGTCTTATTTTCGGGACAGAGGTTTGGTCTGTGTAAGTGCTTATTTTCTCTTCCACCTTATCATTTTACATTCTAGTTTACTAAAATATTTGGGATTTAGCAGCACTGAATGGGAAAACTACATTTCAATGCCCATTTTTCATTTTAAAACCAAGAATCCCGTTTCATAGGGCATAAGAAATAGCGTTGAGTGACTGCAGAATTTGATTGAAGCGAAACTTACCCATTTGAGAACGAATTTTGCTTAGAATATTCACCGTTATTAGTGCCTTTGAACCCAAAGCAAACAACTTTGCACCCAACAAAGGCTTGTGATTCTCAAGTCGATTAACTGGGACTTTTGAAGTACTGACATGACGAAAGTGCCCACCTTGAGAGATGGAGAAAACATTTTGAAGATTCGAAAAAAAAGAATTAGATGACATCCGTGTCTGCGGGAACTTGACCTTTGTCAGGCTTGTCTGAGCAGTTTTGGAGGTCTTAAGTGATCACACGCCAGGGACCTTTAATTGCATTTTCGCAGAATAATAAAGATTTAAATCCAGGCACTTTTAAGGTCACTATGCAGTTATAAACAAAAGGCATAAATTGTTTGCAATTCCATGAGAGCGCAACAAAGTGCCAGAAGCACAACTTCTGTATATCTCAAGGTCATTCGTTGTTGGCTTTGACGTAAGGCTTATTTTACTGTTTTCAAGACATGAAGTTCATCCATTTAAAAACGTCACTTGATAGTGTTTGAATTATTGCACATAAATCAATGAAGAATTGAAATATTAATTTTCGGTAGACTCTGGTGTGCTAAAGCATAATTTTACTCTTTTAAAAGCTCTTTGGGATTCACTTTATGGGAGAATAATTGAAACGACTTTTTTATATGTGACTATTTAAAAACCAATGATTCATTTTTGGACCTGTCAAAAGTGTCGAGGAATCATTAATCGTAAGCGTGTGAAAAGGCATGTCAATCTCCGTCACTCTTGATCGATTCGTGACGGTTTAGACATTACACAGAGACTGAACTCAGTCTTCTTGGCTTTACCTGAAGAGAAATGATGATAAGATTAGCTAGATTCCTCTAATATCCAGCATTCAAACGTTATGAAGCCAATGAACACTAATCAAGGCTCTGATTGGATGAAATTGGGGAGCATTATCGATCTGTGTGCTGATTAGATCACGAGCAGAACAGAGGCTTTGTAGGTTAGTTGTTGTTAGTGGTCTGTTGTTTGGTTTTTAGAGGACTAGTATGATTGACTGGTAGTTGAGATTCTCACATTTCTATCAAACTTATCTATAACGCAAGACAATCCATTTAGATTTGACATCGCGTAATCGATAGCAGCGAACTTCACTCATGATGGTAATTGGATGATGACCGTCTACTATCGATTGACAATTAATCAGCGTACGCGACTTTCGTATAGGTGAGACTAATACAAGCATGGGAATAATCGATACCACCAATCCTCTAAACGATATCGAAACAACTCCACTCACATTCAATAAGAGGAAATTCGTGACAATAATTTTAATAAATACCTATTCACTGCAATCGCAAGCATTGTTTGTAACAGCTGTAGTAATCTACGCGCCATCACGTGAGTTTAAACAAACAAACAAGAGTCAATAAATGCCGCCACTGGACTTTGATAATTAGATGCGTTCAAGCACGTACTCACCCATCATGTTTTTTCGGTTGAATGCCAACTTAGCTTTACGGTGTGCTAAAGAGACTCCACTGTAAGTTAAACTGAAAATTTCGGAACCGCGAAAAACGTACTTAATTGATTGACACACCGATTGTCAATCATTCCTGTTGTACTTGGCTCCAGCGCTTAAGATATGTGAAGGCGATTGCTTTTCTGAGACCAAACACTTGCACAAAGATGGTGAAAATGCTGGATTAAATGTTTCACTCAGAGCCTTTGGAAAATGACAGAGAATAGCTTTGAAAGAGGAAGCCTTGATTCGAGACATCACACACACCACTCCGTGTTCAAACACATGTTGATTCATCACGTCTGGTTGATTAAATTAAGTGGCAAAAAAGACCACTTCCAGCTGGGAATGCAGTGCTTCAAATACACAAATAAACTTAGTATCTATTAAGTAAATATTGTTCCCATTTCACAGGATGGTCGGTTGCAGGTCGATGACAGCATCTTATACATCAACGAGCAGCCAGTAATGGACAGCACTTTCAAGGACGTTTTGGGAGCCTATCGCAGTGTGTCATCGGAAATTGATATCACCCAATCGTCAACCTCACAAGCAACCCCTAACTCCATCCGCCTCATTGTTTCTCGCGTCGCAAAGGACTCAGCATCCAAGTCGCCTGGGGCCTACTTCCAAATAGTTCCCAGAAGTGCTGTTAAAACTGCTGCAGCTCAAATGGCTGACCGTGTGGGGGAAGAGAACGTAGGTGCAGCCACGCTACTTAAACCATTATAAGTAGACGAGCAAACAATCAGGGTTTGAACCTATTCCTAATGCAGGTTATAATCTCGTTATTGAGGAGTGTTGTTAATCCAATTATAACTGTCCTGTCAAACGGTGTTGGCTTAGGGAGCCTGTCAGAAGTAATTGAGTTAGTGGGGACAAGTCTAGCATCTATTTGTCATTTGATCTTGTCATGTTATGCGGCCTTTGAGAGCCGTGCCAAGATACGAGTTTGCAGGATATTTGTTTTAATTTTCTGGTAGAATAATAATTCGCGTGCTTTAGGCTCAGAGACTGGCTTTGAAGAATGGTTTTTGACATTTTCGGAGCCAAGAATCGGTACCACAGTATTTTGTATCTTATTGGCATTAAACTCTGGAAATGCAAAGAAGTCCTGGGTGTGAAAGCGATTTTCGTTAAAAATCCGGAAATATTTTTACATCATTGGCATAATGAAACAAAACCAGTCCACGAAATTTCTATATCAGAGTCCTTTAGTTTCTATGAAATGCTGCTGGTTGAGAAGTAAGACTAAAGCAAACCATATCACTATCACGTCCTTGGATTCAAACTTGATCTTGGGTCCCGAAAATCCACGTGATGGAACCATCGCCTTAGATTTGTGGCCATGCTGTTAGAAAATCGTAGTTTGGTCGGCGGTGACAATTGAAATCATATTAGTGAAATAACGGTGTTTTTAAATTGTCCTTTCACTCTAGAAAACGCGAACAGCGAGCATGAATTCGCCTTCTCAAGCAAGTCCTGAAACCCCGTTATATGCAGGAGGTAAATTAATTTAATTTAAAAGAAAAAAACTGTTAAAATTTAAATATTTCCAGCACATATTGATTATGACACTGGTCAAAGTGCAATCCAAAACCTTTTTCAATAAATTCGATAACTAAATACCTGGAGCATATTTTTTAAACAAATTTTAAAAACATTACAATTTTTCAATGCTTCTTTTTTTGTTAGCTCACTGTCTGTAAACCCTCGACGCCATTTTGACAAATCAGCAATTCCCTACTACTAGTTTTTGTCAGTAGTTAATTGTCTAGAATTACATCAAGAAAGTAAAATAAGTATAGGTAATCACAAAGATTGTAAAACTCACAAATGTGGATGAAAACTAATTGATTAGTATTTTAATTACACTTTTTATCACAGAAAACGCCTTTGTTTTCCACCTCAACCAAGGTGCACCAAATGGTAAGCCTAGAATACATTTCTATTTCTATTCCGAAATGCCTTCTTAAAGTTACTGTGAGTTCTTTGTCGGGCAAAAAGTTGAGAACCTAGCTGCCTTCATGTCTGGGCCGTTTGGAACGCCTTTAGCATTCCGTGAGTTTAACGGCTTTCTCACACAGCCTAACTGCTAAAAGAGAGATTATTATTTGCAACTCTAATATCGGCAGGCACTTCTGTTCTTTTTTGGAGAATTTTGAGCTAAAATCGTCAGATCTGTCGGTGGTAATGTGTCTGAGAGAAGAGCAGACACTTCGAGATAGTCAAAAGCGCATTAAGGAGACAGTGAGAGAAAGAGACCTCACTGATATTCGTTGAAAGACGTCTGAGGATAGAGCCATTAACGAACTCAATCTCAGTCTGTCTAGACCTCAAGGAAACTGCACCACTTGCACTAAAAAGTTTTTCCCAGTTAACTGTGAATTACCGAGTCATCCGTTTATCAACAAGCTCATCGAAATTAAACTCATCGAAAAAAACTACAAACAGATTATTCTAAAAATGTCAAGTACTTTGTTCAGTTAAACAAAAACGGATCTGCGCAAACGCATCTTGACATAAGTACGTAGTTAGAAGTTGAAAAACACTCTTAAAATTCGTTCGATTTAAACAAATTCAGGCAGGAATTATGGAGTGGTGTGACAGTTTCGGCTATTTGCTTGTCTCATGTTTCAGAGCTTCAGAAAGGTTTTGGCAGTAATCAAAACATCGTTATTTTGACGATGGCTCACTAGATACGTTCCTTTTATCATTTTCAAGCAATATCGGTGGTTGTAAAGCATAGCCTATGTTCATCTTGAGTTCAAAATTGTAAATGACTCCTTAAAAATGATCACTTTTGCTTCATCAGTCGATCCTTCATGCACGTATTACGTGCCAAGCAGTCCTCATGACTACGGTGAGTCATGAGTCTGGATCGTTATCATCATCAGCTCCATCGTCTTTGCCATCACTGGTATCATCACCTTTATCGACTTCATCACCACCACCACCACAATCATCATCATCATTATTACCATTAGCATAATCACCATCACGAGTGCCTCATCTCTAAGTTTGGCCCTTTCGGTTACCGTTGAAATATTTTCTTGTAGGTCATATAAAATTTGTTTACATATTTTGCAGTGAACCTACGTGATCCATTACGCCAAGGAGTTGTAATCGAGGAGGCCCTATCAGGTATGGTTTCTTTTCACCAAAAAATGGGATAGATTATGTACTATTCAGTACAAAAGTAGTTTAATCCCCCAACTGCAAGAAACTTCTCTAAAAAATGAGACACCGTACAATATTTATCTAGATCATATCCTATTAAAAATTTGCTCCTTCCTTTACTTTTTATCTTATGAAAACCCTAGGATGTTTCATAGCCATAGTACAAAAGAAAAGTGCTATTGGATACCTAATCAGATGTTCATTTTTGTAAATTTCACAAGACGAAGCTTCGGAAGAAGCCGAGACTACGAAATCTCCAATAAACGGTAAATAAATTTGCTGGTTTCTAATCAAATATTTAATTTGACAAAAAAACTTATTTATATGTTTAGAACAAACAAATCAACGAGATACAGGGAGTCACGATATTTCCTCCGGTTCAGGTAAGCTAATTTAATCAAAAGATATATAAATTAATATATTTTTTCCTACAAGAAAAAGAACTTAAAATTAATCTAAAATTTAAATTGAAGATGTTGATGAGAAGTCTCAACGGGACGCTGTACGACAACCAAAAGAAAGATCCGATTCACCAATTTCGTTCAAAGCAGTTCCAGCTAAAAGTGTGACTGATGAGCCGGGTAAATTTCCTACCTTGATATCGAAAAAATTTCCTTTTTTCGTCAAAAATTTTGGTGTCTTTTTTAGAAAGAACTCCAGTTCGTGATGCCTTAAGTGAAGAAAAGAGGCAAGAACTCATTAACCACTGGAAATCGAACTTGAATGAAGATGTCGACATTATCGTAAGTTGAGTCTAACGCTTTTGATCAAATGAACTGTTTTAAATGATATTCACTACAAAGAAAGTCTTATAGAATGTTCAGTGATAACTTTCTTGTTTAAATGGAGTTACGGAGCGAATTTTAATCGGATCAAAAACAATCGATATTTTCTGAGCTTTCCAACTTGATATTACAACCGCGAGAAGTCGATTGTTGAGTTCTATCAATAAAGAGGGAATAAAACTCCACCGAAATTGTATGTTATAATTTCAGGTTGGTGAATACAGTCTCCCGTCGGATGGAGAACCGCTCGGAATTTCCGTGGAAACCCTTGCAAATGTGGATCCATTCGGACATCAGATGGACTTCAGACATCGTCTAGTTGAACTGCGAGAAAATGGCGTCATTGCCAGACAAACGGAGCTCAAACCCAGAGACGAAGTGCTTGAGGTAAGGGCACTATCATCTAGCTCTATAAGGCTCGGCCTTGTACAAGTCTCTGAAGATTTACTAGGCTAGTGTTCTTTACCCCACATGTTTTCATGAACAGGTGAACGGAATAACAGTTGTTGGTATGGACAGCTCGTTCCTGACGGAAGCTCTCAGCCAAAAGCACACAGTCGGGTACATTGTCTGCTGTCGTCCGCACGAGCCTGGGACTTTTAGTGTTCAACGATTGAGCTCACTGAGTTTGAACAAGACCATGCCGGTGATTGAAGAGGTACCCAGCATCGAGAGTGTCTCGGGCTCCATTGATGGCGAATCGGGAATTGATAAGACTGATGGCGGATCGGGATCTGGCAGCAGAATATCCAACCTGAGGAGGAAATTCGAGGCCGAGGAAGAGGAAAACTGGCGTTTTTCAAAATCTGCAGCGGCTTCTCCTCCGAAAAAGGTTAAACTTGGGGATTTTTCAATTTTAAGTACATTGAGTTCAGTGATATTTAAATTAAAAGGAGTTGCTTAGGCGAGGCAACTTCTCTGCCGTAAAAAAAAGACGTGTTTCCTTCAAATCTAAGTGTACTTGTAAACTAAACTTTTTCCAAAGTTCTATTCCCATTAAACAGCTCCCAAGAGTTTCCCAAAAGAAACTTATACCATTTTTGTTAAAATCTAGAAGAAAAAGACGTCCAGTTTCCATGCTTTAATTTCTAGTTAATGTTCATGTAATGAATTTAATTTTTATGATATGAGTTGAAACGTGAATATCTATATTTTTACTAGGCCACTGAGGAAATTCAATTTAAATAATTGATTGCGGGGAATTCACTTGTTAAAAACTTAATTTTGAAGTTCTTCTGCATTATAAAGTATGCAGTAGTTGAACATTTTCAAATCTGTCAAAATCTCTGGGTTTTGAGAATACCCAACAAAAGCGAGAAAAATGAGGTTATTAGGAAATAAAGAATATAGCCTGAAATGTAGCTTTTAAATTCACCATTTAGTCTAAATAACTGCAATAATTCAAAAATCATATAATACCATTAATTCCGTTGATGATAGTGAAAGTTAAACAAAGTGCACATACGAATCAAAAGTCGTTTGTGAAATTGTGGCTATTTGCAAGAGTTTTTTAGAATGAAAGCTCGAAATCCCATTTGTTGCTTATTTTGGCTTCTATTTTTAATATTAAATTATCACTCGATAATTTGTATTCGAAAGACCATTTTATGGAGGTTTGTTCAGTCTTGTACAAATGAAAATGCTTTTTTTTCGACCCTATGCATTATCTTTTTTGAAAGGTGGTTGATAAATTTGAAGTAGAAATACTTTTTAAGCACCAAAGGTTTCATCGGTAACAAATCAGTAGATTTAAAGCTAAAACGCTGCTCAAATCATAGCATCGAATATTTAAACTACTTCTTAAGAAAAAATATCGTTGATCTTACAAGGTCTCGAATCCTTGAGAGAGAAATTACTAAAAATTGGAACCAATCCATTTGTCCATTTTTCCCTAATTTCCAGGTGGAAGATTCTCGAAATGGAAAGGCGTCTCACCTGGAAAAACCGGGCACCGAATCCCAAAATTTATCCAGGGCACCCCGCAACATAAGTGCCAATGCTATCGAGATAACAATCCACAAAGTAAAAGAGGAACTTATCGGTAAGAGATGATTAAAGTTCAATAAAATTCTACTCTTCAATTCTACGGGTGTATCTCCTCATTATTTATAAAAAATTTTAGCAAAAGAGCTACTTAAACCAGAAAATAGGAGCTTCAATTCTTTATGTATCCACAAAACTTATGATAAACGTTGCATGGGAATACAATGTGGATTCAATGAACCATATTTAACACGGGTGGCAGATTGAATTCCTCATTGATTTAAACAACACTCTGCAAGTGAAAAGAGGCTTTAGAGAACACCAAATGCATAATTAGGTTTTCCATACAGTGAATTTCAGAATCCTTAATGCAAACAGAGGAGCCATGTGCGTCTTTAGTTAGTCCAAGAGGAAGAAAGAAACGACAGAATATCTATTAGATTAGGTGAAGAGTATGCCCCAAAAGTCGCGAGTGTAATCCGATAACGCTATAAATTTGATAGTTTGATTAGTAAAACAAAAAAATTACTGCGAAAATGTAAATTTTTCAAAACAAATTTAATGGATAAGGCACAATGGGAGGCATCTTGATTAGAACACATTAGATTGACAAGATATTTTTGAAGTTTTTGTCTACATGATAAGGCTATACTGGCCCTCTGGACTGGATTTGATAAATAAGAATCGTCTGCTAGTAAAAGTTTTTTTCTAAAAATAAACTATTTATTTAAGAAATATTAATCAGCAATGAAAGGAAATTACTGCAGTCAGTTCATGATTAAATGAAACAACATAAAGATTTAAATTTGGAGTTTATACTACCGTAAGGCATTGATGACACATTTTTCTAAAGAAAATAATCAATTGTGAGAGTTTTTAATTTTGCAAAAAGTGCTTTCTCGTGGGGAAATTTGCCAGAACTCGATAAACACCGATATACCTTGACGAATTCTATCCTCTTTTCAATACAGGAATAACACTGGGACAAAAAGACGAGGAAAGCGGTGGATTCGTAGTGACCGATATCGCTGCCAACGGTGCTGTCAATCGAGCTATGCAGTCCAAAGATTCCTACCACGGTCCACGACTTACAATAGGCGATGTTGTCACGGAAATCCACGGGAAATCGTTGGCTGAAGCCTCGCTATTCAGTGTCCAGAGCGTTCTCTGGTCTCTCTTCCCCATTGAAGGCAATGTGACGTAAGTTTGGATTGGCGAAATTATTATGGAAACTTAAATCAACTTTCAGTGGTACATTTTACAGTCGAGAGAGTAGTTCATCTAAGTTAATTCACGGCTAAGATGAAGGGTTTTAATTAGAGTTAGAAAAAAGATATTTGTGAGTGTGTATTTGTGAGCTGAGCCAAGAAGAATTAGTCTCGGTGCACGGACTCGATAACTGACTTGTGGTGAAGGTCAAGCCGACTTTTCAGGTCCTTTATCGCTTATTAAAGGATTGATATTATCAACTAATCTTCTCCATACATCAAGATTAACATCTTTGGGCACACAGGAGGAATAGCGTCCGTCTGCCAAGCAAAATCATGATCCCGATTCAATCACCACATGGGGGATGCTGTTTGCTGGGGAGTTTGTTTGAATTGTTTGTTTGAAATCGGAGCATCCAGCAGCGCCGAATATTACTGGCTGCTGATGCAGCGCCCAATGCGAAACTTATTGCAAATAAGCGGTCTCACCCATTCGCAAAATCCTCTTCATTAACCTCCTCCTCATAGTACTATGGGAGCAGGGCACGCCCCAGTAAACGCACGGGGCACTTTAGATTTGCCATAAATCCTTTGGCGCTACATCTGGCCGGACCTGTTTCACCTTGTGAAGTGATTTTCTCAGAAAAACCTCAGTTTAGAGAGTAAGGTAGCATGTTTTTGCTCTAATTTTTTTTCTGAAACTCCGATGTCATGTAATTTATCCAGGTTTCATATTATGCACTCAACATTTATAGTTAAATAAATAAATAAAATTCTTACCTCTTCAAAGTTTCTTCCATTTGATGCAGCCAAATAGAGGATTTCCACTTACAATGCCCATCAAACGAAATTCCCCAAAACGTTCTAACTTATAACAAATGAGTAATAAAAAATAAATAAATACTTTAGCCGTTTTTAAGTCTCAAAAAGGTACGGTGTGGTCAAATTTGTACTTGAAATGAGACAATTTTTAGGACCAGCTACCTTTGAATAACACAAAAATTTGGATTTCAAACATGTAAGGCACTTTCTTGAAATAGTTGTTGCGTGAACTCAACGAACCCTAAAGTGGGCGTGGTTTTTAAGATTTTTTAGGGTCACAAAATCAAGTAAACCAACGGTTTTACCTATTTTAGCCTAAAATTCAAGCCCAAACCCTCAGCGAAGCCTCAAGTGAGCCCAAGAATCGAAGGAAGTTCCGAGTCCGTGTCCCCAAAAGCCGTCTTAACTGATTCCTCACCTCCCGTGACTGCCGAAACAACTCCTCCAGACACTCCCCAGCCAGTCAGTGGGATCTGGGTGCGTTCTACAGAGCCCGACATGATGAAAAAACCCTTCTCCGTATCCCCAAATGCCGCTGATGCTAATGGGGAAACCTCGCTTGGTCTTAATGGTTCCCGGTGAGTTGTTACTCGCATTAACCTGAGTCCATGAGAAGTACACAGACTAAAGTGATTGGCAGCAGCAGTTTTGGGGAGCTCAACTTGAATCCGAAACTATCTAAAAAACTCTACACCACTTAAATCATTGGAAAGTTCAAAATATTACTTTTTTATCAAATAACCACCATTTTGATTGAAAACAGATTTAGCAAGAAGCCACAAAAAGTATAAACTAGTTTTAACCGCTACGATTATGTTTCGAAATAATTGTGCAACGTAGACAAGAACTCGATGAGCAATGGTAAGGCTACATGTTTGCCGACTTGAAATAACCACCTTACCTTTGCGCACAACCTCAACATCAACCGTATAACGAAAGTTTGATTTGAGCACTTTAGCCACGGATTGCTTTTCCTGATTTAAACAAAAATCGATTTAATGGGGAATCACCTTCGCATCAGTGATTGCTAGATGCACCTGATGTGTAAATTGGACAAGATGCTGTTGGGAAAGTTGATTCCTCGGATTTTTGATGAGAGTTAACTGCAGTGATTTGCGTACAGTGGCTTTGATTCTCAACGATCTGCCTTATAACAAAGCACGGCTAATAAAAACAAACCTACTCGTCTGAGCTACTGCGTCTTACTCTACGCGTAACGATTTAGGCTTCCACCACGAGGCTACATAAAGCAGATGGTGGAGCACTACAAGCACCTCATGAAGGAATCGGTTTGAGGTAGGCCGTTGTGAGCTCTAACGAACTTAGGAGTCTCTTATTTGGCCCTGAAGAGAGATTGCTAATTAAATAACTCACTTTTTTTCTCTTTGTTTCATCTCTGTGTTGTCTCCTCTCGTGCAGTCCTCGCATGCACTGAAACAGACACCTCAGCCCGGATTATCGATCGTGTCTGGTCTGTGTGAATCCCCACCCCAACCCTACCCCCTCTCCATTTCGTTTCGTTTAACCCTAACTCCCGATTTCGACTCTTTGGGGTTTGTGTATGAATGCCGAACAAACGCTAGCTGTGATTTGATTATTGCAAGGTTTATTTTTATATCGAAAAGTGCTACAAAAAGAACCAGAGCACATAAGAAGCAATGTTTAATTGAAAAACAAACATAATAAGACGAGAAAGTTTTTAATAAATCTGTAAAAAAATAAATCGGTATATGTAATAATTATTATAGCTATGAAAAGTACTCAAATATCAAACAATTTGGCGATTTTTGAATGAAAAGTTATATTTTGTCAAACTATGGAAGTCAAGTTGTGATTTGTTACCTTCAAATATTTTTTTAAATATAAACTTAAAAACTATTTAAGAATTGCACTAAATCTTAATTTAATGCATGAAGTTAATTAAATAGCAAACACTAATTCACAGCCATGACACAATTCTGGACACGGAGGAGCGGCTTTGGATAGTAGAAAACTTTCTCGGTTCTCCATCTAGACATTCATCAATCGAATCGCTGATAGACATATTAAATTACATGTTACCATTCTGCCTCCTAGAGTTTTTTTGACGTCATCATCATCCTAATTTACATCGTCCGCGATAATTAATTATAATCGCAATTTCTTACAATCTACGCACACTTCGCATTAAGCGCATCCCTCAAGGTCGCTGAGTCCTCATTGGTTGAGCCATTTCGTCCGCTTATACATTAATACATATAGCATCGCCATAAGACCACCGTCAAAGAGTAAATATTTGCACGTCCGTGTGTGGCCCAATTATTGAGCTGCTTGAGTAATGCTTAAAATCCGCAAATTTGAGAAGTGTGTTCTTCAACTGGTAGCAGCATAATTTATCCCTTGCAGTTACAGTGACAGCCTCAGATGCCATGTTGCTAAGCAACTGTCAACAGATTAAAAAGATTACTGCAGGTCATAAGTGTTATAGTAGTGAGTTTGCTAAGCAAATGCGTGGTGATATTTTGATCCCTAGCAAGCGTTTTTGCTAGTTTTTTTAATGAAATCTAGTCGTAAAAAAATTCATCCCTTGGTATTGCCTTTCACTCGAGCGCCAACAATTTGGCTTATTAGAAAGTCCAAGTGGTATGTCAGTTTCATAAGTTTATAATAATATTTTTAATTAACTGTAGAAAACGGTTGTCTTAAACAAACACATCAAATAACAAAAATAACACTAAAATATGCCTGGTTTTGATTGTTTATTTAATGTTAAAATTTTCTGAATATTATGAATAAAAAATGTTAAGTGCTTTTACTACTTTGTCCATCTCCTGTATTCATTTCAATGCACATCGCACATGGATGTTTCCAGATTCAAAGACAACTATCATTGAAGAATTCTGGATGATTACGTTTTCGTTTTGGACCATACTCTTATTAAGGGGACGAAGAGCCTTCTATCGAATTCATTTGTTGTACATCTTGAGCTTGACGATGAAACAGGACCCACAATTTTATTACCCTTCCGTATTTTCAACCAAATCTTAATTAAACCATAATGTATAGGAAAACCCTGTTGCTGTAAGTTGACTTTTGAAGCAATCCATGCGAATAGTCTCAAGAAACCGTGGCCATAACTTCTGGGTTGACCTTTGAGATTCCATCCACTACTTGGACCGATTTTGGAATAAGGACCACATTTGCCATGGCTGATAATCATTGTCTGTTCCAGTTTACTTTAATTTTGTTAAGGTGAGCTCGCGTTGACGTTGATTGAGTTGTGACCCAAATCATCACGAGGGCTGGAAGCTTTAAGACCCATGAATTCAACGTTTGTCAATACAATTTTGGTGAGACTCCTGGTCGTTTTAGATTGCTTGTTTACCCATTTGAATGGTTGAATCCACACCTAAGTTAATTGTCTTTGTTGAAGACCTTCTGCCTGCCGCTTTTTCCATAAGGGATTATGTTCATAAGTAAAGTATGCAACCGGAACTTCGCATGAACTAACAGCTTTTCAATTTAGAAGCACAAAATTCCCGTTACTTTGAGCTGCCACCTTCTATTACGTCATGTCATGTTATGACAGAGGTTGTCATCTCCTATAAACACGTTGAGCGAATCAAAAGGATCACTTAAGGAAGCTTAACTAAATTTACATCCACTTTGATGATTAGATGTCTGAGCTTGACAATTACAGCATCAGTTAGGTGCAAAGCGGAACAAACTCTAGCATGGTGATTACATGCTTTTCGACAAAGTCATTTAATCTGACGTCAGCGTTTGATTAGTGTTTACCTCGACGATAACACCCGGCCATAAAACTCTAGTCAGCTGACAGCCATATCGTCGAGACGTCGGTCTCGTGACGTTTGTCTGAGCAGAATTGGAGGAGTTCATTGACTGTAGTATTCTATTCAAGGGACGATAAATTTATAACTTCTTCAACGATGCGTCTGTCTTCCACGAGTGCAGTAACAACTGTTAGCTGGGATTTCATTATTAAACTTGACTAAATGATAAATTCTGATCTGATAAATTTTTTTTGATCTTCCTATAACGACGGAAAATAAACACTATTTTTATAGATTTCATAATTAGTATAATAGTTATGAAAATTACTCTTCATAATTAATTAAAAATATTCATCCAAGTGCAATTCTTTAGACCTTGTCTGTTTTTGAATGAAAAATTAAAATAAATATCTTTTACTTTACAGCTCCTAATTAGTAGTCATTTATTAGAATTCAAGATCCATTTTAGGATTTAATTATAGCTTTATTTAATTCCAATACACGAGTTAATAAATAATGTAAACTTAGAAATTGCTAAATATAATATTAAAATAAACCCCTTCAACAAAAAATTAGACGTTCAACTTTTGTAAACATAGGGTTGCCAACAACACTGCTTCAGGGATTTTTCTCCCGGTGAATAAATCAGAATGTCTAGATTTTCGATGTAAATGAGTGTTTTATGTGATAGAAATCCGTCGACCAATTATTCATGGAGAATATTTCGTTTGTTTTTCACTCACTGACTTCAGTCATCGTGCATTATCATTGTCACTACCTCTTTGAACAAGAAAATAGGGTCTCCTTTTGACTTCTCTCTAAGCATCTGTATTTCATATGGTCAAGTACACTCACCTCAGTCCACTTAGGCTCGAAAAGGTGATGTCCTAACGAAACCAGACCTCCTTGGGAGAATGTTTATCTCTGATTTGACCTCTACGAGGTCATGCCATCAGGAGAGCGAGGTGTCCCTTCCTAGCCAGGCCATATTGGATGAAGATGAATTCCTCTTTCCATTCATATGACCAGCACAATTTGATATGCCACTTTTTACTTAGCAGAATTGCATGTTCGACGTAATGCACCGTCTGGAAATACTTTTTTTTGCAAATTGCTTAAAGGTAATAGAGACAGGTGTTATTATTACTATCTGCTACCCTTTCGATGATCCAATGAACCGCCTTCCTTCATGTCTAGACGAAGATCTAGAAAGTGTGCTATTAGGGTTTTATTCATAAAATAAGTACTAATCTTATTCCTACTATTCTTAAAATTCAAGGAGAAAAATATATTTAAATTGAGGTTAAGTTAATGAATTTTATTTTATATTTGTGCCATTAAAACAGAACAGGGGTATTTAACTGTGCTCAAATACTGAACTGGCTTAAAATTCGCAAAATACAAATGCTCACCCTTCTAGTAACGATTGTTTATACACTCTTAAATTCACCTATTTACCGATAATGCCAAGTTTCAGCGTCAGTGATAGTTTTTGTCAATAAAAATTGCTCAAGAGTCCTATAAAGAGATATCACCCTTAATTTCAATGGAGAACGAATTTGAATTCGCCGAAAATTTTGCTATTTTACAGATGGATCCGACACCGAGTCACAAACAAGCATTTTTGAAGTTCATGGCCAGAGTTGGCGGTACAGTTGAAAAGAGTTGGTCTAAATTGAATGAATCGTATAAAATAACGACAATTATGCCTCTTAATAGGTGTAGATAAAAAGCACCTACCGTTCCACTCTCTTAGCAATGAGTACTTTTGCTGTATTTAATTGCAACTATCAATGTGTTTTTTGTCGCTTTGGCGATTCCTATGGACTTAATTGAAGGAAATAACATAAAATAAGTGAGGCAATTTTCCTAGCTCTTCATACATGAATAATCACTCTTTTTAGGACCTAATAAAACGTAATTAATGGAGCTTCTTATCAGGGGATATAAGTTGTATATCTAATGAGTGATAAGAGCTAAGCCCCCACACTCTTTATCCAGAATTTTTTACTGGGAAACCCAAGGGAAAAAAATTACCAACCCTCCATCCCACACAGTGAGTCGTTTTTATGCCTTCCTTAAGCAACCGACCAACTTGACCACGTGTGGCCAGCGGGCTTGTCTCTTAGGTCCAGGATTAAACGCCCTGATTCCTAGTAGTAGATTTGGACAAATATTCATTGGTAAACTGAATGTTAGCGAGGTTTCAAACAAGCACATTCTTAAAAAATTTACCAACCTGTTATATTAAATTCAATTATTTTAATATAAAACAATCCTCAGCCCTCCATTTTTCGATTTTCTAGCATATAACTTGTGAGATTACTTGACATAAGTCCGAATATGTCGCAGAGAGGATAACAAATTTATGGCCCCAGTGGATAAATATTTATCATAATTACTGCGCATAATCTTAACGTCTAATTAGCGCTCACATATTCCCGTTTTCAGATGAACCGCGTTTCGTACTATAAATAGCTATTAATCTTAAAATGATTATTAATTGTTCTCATTAACAATTACGCTAGCTTCTACACAAGTGAAGTGTTTATAAAGTATGTTTTGCACAATTATATTTAATTTAAAGTTTATTCAGTAAACTGGTTCTCTTTTAAACAAGTGCGGACAATATTAATGAATCATTTAACTCATGATGGAAGATAATGAATAATAATTTTATTTCGAAAATAATCCGATGCATGAACATGCGCTAAATGTGTGAAAATCAGTGTGGAGATGGAATAGGCAATCCTTTCTTTTAGAAAAACGCTTTGAAAATAGTTTTCTTGGCTATATAAATGTATCACCATACCTATGCGCAAATGAGACTGTTGAAATCGAGGATCATTTATCGATTTTTGCCCCCGGGAATTTATCAGGAGCTAAAAAGGAAATATTAATAATAAAAACGCAGGTAGTACCGTCGGTTTGTCTTGAAAATTTGATTGATTGTACTGATTTCCAACAATCCAGATCTTGACCTAGGTGTCTTGGAGGTATTTCAGCAGCCAGCCTATCTCTGACCACAGTTTTGTCCCTGGGTAAATAAAAAAAGAAATCGAAGCCAGCGGTTAGATTCGAACGGAATCGGTTAATCTGCTGTGTAGGGCTCATTCACTAGAGTTTGACAGCTTCATGCGTGAGCTATCGATAATTAATCTTGACAACCCCTTACATTTTGGTTAAAACCCTATAAAAATTGCATACCCGCAGAATTTCAAAGAGGCCAAATTGTAGGTGCTCTTATGTCGGGAGCTAGTGTAACAGAAATGCTTGGCGTTACAAGTAATGACTGGCCTTGAAGAAATGGACGGTGTTTTAATTAAAGAATGGCCTAAAATTCCTTTGGAAACTATTGACAATTCGTTTGAATCAATGCCTCAGAGAATTGAGTATGTAATTGCCACAAAAGATGATGAACTTACACTATATGAATATAAGTTGTTTGTTTATTTTTAAGGGTGTTTCCATTATTTTGACCAACCCAAGAAAAATTACTCTGCTCAAGCACGGACGCAAAAACCAGTGAAGTACGAGACAACGACCCATAAATTATTATATTCCCCGAAAATATTCAAGCTACTTTAGTGGTTGCGTCATTACCAGGATAGTTATATTAAGACAGAAATGAGGGTACTATTATTAAGAATAGAAGAAATCCCAAGAGATAGCTCATAAACGCCCAATAAATCGCGTTCGTGATGGAGTATGAATGTAAAAATAGGTATAATCTGTGGAGTATAATGCCGTTTTTGCTCGAGCGAGTACTCCTAACCCATACACTATTTTGAGTGAAACATTCTAGAAACTGGAAGGTTGTTTTGTGTTCAGCCATCTGATTGGCTAGTGAACAGCCGAAATAATTAGATTTTGAGGCTAGGACCTCTGTGGTCACGCAATGAGTTGAGTTTCGGCATTTTAAAGTAAATAATTAACAAGCTTGAGTTACTGGTCGAGAAATGGGTTTACTGTTTATTCGACGGTGCATTAATCAGTCTAGGATTGCAGACAGACAGACAGACAGACAGCCGATAAACAGCGCGGATTGTTTAGGTTAAATTACACCTTACCCGGAATCTGAATCCAGAAAATAGACTGATCGGTTTTCTGTTCATGTATTAGCAAACTTTTTCTAAAACCTGGGCTATAAAATCAACTTTTAACAATTACATTGCGAATTTTCTGCTGATATTGACATGACTCAAATTCTAAAAGTGCAAGAACTCGAGCTGGACATACTTGGGATACTTGACGTTGGTAATTCTGTTTGCTTGTCAGGTTTTGTGACGTTTTATCTAAAGCATGCTTATGACAGATTAGGAGGTCATGCGTTTCTCAATACATTACCACACCTTTAAACTGGTGTCCCCAACGTCATTTAAACAAAACCTACAGGTGGAAACTTAAGAAAATTGTCCATTCTTATTTATTTCTGAAACAGAAGAAGATCGTCAAATTTAAGGTGTATATTAGCTGATAAAGCACTTAAATTTGAAGATGGCGGAAACCCTCCTGGTATAAAAGCACAATTTATTTATTTTATTTATTTATTTGCAATTTCAGTTACGGCTCTGAAACCAGTAAAACCCGGCCAAATGCTGAGGCTCGATTTTCCAGAAAGCCTCCTGGAAAACAACTCACTTTCGCTAAGTCCCAAACAAAGGAGTCACCATCAACTTCAGGGCGTCAAAATGCGAGGCAGTTTAAAGGCACACTAATGGAAAAGAGACTGGTGAGGTCGCAACCCCGACGCCAGAATGCCATCAGGGGCTTTCGTCGTCGAACAAGGCGTAAATCCACGTGCTGTGACAACGTCACTAACCCAAAAGGCAATCAGAGGGACTCCTTTGAGCAGAACTGGAGTGAGGAGTTCAGTATTGCCGTCAGTGCGGAGGATATGAACATGGAAATCAAGGTTTCTAGTAAGTTATTGTTTTTTGGTAAAGTGAATTTCCCCAATAGACATGCATACTCAAATTCGTCGAACGAAAATAACTTTATATGAATTTTAGGGTTAGTTTTTGAAAGTATGCTGATATCAGCGTCAAAACTGTTTCTGATAAAAGGCTTTGAAGAGGTTTCTAGAAGAGAAAGGAGATAGGGCACAGGTATACTTGATCGAACCCAAAAAGAGAGTGTAGAGCATTCAGTTGACTTCTTTCCCTGCATGTACTCGCTGAAGTCCACGCTAAAGTCCAGTCCCACGGTTCTGCACTCTCATGTAACCAGAGTGATCACGCAATGTTTGCACTTTTGGAAGAAATGAATTAATTACTATTTCTTCTTTAATTAAGTAAGTACCATGCAAATATGAGGTCATAGCCTAGGCTCCCTCCCAATTACTTATAAATAATACGTTACTAAATGTTGCAGTTAATTAATTAAATAATATTGTGATAAAATATCAATTTTTGCTTTCCAATCCAGAGCAGGTGTTACCTCGTGCTTTGAGAACGTTCTCAGATATTTCATATCGAGGCATCCAGTTTCAAATTTAGGGAGCTTTAAAAGCTCTTGAAGATGACAATGATGAACAGCTGTATTGTTTGAAGTGAGCCTTATTGTCAAATCCAACTCATGAATGAATGGTTTAGCAGTCTCGCTTCAACAATAGCTTTTTAGATTCCAGTCGGTTCCAGACTGATTATCAACAAACTAAACTTCGTAGAATCTCCACTTGTGGAAATTGAAAAATATCTTCTCTTACTTTTCTACCATTCACACAAACCGTTTCATAAACTCTTCTTCAAATTTTGTTTAATTTAAAAAGGTCAGAATTCCGATATAACCTATAGGTTGAAGGCGTTGTTCATTAATCATGGAAATGCTACTTTGAGCGTCGTTTTTCTTTCTGGAATAGCATATTTTGTTAAAATACCCCATCTTGAAACTTGATTGACTATATGAATCGTCTTGTAACCTACTTAGTGGGATTTTAGGAAAGCGTTTTTTTAATATACTCTCTTGAATTCCGTTCTCAAAAATGTAATCAGCATAATTCCCTCATTATTTACTCAAGAATTAAGTGATTTCAATTGATAAACACCATTACCTTGATTTCTTCCTTACATCTAGAATCTGTGGCATTCATTATCTAAGTCTCTGTTGATACGAGGTCAAAAATTAATTGACTGACGCTTTTTTGCTGCTTATACTGAAAACAGTTTTTACTCAATTTCAAAATAAGCTTCGTGGTTTCTGACACCTTAATTTGTTAATTTCGTCACTCACTTTATTTTAATTTTCGATAAATACGTTTTTGTTGCAGCATTACAGAAATAAAAATTATTTGCTCTTTATTTCCTGTGTTTATCCATCTTTAAGGCACTTCGGAAACACAAAACTTTGTGGCTAAGGAAAAACTACTACTTCTGAGTTGAATTTTTGCACAACCCTTTGAATTATTTATGTCCTTTTAAACAAAAATTATTTTTATCTCGTGTCTTTAGAAAGTGAACTCCTTTGGGGAAAGCAAGTCAACGGAATAATCGTATGCGAAGTCTCACCGGACTCAAAATTGCCCCTCCAAGTTGGCGATATGATTGTACAGGCGAGAAACAATTTTGTTTAATTTTTTCTGATTTGATATGACTAGCTTTTGATTGTTAAATTTTACTGTATAACTTCAACCAAAAAACGAAGAAAATTTCACTGGAACCGTGATGCTTTTAATGTAGAGACACGAGGAACCAATCATGACTTTAAATGATCCGCTTTAACTCCATCTGAAATTATTAGAACCACTTTTTACTCTTTTTTGAAATTCAAGCTTGATTTAAACAAAATTGCAAAATCTTAGCGGAAGGATAAACAATAAGAAAAAGTTTTCGCAATCCAAAGGAAGACACGATAATCATCTCCCGACGCTAAACTTACACAATAAATGATTAAATTTCAATTTAGGCGGAAATGCGGACCTCTAAAGCCTCAGACAGGGGATCAATTCGTCTTCACGTCAAGCGACTGAAGGAATGCCCTCCGGTAAACCACATCACCGTTTCTTCGGTGCGCTAATTATTTCAACAATAGGCAGCATCTTAAAGGCCTTTGCCTGTGCAGACTAGGAATGAATGGTTGCGTGCAAAAGCGGAATAAAATTAAGCGAAACTCACACGTCTGTTTTATTCATAGCTTAGCAGCAGTAGCAGTAGCTGTTGCAACAGCGATTGTGAGGAGAAGAGGCCGCAAAACCAACCCATTCACGAGCAGCTGAATGGCAAACGAAGAATGAGCAATGCCAGAAAGGTAAGGGCATTTTTGCATACCTGGAAAGCCTCTTTTTCTAAGGGAAAAATTACCCAATCATTTACAATTAATTCATCGTAAAATACACAGAGTGTGCGCCGCAGACATTTGACGTTGTACTTCCAAAAAAGTCATTTTTGACTATATGATAGTTAAATAGAGGTATCGTAGTGTATTTGACGTAATATTAACCTATTACATTGCCTGCAAAAATGTTCGGTAAACCTAATAGCTTTTGAGCTAATTGTTTTTCAATTCGATGATCAAAGCTTCACATATTTAAAAGGAGCAAAGAAGCCTTTTTGTGAGTGAAGACAGGAGTGTACAAGCAGAGTTTGTCCCTTGTATTAAACATACGTTAGGTAGTCCTATAAGACAAAAGAGGGTGTTTAGTTTCTACACAGTTACAGAGATTTGAAAGATATTAAATGGACTGGGAAATTACAGCAGCCGTTATTTGCGGCGTCTGTCAAAGCGATCCATTTAAATTTAATCCAAGCACTTACAATACATACAGGGTTGCTTCTTAGGAACAGCTCGGAACAAGGCCACACATCGTTATGGTAACCGCACCATTGCATTTTCAACTCATCAAACGGCTAGTACGCTGTTGTCTACGATTATGTTTACTGAAAAAAAATTAAGAAATATAACGCTGATCTTTACACGACAACCGCATGACCTCTTACTTGCTCATAAAGTGCCATCTTACCGATTGGGTCTTTGTAAATAAGTCAGCGGTCTTGTTTTTATTAAAGTACCAATCGATAGCATAAGTGGCTTAGAGCTACCTTGTTAATAAACCGCCTTTATTTAGCTAAAAATTTGGTTACTCCTTAAAGTTTGCCGTCTGTTCTATTGAATGAATAGGAACAGGCGGCAAGATAGACACTTTTGTATAATAAATAAAACATAATTTAGTAATAATATATAGTAAATGTTCCGGCTGGAGTAATTCCTTTTTCACTGTTTCATGGCTTCGTCCTAACAGATGATCTTTAGTCACTTTATGCTTATTCTTTTAGTCGTGGAGTGTAATAAAATCCTGCCAAAACAGCTTAGAAACGTAGTCATTCTATTTTTTTCAGCTTCAGCTTATAGGCAAGTTGTGCGATTTAACCTAAGCAACTACCCTGATTATCAGCTGTTTGTTTGTCTACAATACTAGACTGATTAATTCACTGTCTCAGATAACCACCATAAAACTCAAATTCCTGACCTGAGCCTGGACAAAATGGTGGAAACGCCTCAATTCTCCGAGGCATTGATATAAACAACTTTTAGATTGTTTTGAAGTCAATTTTAGCTCATTCTCCTTTAGTTAAAACACCATCAATCATTTCGGCGACCGGAAATCGACTTCTCACTTGAATCTCTAAAATAGACAATAAATTCTCCTCAATAATGTTGAGGTTTCTATGAATTGTGGTGGCCAGATGTTCGTCTTGCCACTATTCTTTAATAATTCTAGCTGTAGAGAGTAGTACTACATTATCTTCTTAAAAGATGGTTGCGTTCCCTTGAGGAAACAGTTCTCTCTCTCTCTTTGCCTGGTTTTTGCGTCTGTGTTTGAGCAAGCATCAATCTCAAAATTCTTGGGCATTTCAAGAAGAGATCATTTTTCGCCAAAAGATGAGGTATACTCAACAAACCAATAGGTTTTCTTCGAACCTGACTCTTGCCTTCGATTGTTTGTGGCCAGGGACAAGCTCTAAAGCGGTACGTCTCCCTCGTGAGAGCCAGTAGGGAGTGTTTAAGTCTTCTACAGACAAAGGATCACTCTCTACTCCAAGAGGACGCTCCGTTTCGTGAACTTGTTACCCGAGCAGTAGAGGCGGTGTCCCAGAACGGTGAGCAGAACGTAGAGAATCCGGACTACACTGTGGCCAGAGACAAGTTGCTGAAATGCTTTCAGGACTTCTTGGCGGAAGCAGGACTCACGAAACTTCAGGACCTCCAGAGTGCCGATGATTCGGAGTTTTCCGATTCGTCCTGTTACGGTAAGTCATTAACAAGCTAATTAAAATACTCTGAAACTATTCTACCCTCTACAGATCTCCTTAGGTAAATTGTACAAGCTCACATTGTCAGGTTAATCGCTGGCTTGGTACCAGTCATCCATTGGGATAAGGGTGATGTGGGCTTAACCCGTATAAGAGGTACGTTCACGTCTTCTTTTAGACTTTTCAATAACCTTTTACTATGTTTAAATGGAGATTTTATTTAAGTCTAGTACACAAGGTAAAATAGCTCTGCTTCTTTTATGGCGATTAAGTTATAAACCTCCTTTAGCTCAAAGGAATCGCCAATGCAAAAAGCACGTTGATGATCATTATTAACTGAGAGAGGTGGGTGTTTAAGGGTGAAATCGCTTCTGAGAGGATTAGTATTTTCTTACATGGAGTTAGAAGACAGATACATCGAGATGACTTAGTGGTGAACGGGAAATCCTCATCTGCGGGTGGTTGGAAATTATCACTTTTAATGAAGTGAAAACAAGCCAGAACATTTGATTCAGTCGCAACCATGCTCCTTTTTCAAAAATGGATGAAAACAGATATTATTCGAAAGGGTGAAACGTCAATTTTCATAGAAAAGGCAGTGAATTATTGGGATTGTGAAATGAGTTTTGGCACCTTTTTACGCCAAAAAATTATCGCCGCGGATGAAATTTCGATTCATCACTGTAATTCGAAGTCCGAAATCCTGTAGTAAAACACGAATTATCCTCAAATCTCAAATAAAACAGCTCAAAAGGTGTTTCGGCCGATGGTAGACGATGTTTCTGGTCCACACAAATCTCTGATTTGCATCAGAGGTTAAATGTGTGCATCACAGAAAAATGATTCACGAACCATTGAATGTGAATTTCCAGACATAAAATTAATTAGCCTGGTTTGTTTTCTCAAGCGTTAATAGTAAGATTTTAACCACCATCACGTAATAATTAATCAGCAGACAAAAGCAACACTCGTAATCAACGAACAATACCACGAGAGTACTACACCACCCTCAACGGTGGATATAAACATATCAGATTAAAAACAATTTGCGCCGAAAAAATTTTCTCGACTCGATTCAGTAGGAGAAATTCAGGCAGGTTGAGCAAAAACTCCTATTAAAACAAATAATTGCTTTAAAAATCTAAAGAAGCTCATAATTAAGTTAGAAATATCTTTTTTTCAATATTGGGAGTCTATAATTGTAAATTTTCTCGAATTTTCGTGTTTCAATTTGTTGGGAACATCTAAAGGCTGAAAAAAGTGCCCCACGCCGAAGGTCCAGTTTTAGGAAACATTTTTATGCAGAACCAAACACCAAATGAGCGGAGTCCCACGAATCTACTAAGTCATCTGATTTGCATTAACATTTGCGAACCGAGTTGGTTTTAAATCACGCGCAAAAATGCCCTTCGCCCTCCTCTCCACCTCGTTCACTCCACAATTGCGGAAGACAGAAGCCATAAAAACCACAGCAGTAGCAGCCTTGGCCCCAATACGATCCCACAGCAGCAAGTATGTGGATGATCATACGCATTTCATTTTATGCAGTAACAATGTGCAAGCCGCACATATGGGCAATAGCTTCTCCTAGCACGCCATTGGCTCATTGCCCCTACGGCTGGATCAATGGCATTGAAGCTCGCCCCTGATTGGCCCGCGTCTCCACCAACCAGTTGCCGCCTTTTCAAGCGCGCTAATACGTGGTGCTAAAACACCTGACGTGTTCGCATAGACTATTTCTTTTCCTCCCTCTCTCGCTCTCTCGGCGTCCACCTGCTTATGCCAAGGCCTGCTTGTAAACATATCGCATGAATCCATCTTTTTGGGCCTCCTACTGACTTTCAAATGAGATAACTCTGCTGAGTCTTCGCGTTTCGGATCTAATCCTCATGAGGGAGATGATTACACGCAACTTCTCTGCGGCCACACCGGATTTCCGTAGCACCAAATCGGGATGCTCAGCCCAGTCTGTGGTCATCACAGACGCTCCCCCCGCGATCGATGCAATCTCTGACAAGGTCCCTCCACCCAGTCCTACTACTGAGCAGTCTATTAGTAGTAGTATAAGCCGAGGCAATGGGCAAAAAATCCTCAAGTCTATTCACCCACCCAAAAACCAACCTGCGGCCTCACACGGGGAAAAGTCTTGCTATGTGCCTGTCACTGATGATGAGTTCGGTAAGATTTCGCTCTTTATAACCCTGGCCTTTCGATGTCCTCGAGATATTGCAATTATTTTTGGAGAGCTGACCTTTAAGGCAGTAAAAATATTACCGACCTCATTTAGGGCCGTTGTCGTTTTGAAAGTAATTAATTTTTCAATTTAGCCCCTCGACCTTCTGGGGTCACGAAAATACCTTAATGAATTGGGATGAAAAATCAATATAACCACTAAGGCGAAAGTGCAAGCGCCCTCATCATGAACACAAGTCGATATCGATTTTGAGAAACATTAGATAGTTTCTGTTTGTAGTTCTGGATACTACTGAAATAAAGCTCTAGTAGTTTTCCCCAACATATAACTGGTTAACCTAGGGTCACAAAGAAGGTGAAATAAAATCCCCGTTGGACTCGTGCTGCTGCTTACAGCCCACAGGGACCATTTATGGGTGATAATGGTTACCTGGTTAGGTGGTGATCTAGCGATTAGGTTTGTGGCAGTGTTATCGATTTGATTTGATTTGAGCCACTGAGCCTGAAAGCTGATGCGATTTTTAGTAGGGAAAAAATACCTGTCTGGTTGTCTACAAAAGGTGGGGTGACCTCTGAACCCGAGGGAAACTTTTTGGGGGAGTTGAAGCGGCACTAAAGAGGCTTCGCGGTCGTTGAAAGGGAAAGCGTCATGTCCTCCCCTACCCCTACCACAAGAATCTTCATGTGCCGCGGAGGTCAAACGCAGATGGCTTATTACACATCGAAGGAATTATTTTTCACTCTTAGGTGAAGCGGAAAACTAGCAAGTGGCTCTTAGTGCAGCTGAAAGTATGCACCCGGAAACTGGTAATAGGCTCACGAGTTAGTGAAAAATTACACTTGCCGTCAATAGATGAATCAACCCACTATGTTTAGCTTCTTAAAAAGGTACCAACGGTATCAATCACACAACATTAGATTTACAAATCAGTTTATTTAGACAAATCTTTACACAAGATTAGGACTCTACTATTTTCAGTAAAATTTAAGAACTCAAATACTTTCTTTAAGAATGAGTAAACAATGAATTTTGTCTTCCTGAAATGGTTTGTTTACATTCGAACTTCAAAATAAAAAGTCGAAAATATTCAAACTTCTAGGAGTTTACCAAATTGCAACGTTTTTTATAAACAATTTGATAAATCTTGTTTGTGTAACTAAAAGTGAATCATAGGCTCCATTTGATGATTAAGAATTGCTTTTAAGTAGATAATTACTGGAGGAAAGGGATTCAGTTCGATCTTAAAGTCAATTAACTTGACCTGCGATTATCCTTTGTCCGGCTGCGAATAAGGCAAGGCCAAACAATCGACTCTCTCGTCGAGAAATATAATCATTACTCATAAAGGACCTATTTTATATCAGTTTCGCCCCATTAGGTGTCAAATACTTAGTCTATTTTGGTATCTGACTTACCCACTAAGGCAACTCTTAGCTGAGATTTCAAATTCACACATTTCTATCAAAAAATTAATGGTATGAAAATTGACAACTTATTAATTCTTTAGATCTCCCTTTTGTGTTTAAAAAAATTAATAGCTCGTTTGCTTGGCATCACTTTTTAATTGGAAGTGCCAAATATATCCAAGCAACCAGATATTTTTTTAATTTTAACGTTTATAATAAATAAATTAAAAGTAATCTAGATTCTCAGCCCAGTTGAAAAGGTGCATTGAATTTAACAAAAAGTTAAGAGTGAGTCATTCCCCGTTCTTCAAGTTTGCAAAAACTCCTTTCTACTAAAAATGTGCCTCCCATGTTGCTTACAGTTGTTACATCCATAGAAAATTTCACGCCCTTCTGAATGAAGTTATTTTTTCCTGAATTTCGACTAAGCAAACTTAAGAAATCTTTCCCTTCTCTTTTAATCGGTTCTCCTCGTTACGCTGAAAAATACCTTATTTCTGGGCTTCAGAATATTCCTTACATATTGAGAGTGAAGATTCCTATGGTAGAGCCCAGAAACACTGAGATCAGAAGAATTGGGACCACTGTCAAGTATTGTTATCGAAGAAAATGGCTTTCTACTTGTCCCAAAGCAACATTTCATTCGCTAAATGAAACAATTTTGATGGAGTCTTGAAGTGTAAAATATTAACAGTTTCAAAGGTTGAATGACATCTTGAAGAATTTTTGCTTTCACTCAGGGGTGAATTTCCTCAATTAACTTTAACAAATCCTAGTGATCACATATTTTTCTGCTCGAAACGGATCATCACTTCAAGTGAACTGAATTAGTTATTTTAAAATCTGTCTCACACATTAATTTCAAAATCTCGAGGGAAATCTCATTCATTGAGAGACGAAAATGCCTGACACTAACCCCAAAACCGTCATTAGGGATAAATTTTGTTGAGTGCTCCTACCTTATTTAAGGACCCAGAGTATAGGCTTTCGTTTGGCTTAAATTCCGTCATATTTTCAAGTTCTTAGGAAAATTGTTTACCAGATTCTAAAGAATATGGACTGAGACTAATCAGAAACCGCTTTCTGTTTAAGTCTATTGATTCGATCTTGCAGCGTTTGTAAAATTCGTTCGTTTCATTAAAAAATTCCTAGTTTTGAAGGTCCGAAGGTGGTTTTTAAATTAGACGCTCACTGAGAGATTAAACACCCACAGTACCTCCTTATGCACTGTATTAACATTTCTTTCTTTTAATTTTTTTTCAAAAAGTGGAGGTTTTAAGGTGTTTCAAAACTCCAGAGGGATGTTGCGTTCTTTGGGTGGCCTCTGATCAGATTTCACTGTCTTAAATTGCATCCTGCGATGTTTAAACCTGTCTTTGGCTAAAAAGGCCTTCTTATTTCTGGACTCTAAAATCCTTCCACAATCCTGAGCCATTTAATATTCCCTTAAGGGAAAAATTCCAGTTAGAGTGCCCATAAACCGATTTTAATGTCTTCCAATTTTATTTTCTACTTCAACAGATTCCGTTTTATTGAAAATTGTCACGTTTCTTTAGTCTGAAGGGCCTTTATGGTCTCGAGTAAAATGGAATTTATTGGCGAAAGGACAACGACTATGGCACCACCAACGCAATATAACCGTTCTCTAATTTCCGGATTCTATACAATTTCTGACTTCATTTATGACAACAAATGTTCACCAAGGCGTCGAAGCTGTGGATTCAATTAACAATTCCATTACATAACTATTCGTTTTTCTTTAAAACAGTTTCGTCAAATGTTCTAGAGAACTCTTAAAGTCGTGTGGGAGAAATATCATTAAAATTCAAACTATTACTTGTTTAAATGTGCACCTCGATTCTTGCGGGAGCCTAGATTTAGAAAAACAATAGTGTAACTATTAATCACATTGTTATTTCTTGTTTAAATTTTCCCAAGAAATTAATCACTTATCTTGGCTTTCTTCAGGGCAAGCAATTTTTAAAAACAAAAATCGTGGCCTATGGAAGTGAGCCGTGATTTTGTCGTTTTTAAACTCTACGCGGTGGAAGCTCTCAGTTAATGGAGAATTTTTCACAACTTTACATTTTAAAGGGCTTCATAAACCTGACAGTTATTGCGTATTTAAGAAAAAAAACGAGTTTCCGGCTATTGATAAGTTCTTGCTGTCATAAAATTTAAATGTCCAATCCATAACCTTTTGTTTTAATGAGTAACGATTAATTTTAACAGTTCGATTACGGTTCAGTTACTTCTGAAGGTTACTGCATTTCACAACGTGGAAATGCCGACAATAACTTCATTTTCAGTTTCATTGAGTTTCTTAAATCCTGATGGAAAATCTTTTAAAATAAAGTCATCTTCAATCATACACCATGTGGATTGATTGAAACTAATTCCTTTAATAGTCCTAATGTTGAATTAGTCTTATGTATTTTGTGCCCACCTTTTCGTCTGCCAATTTGAAATTTTTATATTTCGATATTTTAAAGTGCTTCCAAAATCCTGAGGGAAAAAACCAATGAAAACTGTACTTTCGATAGGAGATCGGAGCTCTTAACTTCTAGCACTCAATGAGGAAATAGTATTTTAACTAGAACCTAGAAACGTTGAAAAAACGTTTCCCGATTACGCCCACATCTACATTAAATTTGCATTTATTCTTACATTCACTAAAATTTACTTTTTTTGCTAAACTTTTTGAAATTTGGGGGAAAAATTTTCCACAAAAGTGCCCTTAAACAGCGCTATTAGAACATTTCACCGAATAAGTTTTTGCTATATGTAATGTGTGCTTCTTAAATTTTCAAATGAATAAAATTTTTTGCAGGAGATTAATGGTTAATCAGATCATTGATGCCCAAATTTAATAAAAATTCAATATATTTTTACTTTTGTAGAATGTTTCTTTAAATTTTGAAAAGAAAAGAGCCAGGTCTTTAAATTAAATCAACCACTTAAATTTTACTAAAATGTGACCTTATTTATTTTTTCTATTGGCTTCCACATTCACTGCCTTAAAATGTCTGGCACTTAAACTTTACAAATGTTTGAAAGCGTTCGTGTCGCTTTATCTGATGGTTTCACCTTTGAACCACATCACATGCCATGGAGCCTAAAATGCTCCAAAAACTCTCACAGTACCGCCAGGAACTAGTAGTTTCGGAAATTTTACTGCTTACGATTAGATCTTGCAGTCTGTAAATTTAAGCTTTCACTTTATAAACCATCTTTTAATTTAAATGTGCTCCTTAAATCCCGAAGGAAATGATTCCTACTCTAGAGCACAAAGGTTGCAGCTATTCGTTAGACCATTTTGCTTTTAAAAGGAATTGCTAACTTGGAATGACTTCTAGTTGGCGACTTTAGGAATTTCAGGCAAAACATTTCTTTTTAGAAAGGTTAATTCCAGTGATCGTGCCTATTTTCAGATTACAAAGTCCGAAAGTCGGGAGGACAAACTCATATTCCTTAGATCTAAAAGGCAAATTATTTTAATTTGATTATGCTGCTTAAAAGATGTCATCTTATCGAAATTCGTCAATTTTGTAAGGTTTTGAAAATCTCGAGGGATTTAGCGCAGTCTATCGCAAAAAATGCCTACACTAGCTCCAAAACCTCATTTTAATACGCGTTAATTCAATATATTTAAGATTTTTTTTATGAATATATTTAAAAACTGTCTTTTTAGAAAAAAATAATATATCTAAGTCCTTATTAAAGGCATTTAATATCTTGAAGAAATCGATCTCTACATTAAACTTCTTGTCTTTAAATGTACTTTTTACAATACAAGTTTTAATTTCAAGGAATTTAGTCAGTGTTTTGGTCGTAAGTTGTTTTTACATTTCTGTTTTATTAACCTTAGTCTAGGGTGTAGGAGTAGTACATTACATTTCCATGTCTTGAAGTCCTCTAAAACAGCTCATGCTTAAAAAAATAGTTTTACTTTTCGCTTCCAGAGTGCTTTTTAAAACTAAGTGGAAAACTTCAACGCTAAAAACCAGAAACTCTGGACCTTAAATTTAAGCGCCACCTATATAAACATTCATTTTATTAAAACCAGGTAAATTTTAGGTGTTCTAATAGCTTTTTTTGAAATCTAGAAGGGTTTGATCTTAAATGACGTGGCAATTTCTATTTTTAATTTCAAAAACCGTGGCTTAAGAGAGTTTTTATCTAGAAATTAGAGAGAATTTCTAGCAAAGATGATAATCGCAATTAAAACTTTAAAGGCTTCTATGATTCCAAAGGAAAGGATCCCTACACAGAGAAGATGTTAGTAATCATTATATGGAATCCCATTTTTTGAGATTCGTCTTTAACTAAATTTAATGCGACATAATTGTGGTGAATTTTCATGAAAAATTTTTTTTTAAGTTTCATAATGTGCATTGAGAGTCATTAGATCTAATCACTGCTAATTTGATTCACCCACGTTATGAGCTATCGTTTGAAAGTTCTCTCGTATTTAATCTTCCAATTACTGTCGTGAAAGTTTGCAAAACAATGAAACAAAAATGTGAATGTATACTGATCGAATTGTTTTTGTTTTTACATTTAATATATTCCCATAAAAGCGTTCTCATAATTGCATTGTGACAGATATCAAACTTTTAAAGTGCTTCTACAATTCCGACGGATCTGCATTCCTTGGGTGGGTGAACTTCACACCTCTTGCTGAAAAAACGTGGTTTAAGACAGGTTTACACCTATCGACCCGATCTTTTCTTCGAATTTCACCTCTCAATGATGAAATTTTGTGTAAAATTAAGGATTTAAAATACTTCAAAAGTCTCTAGGGAAATCACTTCCACTGAAGGCGCAATATCCTTCACTAGAACCAAGAAAGAATGGTTTCATAATGTTGATACCGACCGAACACTGCTCACTGTCTGAGCTTTCTTCTTACAATTGTCGCGTTTCCTTGTTCTAAAAGCTCTTGAAGGGAACTTTTCCTACATCGTCTCAAGCGTGATGAAGGCTAGAAACTTTTGTGTGTAAGGAATGCACTCAAGAGGTTTAGTGTGGCATGGGAACAAAGGGGCATCACTCAGACTTCGATCGCCAACGGGGAGTCCAATAAATTTGTTTGAGCAGTCGAGACTACACAGTTGAAGTTACGGTAGCGCCGGTAAAGAGAACTAGGCCACCACAATAGCATAGCATTATTATTTTGCCCTTAAAATTAATCACCCACTGCATAAGCCCTTATTTAATTGGATCTCTTCGAAATGATTGCAAAGGAATTTATACTTCTTGAAGAATTAAATATTCCCATTTCTTGGTTAATAACAAGGGTTTTATAAAGTTTAAATTTTGTGATCAGTTCTTGATGTCTCTTAATTTGATCAAACACTTTAAAAGAGCTCTTTTAATCGAAATTTGTCACACTTTTAAGGTTCTACACTGCCTTGTTCTTCACTCGAAAGAACATAAAACGATTTCATAAAATTGGTGTTTTTAGAATGCTTACTGTACTGTATAGTTTCTTTGAAATTAGATGTGTTTTCTGGCTAGAAACGACTTTTTCACAAATCATACATCGGAGCCCAAAGACGATGTTTTACTCTGTTTTATTCGTCTTCCACCAGACGCCCTTCAGCGGAAGTACGGTGAGCTCACCGGTGAGATAGTGATAGTGGAGATCACGACGAAGCAGATCCTCGAGATCCTTACCGCGAATCTGTCGAAAAGCGGTGTCGCTCCCAACGCTGGTCCCCTCCACCGAGCTTCGCTGGTAGCACCAGTCACCTCCTTCCAGCGACCCTCCATCCAGAGCAGTCAGAAGCTCTTCAAGAGCCTCGGAATCTTCCTCTGCGGCAATAAGGACCTCAACCAGATGGCTGTTCTTGTCTGTGGTCTGCGACCGGGCGGCATTGCGGAAGTGGACGGTAGAATTGCCGTCGGCGACCAACTCCTCGAGGTGAGTCGAATTTTAAACTTTTTTATTCTCACTTGCAACGAGAATCAGAACGGTAATTTAGGAATTAAAACCCCCAGCTTTCTATCCTTATATTTTCCCTGCTTTCTGATCATTTTTACTTCATTAAAACAGTCTAAAAACGTTCATTTGTTGGGACATTATTTTTATTCGGCTACTGGTTTTATTACGCTAAATGTGAGCTATTAAGTTGATGCTACATTTGCATTTATGTTAGTTGGTTGTGGGTGTAAAGCGAGCAGACAATAGCTGTATCAATTTCGTCTTTGTGTTGACGTGCTGTAAAAAATTTCGAGGCCAGCTTTTCTCATAGAAGGTCTTTTTCGTAAATCAACCGTAGAAACCTGCATTATTTTTAGCATTTTCCGCCATTTTAATAATTTTTAAAACGACCAGACCAGTTTGAATGCAAAGCGAGCTATAGATGAGTGCATAACTTGATTCTTTTTAAAATTTTCCGGTTAGATAATCTCAGGAAAGCATATTTTTATGCTGATTATCCAAATTCTATCGTAAAATAAGCTCTTAAAACCGAAAGAGAGCATTTCCGCTTTCGTTCCCTTACTTTCCAGGAAATTCATTAAATAATTTACATTTAAAACACAAATCTGCTAACAAGGTCATTAACAGTCATTAACGGTACGCAAATGCTTGTTAATTTCTGTAAGCACATCTCACTTTTTTTTCAAATTTTTACTTAAATAATACAGTCACACAATAGTTATTTCTAGAAATGTTGTTGTCAAAAGCCTGCCTCTGCTTTAATAAGCTAAATATGGGTGTTAGTTTCATGCTCCATTTCACTAATGTTTCACGACTGCTCATGTAAAACAAGGAGACAATAGCAGTATCAATTTCGCCTTCATGACGACGTGCTATGCTTGCAAAACTTTGTCTTTAAACGGACGGTAGGGACTGCATTGTATATGCCATTTTTCGCTGAATGATGTAAAATCTTTCGTCTTTACTTAGAGAAGGCCTCAGAAGAAAATTTTCCTCCCCAGAAAGATTTGACAGAAATCCACTACGCAGGAAAACGCCGCCATTTATGCCAAAGATTTTCACTGAAAATATCCACCGACGATGACCACAATTTTAGAATCAATCTAACTTCTACCTGAGTCTGGAACAAGCTGATTTGACACATTCTCCTACGAAAATGTTCTTCTTAAATCTCTTTCGGTAAAATCAGTAAAATTTGCCTAAAAAACTCATTTTTTGATATAATTTCTTCACTTCCGTGTTTCAGTCAGCTTGTTTTACGTAAGTGAATAAAAAGCTATTTTGTAGGAACCTAAGTTGTCAATTTTCCGGTCAAGAGAACTACCATTTTCCTCCTTAGGGCATTCAACGTTTAGGTCCACACAATTCGCATCCAACGGTAGGAGAATCCACAAGGCTTAACTTTATAATTTTTTTTATTCCCAAAAAAGTCAAGATTGATAAATCGTCATTCCATTCACTTCCAGCCAAAAGGGGCCTTCTTCGCCTTCATTATGGAATTCCACTCAAAATTCTCATTCTAAAGCACAGACCATTAATGCAATCAATTTGTGGAACAATTTATAAAAGGAAGGTAGACAAATACAAGGAAATTTAACTCAAATTTCGATGCTAATTATTGGAGCTTCTGCATGTTCGCAATTTACATGCCTCACTGAACACTAAAAGGGTCTTTTAGCTGTCCTATTGCCTTTCATTGCGTTCTTCTCACTCTGAGTCTATTTGCGCTAGATTAGATCATTAGCACACTCCCTTCATCAAAGTGTTTTGCCGACGTCTACCTAACAATAATCGTTCCTATATTTGCCCCATTTTTGATTTTGCTGATGAATTTTTTTACAGAAAGCAGTAATATATTCATTATAGGAGCCCCTTCAGAGAAATTCAACCAGGGAGGGAATAGGAAGATCGTAATCACTAGTCGAACAAAATGAATGTAGAGAGTGAATTTAATGACTCACAATGCACCTTCTACGGCAGCAAGAGCTTAAGCAACACCATGTTGTCCGTTAATAGTGCACAAAAGTCACGTGTACCAGACAAGGTCTGGGTTAGAGCAAGTTACAGGGCTGTCTGGTTTGCTAATTTGGCACACTAGAACAGACCTGGACCCGATTCGGTTAAGACACTGGGGTAAATAAGAATCATAATCGGCTAATACGTGCGGTAACGCCGGTGATGTGGTGGCATTTGTGACACAATAATACTGTCTGTACTCGATTTATTGACACAACTCATAACTCAATATCATTTTCTGCTACATGACTGTTTTTACTGGTAGACATGGACAAATGGGAATGTTTGCATCATTCGTTGGCTCAGACGAGTGGGTATAGGTCGATTGGATTGTACTGACAGTCTGAGGGTAGTTACTGCATAAATTGCATCAGGCAATTTTTACAAGAGAGCGTCCCAGGCTCTCGACACAAGCAGGATAACTGGAAGGCTTTTAGACTAATCAGCTCAGAGTATTAGCTGTTAATGAAGAGGGCATTGAGGTGTTGGCTCCAGAGACAAATGCCTGTGGAAGAACTGGGCTCTGGTGTGGTCTCAGCTGCTCCATAGGCACTTGAACTTGTGGGTTGGAGCTCTGGGGCCATCAAGAGATTGTGTCATTCAACACTTAAAACTGAGACATCGAACGACCACCCAATAAGTAGAGGTCACCTTCAAATTCTCCCTAACTTGCTGTGTTCCCCCATGAGATCCGCTATCTGCCTTCACTCTTAGTGTCAGCGACGGTTAAGGAGCTAATATGCATATTCGCGGTGCCGAATTGAGTCTAAGCCGAAAAGGCAACTGTTTGCTGCAAGATTCTTAGTTGGTTAAAGCTGGCCTGGCACGGGCATAGAGCAGGTGTTCTGTTTTGTTGTTAAGGCGAATTAAAGAAGCTCTTTTTATTTCGTCTGGTCATAAATTTGCAAATTCTATAGCCGTTCAGCTCAGAAGTACGAGTGAAGTAACTACTGGTATTGGCGATAATGCGTGATAGTGTCAAGGCTTCAACCACGGGAAGAATTCTATCTCCTTGCCTAGGTGCATTCCACAAATTTAGTCCTGTAATTTGAGGACAAAATATGTTTTTTAAAGCCAGTTAAAAACCTTAATGTCATAATTATACACAGTTATACATGAGCTGCTACATTTTTTATCACTGAAGAATTTTCAAGTTGCACCATAGTCCTTCGTCCCTTATGTTGCCAACTTCAAACCGTTTTTTTCCCATATGAGCGAGCCAAGTGTCAAAATTTCCAAACTGGAAGGAGATGGAGTCGTTATTTTCAGAAAAAGTACCCATCATGTGTCAGAAAGTGATCACTTCGGGGTCACCGATTTGTAGCGTATTAGTTACACAAGATAAGACGAAGAGTACACAAACCAAAGAGAAAGAGAGAGTGTGTGTTTATCCGAAAGGTGTGTGAAGGCGTACTGAGATTTTTTTGCTCAGATTTATCGATAAACAAATGTGGTTGATTACATTTGGGCCAAAGCACTCAATTGAATTTGTGATAAACCTTTTTTAGCTCAACGAGCACATCCTATACGGACGAAGTCACCTGAATGCAGGACCTTTAATTCGATCCTGTCTGCTGAACGTTCTGCATAAATCCTCAAGTCGACGTTCCAAGAATGCCACATCTCTGTGCTTTGTGATATGTCGGAACCCTGAAAACCTCGCAAACATGGCTGTCGCGCCTCTCACCTACAGCACTGTGAGTTGGCGCTGATAAGCTGCTACTCTGACATGCTTTTTATTTCACTAAAATAACTTGGGTTTGACTACATTTTCTCATCATAAAAATGAAGTCTGGTTAAGAATTTGAAAATAAAGATTTATAAATTGAAAAATGACATAGGGTCGTATTAAAATAACTTTCTGCAGCGTAGCTCAGAGGATCTCCTTGAAAACTACTCCTTTATTTCTGTCGTCGTCGTCTTCAAGATTGTGATTAGCATCTTCTCCGGCGGTTGAGTTGATTTGGGGAATTCGTTGGAGGCACGAGGCTTTTCTGAAGGCATTTTTTACCTTTTCCAGGGTTCAACTGCAGCATTTTCACTAGGCAGACAACTGAATTCAGTCTAAGTCCCTCTTTCACCTCAGTACACAGTAGACTTTCAAGGAAATGTGTTTTGTCAGTGCAGTTAAACCACAATATTCCAGTAACTTAGATGATGTAGCTGGATAATTTTCATGGTGTTTTCAGAGGGCTAGCATTGAACAGCAGCAAAACAATCTCCTCATTCCTTCTTTTCGTTTTAACATCTAAATAATGAATTGAGAAAAATCAAAACTTTTAAAAGAAGCGTATTGTGCGTGACATTCTTTAGCATTCGTGCTTTTGTAACTCTTTAATATTAAACCGAGTTAATTAAGAAAGAGCATATTATTTTCTTCAAACAAAGTTGAGATATTCACTTTGCTTTTGCTTAAATACAGGCCTGAATTCAGTACCAATTTAGCTTAAAAATCTCTCGGTTATTTATTACTTCAAATGTACTCAAACGGAGTTAAATTTATGACTGAAAGATGCGAGTAATGATTAATGCGCCTCTATACATTTATGACAGAAGTTAGACCTGTGAACGATTTGTATAGCATTAATCAAGTTAATGAGAATAATAAGTCATTCATTTGACCAAAATCAGCTGGAATTATCATTATTTAGTTGGTAATTCTTAAGCGATTGCCAATCACTACGTACTCACATTTGTTAGTCCCTACGGCAAAATCTATCATGCTATTGTCCAGAATGCGTTGTTCATGCTTTTCGAAGGTATTTATAATTTTTTAGTTCACTTTTCAAATTCATCTTTTAAAAATTATCGGATGCGATTACGTTGTGAGACAAACTTTTCCCAGATCGATTAGTTCAGTAAGGGATTCTGACAAAAAATAGTTCATTTGTTATTTAAAAAAATCGCAGAAAGACAGCCAGAGTACCACATCGGAGAGTAGATCCGAAGTGAGCAGTGCCTCTCAAAGAAGCCTCTCTCAAATGCGTGGGAGTCTGATCGGCCGATCGACTTTCGAAGAGATCCACGCTACTCATCTCCTCAGGGTAAGTAAAATCTCTCCTCTAAAGACGAAATGAGGTTAATACCTTCTTCCCCTTGCTTTACAGATTAGTCACCCCAAAGCGAATTGGCTGGTTGTGAATAATTAATCTACAACCGGTACCTATGTATAGGCTCATCTTATTGCGACTGCTCAAACGGCACTAGTTGTTATTAACCTACTCTAAGCATGATAAGGATTGACTGAACTTCAAGCCGATTGGGAAAAGCACAGTTTTATTCGCTGGACCAAGCCACATAGAGAGTTGCATAGGGTTAATGAGTGCTTATCAGCAATTGTCCCAGAGTTCCGACTGTCCTACATTGGTGCGGCATGAGGAGAAATGAAATAAGTCACCTAAGTTGGCATGGAGCTGTCTAATAAATAGTTTGTCGCGTCTGCAGAGCTCACGTGACGCTTACTGTGACTGTCAGCGATTTACACGATGGTCTAGATCACAATGGACAGCCATAACACTTATGGCTTTCAAACAACCTAGAGCAAACAGAGCATAGAAGAAATGAGCCATAAATGCTGTTGCTGATGGCCTTTCTGATGTTTAGGGCCGCAACGGATTTGGATTCGCGATCATGGACAAGAGTTTCACCAATGAGCCGGGAATTTACATTAAACAACTCGTGGAGAATAGTCCAGCTGCCTTGGTGCGTTCATTTTTGTTTAGCTCTTAAATAAATTCTTTAAATTTCAATGGTTTTCAAGAAAATGTCCCAAAAAACATGATCTTCTCCAACTCACATATGTGTCAATTGTAAACAATAGCGATAGAGAATAAGGGAAGTGTTTATTGAACCTGATTTTATTTAAACACAATTAGGACTCCAAACCACTGAGTTAGTATTGATTCTAATTCTGATTGATTAGCGTTGACTGAAGTTTGCTTTGTTCAAAATTATTCATTGGTGATTTTTTGACCCCAATATAAAATAATATATATTTTTAGTTTAATCAATACATACTTGAATGAAACTGATCTCAAGTGTTTGGAAATGATTTCTCTGTTTCTGGTTATAAAGTTATTGAGGTGTCAAGTTTTGCGTATATGACACTAAGTATTTGTCTGGCGGTGATGAGCTTTACCGAGAGGGTTTTAAACATTTAATCGCGCTTTTGAATAGCGCCTAAACACGCAATTGATGGTTTCTATGCTGGGTCGTGTTCTGTTGCGTGTTGCTTTGCTTGGAATAAAGAAATAACGCCTTATCAATTCACTTCCTCAACACTGCGTGCTTGCGTTGGCTGAAGAAGGAAAAACCAACGTTGTGTATCTATAAAGCAATCTTTTGGGGGAGAAAAAGCCTTTTTCAGGGAAAAATAAACAAGAGAGGAACATTTTTCCTTTTTCCTTGATATAAATGATCAAATGGAAACGTGGTGTTTTTGAGGACTCAAAATTTAAACTGAGAGCCTTTGAACTTCCCAAGATTAACTTCCGATTTTATTTTCGTTTTCAAAAAAGTGTCTACAGGAATTTCCTGTCTGTGCAAATGTAGAAATTTCTGAGGCCCTATTGCGCCATGCTTGGAATATGGAAATGCGGTAAAACAAATCACAGTCACGTGGGTAGGCGTGTTTCCTGCTGTCAGGTATTTGTAGTCACGAGAGCATAACTGTTAATTCAGCTTTGTAGACGCCACAACTCCAAAAGCTTCTCAAAGTTGATGTGAGTTTCGTGCTGCATGGTAAGAGGTTAGAGATAATGTCTGATAAATAGGCCTTAAAAAGGGTCCACTTAGTTGCCAAAGATGCTGACTTTCGACGCCAGATGTACCAATCTAAGGGTTTTACCCGAATAATCGTTTACAATTTCAGGATGGAACCCTGAGAGCAGGCGATCGAATTCTGCGGGTGGACTGGCATGACGCAGTTCACGCCAGTTATGATTCCGTCTTGGAATGGCTCCGATCTGCCCGTTATCAGGTTCGCTCCAACTTTACAGCGAAAATTTGCTCCCCTTTGAAAGCTCTGAAGCCTTTATTTTTGCATTGCCTCAAGTTTATGCCTGTAGGAGCGTTAAAATTGCTTGTGCAGAAACACAACATTCAAAAGAACCGTTTCAGAACTCGCACAGTAATAAAGAGAATCGTAAACTGTGAAGTTAAAATACCGTTTTATTGGTGCAAACAGTACTTGGTTTAACAGTTCTCAAAGTTGCAAATACAAAGATAGATTTGGAGTCGTTTCATTACGTCTTAAAACGCTTTGGTTAATTTTAAATTTACAAATCCATGTCATTTTTTAATTAATAATTTTGGAACCTTTCAAAATCAATAGGCTGGCTCAGAGTGACTTGTATTATTTTTATTTTAAGTTAAAATTTTCTATTAACCTCATCGCAAAAAAATTGTTAATGAAAATTCCTAAAAAAGACAGTTTAAATGTAACTGTTTAATCAGGCAAAACTTGTCTGATTCAGTTAATTTTATCGCTATTCAAACAATTTATTTTTAGATGATTTATTTCAAAATTAAAAGAATCATTGCAAATTTATCGGCAAATATCACCTTTCAATTCATCCCGTCTCTAATTATTCAGTTCATGATCTAAATAATAATAATACTATTATAAGAGTTCGTTTCAAAGCAAAAACTATCAAACCACTTCTGAAAACATTGAATTTTCATTTATTGTAGGAATCTTTAATCTTTTATAAAAAAGCCATTGCGCCATCTAAAAAACCCAAATTGCCCCATAGATTCTCATTAACCGCTTGAGCGGTCCCGTTGGAATTCACTGTGTCTTCTACTCCCTGATTTATTGCTGAAATCGGGAGTTCGTTAGTTTTTTTTTTCGCGGCGAAAGTACAGCTATTGCACTTTAAAACCAGTGCTCACGGACAAAGTTGGTTAGCGATCATAACGCCCCATTTGTAACGGTTATCATGATGCGTTTAGCTATTACCTTCCACGATGAAACTGTCATTATCTGTTCTCTCTGCCAACGCCCACACAATGACTAAACAAGGGAACACACACCGGCGTTGAGGTAGCTGGTGGAGACACTCTGAGATTCCAACTAAATATATTTTAATAGCTCAGTTCTCAAATTTATTGATTTATTCAGATTGTGAATTTTTGGTTCCAAAGAAATTTTAGCTCATTCTTTAGTTAAAACAAAGTGGCGGCGGAAGAAATCGACTTCTTACTTGAATCTCAAAATTCCGCTCTTCAATAATTTTGAGGTGGTTTGGGGATTGCGGTAATTTTAGCCTGATGAGATGCTCAACTTCACAAGAATATTCATTGTGCCGCCATTCTTTGACAATTCTAATTTTCAAGTGTTTGTAAAAATATATGCAAAAGCATTAAAATGTCAATTTTCAATGTTTAAAGATCACAATTCCAAAATGATAGGTGGTCCAAACCCTGTATACCGAAACAGATATCGAAAAAATGCACAAATTATGCCTGACAGCATGATATAGGTAGAGTAGACAAAGAAATATGGTACGAGTACGTAATGCGTATCTCTCAGCATCGTTTCTGATATAGTGGTCGTAAGCATTTCAACAATTCCCTGAGGAACGAGACTGAATCGAATCATGTCGCCTACATATTTTCCATCATTGGCTACCTTTGTTATGCAGTGGCTAAGTACTGTGGTCTGCAGTTCTAACAACGCATCTGAGTTCAATCTAAGCTCATCCATAGAATAATTTGTTGGGTGCCGGTTTGGGAAGCGTCCTTCGGACTGACTTCCAACAATTTTACGGGCTCTTCCTGTGAGAATTTGACCACAGAGACTTCTGTTCGAGCACTTGCGAAGGTGCTCCTCGTTGTCAGTTGCAGAGGAAGTCGGATAAGTACATCTTAAGATAAAACACAGTTTTACGTGATTATCAAAGGCTAAAGGCACGAAACTGGCTGATAGCCAAAACTTCAAATGTCTCCTGCCTCTAAAACACTGTTTATTGCGGTCTACCTTTGTTATTCAGCACATAACTAGATTTTTCTGCAGTTCCAGTTAGAAATCTGAGTTCAATCCAAGCCACTCCTATATATATGTACAGGACATGCATCCGAAAGTCATGCCATTTTGGGCAAATTTAATCTGCTTCACTCTAGTACGTAACAAGCCATCTGCTATTCCCCACGTTGTGCCTTCGACCTTGACAAATAAATTTAGGCCAAATTTTAGAGATCTGTGAGGATTTTTTCATTGAGAATTTCAGCTCTGTGAGGCTCGTTTAAGTATTGCATCCCACAGGCTTCAAGGTGGAAACTCAACGTTAAATTAAAGTCTTACCGCACCATTTCGAATCCAGAGTGCCTCCTGCAACACTGTTTTGTCCATTTTCGATTAATCCTGTTTTAGCTCATTCCATGGGGTCTTATTCACACCAAAGAGATCGTAATCTTCTTTCCAAGATCCAGATAGGTTCTCGACTTCATCTTTGAATTATGCAGAATCCATCCTGCAGGATGAACTTAGAATGTTGGACCAAAGTGTAAAACACCTTGAAAAGTCAACAAAATAGACTTTGCGGCATTAGCAGCATCAGTTCTCTAAGGTGTTGTTTCAAACAAACTGTGAATTGCTGGTTTCCAACGAATTTTGGCCCACAAAAACGTAAGTGGTGGAGAGGGATACGGACTTCTTACTTGAATCTCTAAAATCGACCACAAAGGGTGAATAATGATGAGGCGGTTTGGGGATTGTTGTGCCCAGATGAGATTCTCAATTTCATTAGAATGCCCCTCGTGCTGCCATTCTCTATTAACATTTATCTCGGAAAAATAACAGTTCTTAAACTAGAAAATGAGTAGTCTCAGCTGTTTTACGGTCGAGAGAGCGTAGCCGTATGGATTAAATGCTTCTTGCGGTTGTCTCCGAACACTTTTTCCGTTGCTGGAGGGACCGATTTTGGAGATTTCTACCGCTTGGAAACATTTTACGACTTTGATAGCTGAGTTGTTACGGTTGTAGTTCTTTTGTGGAACCCAGCTACCGTGTGTAACTCATGACGAACAGTATTTGTGGAAATTGGGTTTCGTAGGTGTGCATCATATGAAGATATGAATGTCTATAACAAGTCAAAATGTTAGGTGTTTCCACTGTTTTATGAAATCTCTTTAGAAGCAATTTACATCACTAATAGAGGCTCTAGACGTTGATTTTATGGGGTTCTTTCAGGTGCGGATAGTGGTTTCGCGAGTGCGTCTTTTCACGGGAGAGAACCAACCACCGGACGATGAGGAGATCGACAAAATCGGCTTCCGAAAGCGCCTCTCGGCTCCGCTCATCTCCTCCCTCATCCACGCCTTCATGCACCCTTCGACCTCCAAGAAGCCCTCCTTCCAGTCCACTTCGCCAGAGGACACCGCTGGCTCCTCTTCCGACGACCATCAGACGCTGCAGCCGTCCAAACGAATAGGTGAGTCGGTCTATTGCCTCTTTTTTCTTTACTTCTGGCATAAGAGAACTAACAGTTACCATAACAATGAAATGCCATTCAAATAGGTCTCTCTTTTTTGATTGGTGGATATTAGCAACAGGGCATCAGATTTCTCAATTTGTCTATTACATGGAACGAAATAAAACACCCATTCAGTAAAGCTGTATTTTTCATCAACGTTTTTACATAGTGGAATGTTTTAAGATTCTTTCTTTTATGAAAATGATCTAATTGTTTAGAAATTATGGTTGGATTGGTTTTTGAAAGAACATCCCCTTTGAAAAAAACTGTTATGATGCGGCAGATAGACTTACTGTCACCCGAAAGATCACTAAGCTCTAATTGTCGTCGAATTTTTTGCACTCGGTCCTAAACCTCGACAAAACACTAAATTGAGATAATGACTCATCCATTGTGGCTGACTAAGCATTGGCCTTTCAGATGTCCATGAATTCTTCACTGATTGAGTCACTTTGAAATTTTTTACACCTTCTCATGCAGAAATAAGAAAACTACTTCATCAAATGGCTGTCTCATCCCCTTCCTCCTCCTCTTTTACTTTTACCCTTTATTCCTACGCCACTTCTTTCTTCTTCTCCTATCTACTTCACTTCTATCTATCTGCTTACCTCCTTTTCATCTTGCAATTCCTTTTCTTCGCTTCTTCACCTCTATGGCCATTATTTTATCCTTTATTTCTCCTATTCATAATCTTTTTCTTCATCTTTTCCTCCTCCTCAATTTTATTTTTAGAAAAGTAACAGACTTAATTCTTGGTAGGTAAGTGACAGAGGGAGCGCTTTCCATAGAAAATACCTTGGGATATTTTGCTGGGGCGGTGTTTTTTTTCTCGAGCAAACAGGACTTAGACGTTCCCTAGGTTACTCTAAACCTCTCCTGTTACTATTCTTTGATTTTCAAGTAAATCTGTCCCTTTCTTACTCCCTGAAAACCCCCGCGTTTAAGCCAAATCCTTATCACCTCTCTCTCTGTCTTTTCTTCATGATCACCTCCTTCCCTTTTCCTCCATCTTATCACATTTGTTTTAATGGGCAAATAATTTAAAACGAAGAAAAACAAACCCCTTTAGTACAGTTATTTCGATCAAACGTTGAAAATGATTTGTTTATTGTTTTCAAATAACAAATTATTAAAATGAGAAGAGTGGGCATTCACTTTGAATTTCTTGATGTTGGTAAAAAGCAGAAATCAGTTTTAATGCGTCCATGACAAGAAATTTATTTAAAAAGAGTTTACTGAGGTATTTTCTTAAAATCATTTGGAAATAATCGAATATTTGAATTACTCAAAGATTACTAATCATTTATTGTTTTTCGTCTAATTATTATTTTATAAGTCCCAAGCCTTGAGAATATTAGAGCATTTATCAAGCCATTAGTGACTCAGCAATTAAGACCTCTTTAAAGCCATCGTCAGCCTTTTAACTGAGATAATGACTCATTCGAAATGATTCACCAAGACTCAGCACTTCATTACCTGCGTTCTCTTAATTGGAAGATTACTAGACTTCCACAATTGAAGAACCTTATTAAATTTCACTAAATGAAAGGACAGCGTATTGCTCAAAATTTATATTTAACCCAATGATATATGGGTAATTCAAGTATCATTTAATCGAGTTCCCGGAAAATTAATTCGAAATAAAGCAGTTACTGTCTGAAAAAAGGAAAATTGGCTTGGTAGTTCACAATGAAACAACAAGCTTTCAAATGCCATTTAAGAGAGTCCCTTGCCTTTTTGGAGTCCATTTTTAATAAAACACTAGCCATGTGCAGTATGGATTTTGACAAATTTGATACCTTGTTACTTGCTCCCAGTCTGAAATTAGTACTTCGACTCCCCTAGATGAAATCTCGACTTAATTAACATCTTAGCAGTTCTATTTTGAGTTGGAAGATAGCAGTCAATATTCGTTGTATCAAGTAAGTCCAGAAACACACGTGGATCGTGCATATTAGTGATTGAGTACTAGCTATTTCCGAGTAAGTTTCATTGGCGATTTTGTTCTTTGACATTGATTTTCTGCCTATTATATGAAGAAAATACTATATATTATTTATTATATCCTCGAGAAATTCGAGTGACAATAAGTAAATAAAGGCTTTTATGGTACCACAGCTCGGTGAAAATTCGCACTTCTCGACTAAAATGATCCAGAAATAATAGCTTCAAAGCGTTGCAGACGTCGGGGGCAAATATCTTCAGGAGAGCTCGACAAATTGGACATTTGTCTATGTAGAAGTTGTTGAGACAGATTGCTTAACTTTTCTTGTCTTTCCAAGAGTTTCCTTTAGTTGGCCTTGTAATTAAAAATCATTCTCCTGGTTGAATAACCAATAAGGTTTCACACTTTTGGCTGAGGCAGCGTAGTGTGCGAAATTTTATACAAACACTTCGAAAGATCCACTAGTTTCGATCTTTTAAGGACTAAAGTTGCTGCTGTTAATCGCCTTTTTTTCAAATAGGCAACTGCAACCCCCAGGGAGTCTGTGAATCGAACCTGAGTGAGTAGTGTTGTCAGTAACATAATGTAACGAAACGGGCTGAGCACACACACACACACACACGCAATTGACAACTGGCTCTCTTAAACGAATTTTCCTCTCCAGTTAGTGTTTTATTCGTGGTTGGGTGGCAATTTGAGGTCCTTTGCCAAGTCCTCTCAAGCCAAAAAGCTTATAAATTCTATTCGAATCTGCACAATTCACCTAATCATAACTCTGTTTCTGTTTTCCATTCTTTTGGTCCTTATCCTTGTTTTTTTTTTTAAAAAAGCACTTAGAATTTCATGAAATAAAGAGCAAATTTTACATATTTACTAAGAATTTCATTCCTTTCCCTAGGTTAAGCTAGGAAATGAATTCAAATGAAAGTGTTATTGAACATTCGACCGATTTAATTCGCTTTAATGTCACTAAAAGTTTTTATTAGTAGAAGTTTTGAATTGCCGATTTATATTATATGTCTGTTTGTTAAAAGGATTTGGCCCGGTTTTAATGTCATTGTACATTTTTAATGAAGTCCTTGGCCTCTAAAAAAATCGTTTTTCTTTTAACATAAATTATCAAAGAGAAAGCCTTTGGATGTCTAAATTTCTAGAAATCGATTTGATTTTGATGTCACTAAACATCAAAAACAGATTTTTCGCATGTTTTATGCTAATAAAGAAGACTAACAAATTCTGGTATTCATTCGTGAAGAAAATTATCGCAAAGTAATTTTAGATTTAAAATCAAAATTCAAAGGCATTTTTCGATGATTCGTAATCCTTTCTTTGAACAATGACACGAGAGTTTGTCAAAACTATGCTTAAGAGGAAAGCGAATTGCAAATTTGAATCAGGAGTTCGAAAAACACTAAGCGTTTTGCTGAGACAACCTGCACTTGATATCTTCAAAAGTTGTGCACTTTAAATATTTTTTCTTATAAAAACGATATTGTGTAATCCCATTATTTTAACCAAAATTTGTATCTCTTATTAGCACATTGCTAAGAATGACCAGTGAAACTGTCTCAGTCAATATCGCATTGAAAACATCAGGTTAGATAGTTGTCTTAGGTCATCTCCATACCAAGAAGCACTTAAAATTTCAAATTTCGAAAGTATCTTTTCAGTTTCTAATTCCTCTATTAATCGAAAAAGATTAATCATACTCTCGAAAGTTGTATTCGAAAGAGCATTACACAGAATACAAGATGGAGTGTTGAACGAGAGAAAGCTTTTTTCTACAACGCTGATGTCTTCTTTCCTTCATCTCAGAATTTGACTTAGAGGAAATTCATTTCAACTAGAGTGTTTTTTAAATCCATTATTCCAGGGTGCTGTGAAGGATTAACACGTTCGTGGCAATTGGCAATTTGTTAATGGGAATCTCAAGTTCACGTCAGATTATTTTTTTGATTACTTTGCAATTCTTTGGCAGGTTTGTAGCGAAGAAATATTTTTTTCTGTCCCTTTCACATTTTCGTAAGTTTAATTAATTTTAATATTCCATGCTTAAATCCAAACGTATTTAAAAACGAAATTAATTTATGGATAACAATTTGAGTAGCATTAAGGCACTAAATCTATATTCGATGAGATCCAAATATGAAATACCACTTCATTGCCTTATGAGTGTATATTTTGAACTTTCAAAAATGACTTAAAACATATACCTGGGAACAATGAAATGCTGTTTTGCAAAAATGTACATTCTAATAATTTTAAAATCTATGTGTTTTGCTTCAGTAATATCATTCATTCATTCACAGCGGAGAGCACAAACTTGTAAATCGCTGCAAAATTAAACGCATTTCATAATTTGAAAGTAAATAGCAAGATTACACCAGCCTCGGAAATCAGTTCTATAAATTTAATTTGAAAATTATTCCTTGTCATTTTGGCGTCTAGTCAATTCTCAAAAGTTCAGCCACCATATTTTTAATATTGTTGAAAATTCTTCCTTAATCCCACGTTGGTGGTCTCTGTTACACTCTTTTTTTTTCTAAAGATTCAAAATCGCCTGCTTTATCTATAATTATTCCGTGCTCTTATTGAAGTAGATTAAGCAGAGTTAAAATTTTTGGTTCTACAAGTACAGCAATTAAGGAAAGGGCATGCCAAGAGAGGGTGCAACATACTTAGCAATGCAAATTAATGTGATTTATTTTCCTCTTTTGCCTTCGATTTTGGATGATATCGCAGATGATTGGTCACCCATGATTTCAGCTTTTACCATTTTATAAATGACCAGGGACTTTCTTGAGCAACATGAGATACGAGATATAACTAGGTTTTTATTCAACCAGACGAGATAATTCCCTGCCTAAGGGTAATTAGATGAGTCAAATGATGCTAATTAAGTCAGATTCGAAAGCTGATTCAATGGAAACGGTCAAAAAATGCTTTGAAACATTCGGTCTACCAATTGGAGGCTCGTAAGAAAGCATGAAAATTAGCCAACCATTTGGACTCTCCTAAGATAGAATACTACTAATTCTTATGAAACCATAATTTTGTATTTTCTTATTGGGGCTTAATTGGCCAAAGTAAGACGCTTCGCTTTTCCGACCTCTGAAAATTGCTGAAGAAGACTAGGAGATGAAGTCACCTGTAATCTCAAACGAAATTTGGTTGATGACAATTGGCCGTCAAAAATATAACTTTAACCAAAAATCTGATGCCAAGCTTGTGGGTTGTGATTATGTTTGTGTGTTTCCTAATGCGTTCTTATTATTCTAATTTTCACTAATGCTTCATCAGTTAGTCCAAGTGGACTTATCCAGTTTTTGGACCATTAAAACTTTTCGAGAACATTGGAACCATGACTAAATGAATGTTTTAAGATTCGAAAAGAATTGATAAAACTTTTTTTACAATCGTAATGACAATCACTTTTAGAATCAATATAACTACAAGTAAATCGTCACATTTCAAGCATTTAAAGTATTTTTAAAAAAATATTGCAAACTTATGCTCGTGATATCGGTTATACTATTTAGTCCCTTTTTTGAAAAAACTAATTTTAATTTTTTCGACTTTTTAACTACTACCAGCAGATTTTTCTAGTGATAAATTTTAGCAGTATGGACATCCATTATTTCAGGCTAATTTTATTTTACTTAAGGTAAAATGTCAAAATATAAGTAGTTTTATTAAAATTACTGAAAATGCATAGGTTGTTTAGAAAAATGGTCGAACTTTAACAGGATCTAACAGGATTTACAACCAAAATATTCGGTTGACGATTTCAACTTAATATACGTGCTCGAGTGCTCAATTGTATTTTTATTCTCACCATAATAGTATTCACACATCAAAAACTCATCAATCCTCTAATCAAGACCCTTTTAAAGTCAAACTGGTGTTTTATTCTTGATTCTTTTGCGGTGAATTCAGATAAGGAAAGGATCTAAATATCCACATGTCTTCATCAACAAGGATACTAGTATTTTCTAACTTGACTTTTTGCCTACAGGTTCCGCGAACTGCGACTACGCCGTACCCTCCCTTTCCTCCTCTAAGGAGCTCCGCCGTGCCTCCTGCCCTGACGCCGTGATCCCAGGCTTCGCCAAGCGTATGAATAACAAGAACATCCTCTGTGTCGTGCCCATGACCTCACTGACTCAACTAGCCGGTCCACCACTTCCCGTGATGCCGCTGAGTAGTCGGACACTTCCAGGCGGAGCTGGCACCAGTATCGGTGGTAGCGGTGAGCCCAACGCAAAATGCAGACGAAGCTACGAAGTGGCCCTGCAGCGATTCGCTGCCTCCTGCCGCAGTCCACCAACTCGTGGAAGGGACAAACGGAACGGGATGTTGGACAGGGATGAGGCGGAGTCGGCTCTAACTCGGCCAATCCAACCAGGCAAAAAGACACTCATTGGGGTCAGACGAAATGCCGAGACGAGTCTTGGCATCTCCCTCATTGGTGGCTGTGAAACTTCCCTGGTGAGTTCTGGCAGGAGTTACAGACTTTATTTCGCCCCAATTAGTCACGGCCATTCGTAAAACAATTCTCAGAATTTGTGAAAGGAAATTTTCCTCCCTTTTTTCCTTGTGTATGCAGCACCTATAATGTTATTTTTTAATAATGTAATAATTATTATTGAATCAAAAAACACAAAGTAAAAACATGTGCTTTCCAGCGGAAAAATATTAAAAGTGACACTGCCGAACAGATTTTAAATTACTTTCAAATATATGAATAAAACTACATGTTTTTTATAATAGCATATGGCTTCATATATCATATTTAGCCCGCAGTATTGGTATAAATTTCTCACGAATTTACCATTGTTATCGTGGGATTTATACATTTTCATCAAATATCACAAAATATAAAATCCCACACCTATTTTACATATTATCATTTCTTACATTTTTTTCTGAAATTCGAAGTTGAGTCGTGCAAAGTGGAATTATAGCGCGTATTGACTTTTAAGATTACCGTCAGAATTTCTGTCAATGCCGTCAGTTAAAATGAACTTTTGTTATTAATTTATCTGACTGTGGAGAACGCACTTTTCAGATATTTGTTAATTTACCCAATATTTAATAGATTTAACTCATTTAATAAGTTGCAATGATGAATGGAATTTGCATATTTTTGCATATTTATAAGAAATTCGAAGTCCGCCTTCATATCACTTGCTTTGTTTCCATTAATTGTGACTTTTAAACTGCAAACGCTGTTAATCTAGGGGTGGTCATTAATTACGTTAATTAATGGTTCCATTTTTCATATCCAGAAGGTCTGTAATGGTTTACTGAATAAATAGTTTGTAAAGCTTAACAAGTTAATAGCACTCGTTTTACTGCCGTTAAATTTTTTAACAGTTATAACTTTTTTATGCTTTCGATCTTGGGAATTGTGCCATATTTTAATACAAATTGGTAGAAATTTTGCGAACAAAAATAAACACTTCGCATTTGTAAAACAAATCAGAAATTGTTGTTTAAGGTCATCCTGGAAAAGGCGTTCAGAAGGTAAAGTGTGCAACATTTAAACATCAAATTTAATTTCTTGTCTGTTTTTAGAAGTTCTGAAAGTTCAGATTTGATTGTTCATTTCCGTTAATTTAAATTTTGTCAGTTTAGTTAACAAAGAAGGACTTTTGCAGGTTGTACGTTTATTTCAAAAAGCACTCTGCAATTATTCGCTTTATTCCTAAAATACAGTTTTGCTATTTCATATCACTAATCCGATGGTATATCTTCGAATAACTTCGCACTTATGGCGATTTCGATATTTAGTGATCATAAATTTGAAGACGTTAGTTCATTGCCACTGTTTCAACTCAAACCTTTTACCCCAAAACTTTAAAAAAGAAAGCCGTTTTTTGTCTTTTTATTTGGATAGTTTAGTAGTGATCGAAAGACTAATTATTTGGATCCTAAATGTCCTTAATGGTTACATTACTCTGCTAGTACACTTGTTTTTACCTCCATAAATGAGATTAGAAACACTTTGATAATAAATAAAGTTCAAGATAGTTTGTTATCAAATGTCATAGTAAATTCTGTGGTTGCAATGTATATGTTACTTTCTATTTATGATGATATCTCTAGTCGTCAGTTTGCGATCAAACTTTGATGGTTTTTATAACAAACACTTAAAACGCAGAGTTAAGGCTTGCATAATCAAATAATATTTCACGTGTGTTTATTTTCGCCTATTAAAATTCCTTCAGCACCGTTAAGTGAAAAGAACAATTTATTTATTTCACAATGAGAGGTAAATTTAAAAACCTGGAAGAAATTTCTATCAAGTCATTAACTTTCATAGATTTAATAAATGAAATACGTATAATAAAATATTTATTTTAAAAATTTTCGACTTTTTATTATAAAATTAAAATTAATATATTTCTTATAGATTTCTCTGATAATTATCACTGGTGATTTATTTATATATAGAACGTTTTACTTAGGATAATTTTTTGTCTCTAATTGCTTTTCATTGTTAAAAGAAATCCTACACTTCAACATTTCGCTAGTTTCAGTTAAATTTAACTGAAAAACCGAGGTATTTTATTAAAGTGGCAGTTATTAATTAACCAAATAAATGATTGAATGTTCCGAAAACGTTTAAAAACAAGTAGTCTTTGTTATGGGATTAAGTATATTTTATTTTGCATTTTCTCATCCAAAAAGCCTGTAACAGCCTTAAAAATTAGTAAATTTTTGCAGAATCCAAAATAAGATACCTTTTAAAAGGCAAATAGGGGGTTGTTTAAATGAAGTAGTGAGGAAGATTTTTAACAGCGTGGTATGCAAAATCAAATCTCCTAGTTGTTTTTTCTAACTGATTGATTTGGAAGATAAAAACACATTAATTAAAAACGTAGACAGATGGATATGTTTAGATGGGGTGCATCACCCTTAACAGATGCTCGAAGAGTCTCATAATTAATCAGATCGCACAAAACAACAATGCCATTAGGATTTTGCACTTCCACAAAGGAAGGGTCTCGCTAACAATTTCTTTTGCTCTGTCGGGGCTCAAATTAATGTTCTTATGGAAGGGTTAAGACCCGAGGAGTTTGGCGTTAACCACATATTTTTGGAAACTGCTTTATTCGTCCTACAAATTGTCTGACAAGCAAGCATATGGCTATCCTTGTTGGCATCCAGGGCTCAGTTACAGTTTTCGTCAGCAACTCCTTAGAGAAGGAATCAGGAATTTAGTCAAGGCCCTTCCTTGAAGAAAAGCTGTTACAGTGGGAGCGTAATTATTCAAAGGAATTTCTTATGATTTCTTCCTGATGAATAATGTCAGAAAAAACAGGGAAACAGAAAACAGGACTGCTGTATTTATTCGTTCTACAGTCACAGGGGTAAACTTAGAAAGCCCCGTTATAGTTTACAATGGAATAAGATGCACGGTCTGTCGATGCCCTCAGATCAACATCTAGGAGTGATTTTGTAAGGTCACCACATGACTTGACTGTGCCACTAAAATAAGATCATAATCCGTCGATTCCATTTTTCAGCGCTTCTAAAAATTCCACCCTTATTCGCTACAACTGTTCACGTAAGTTTGAAAAAAGTCAACATTACTCTAAAAGATGGTGCATTCAAATAAGCATTCAATAGAGAGCGTAAAAATAGTGCCCACATTTACCAATGGAATGTTGAATTTCGACATGTTCCAGGTACAGTTTGAAGCCAAGCCAAAAATTAGCATTAGTTTTTTAATATATTTCTTTAAAAGTACGCTAACAACCACAAGTTTTTCCATGGTTCACTTTCTTAATTATTACAAGTAGTTTTTTGTGTTTTAAATAATTTCCTCTAAAAATCGTTAAAGTATTAGTAGCATTTCAAAATGAAAAGAAGCATTTCGTAACAATAATGAATTTGCATTTTAAGTGGATGGGTGAGAAATTTAATCGAAATGCATCAACTTGACCTTGTGCATGTGTTGTTTAAAGAGACTGCAAGCTATTGTGGGATTTTAATTTAGTTGCAGTTGCCTAAATTTGTTTTTTTAAAGCGGCATTTAGTCCTAAAATAATCTAATAGTACAATTTTAACCCTTTTATAGTTTACTAATTTGTGCTTCTTGAAAAAGTGAAATCGTAATAATAATAATAGTGTTATTCAAAACAATAGATTTAGAAAAATCTATCCATCCACAGATGAGTTTTTAGAGAAAGTGTATAGCTTGAAATTCTCGTCTGAAATAAATAACAGGTAACAATATTCGAAGTTAATCCTCCAAATTTCCTAGCCTCGTATTTCACACTTTCATTTAAAATCCATGGCTTTAGTTTCCTAAATTTATTTTTTTTAATCCAAATATATAACGGAATTCATCGCACTTTGTCTATATTTTTCAGAATTTGAATTCAGCCTTATTTTTCCACAATAATGTTAAATAGACTGCAAAATAAAGCATTTAGAGAGGAAAAATGGTTCTACTAGAAAAATAAATTCCTTTTTTTAAATTAGAGTTAAAAAATTCAAATTTAAATATTGATATAACGTGTTGGTTAATATTTTATTGCAAAGTGTGTCTTTTGACGGATCTAACAAATTATTCTGCAGAACTAAAAGCAAATCAAAAATTTTGAATCAGAGGGTTTAGAAATACAAATGCTACTACAATTTGCCTCTGAAATTGTAAACCCTATTTTGCGGTGTATATGATTATTTTCCACATTACGTCTAACAAGATCTGTCACACTGCTGGCTTTATTCTCATAAACCTAATTTCACTTGTGTTAAAATTAATAGCAATTTACTTCCTCTTCTTGTAGGGTGTCGTTCAAGTGCATGAAATCTTTCCCGAAGGGGCTGCAGCAAAAGACGGGAGACTACGACCAGGCGACAGACTACTGGCGGTCAATAACGCGTCTCTCACCAACCTCCCCTACTCCCTCGCCGTCTCGACAATCGTCGCTGCCTTCTCAGGCCACGCTCCGCTCGAATCCCAGATGGATCTCTCCAAAGTCGTCGCCGCAACCTCGTCACTTAACTCTCGTCATGACGATGGAAGTGGTAGCGGTGGTGGGGGATGCATATTCCTCCTCGTGGAGAGACGGGGAAAGTGTGTTCAGACCAAGTGGTATGACCTTGAGGTCACGGTGGAGTTGGCGAAGAAACCGGGCAGGGGATTGGGTCTCTGTATTGTCGAGAGAGCGGGACCAGCGGAGGCAACTGACAGCGAGAAGAAAACAGTGACGCCGTCGACGTCATCAAAGGCTGATGGTGATGCTGTGTCTGCTGTAATGGATCCGAAAGGCTCGCCAGTAGCGCAAAATGGGAATAAAGTGACTGTCAAGGCACCTGAGACGTCGAAATTGGGAGTGATTGTCTGTGACTTGGTGAGTTTTTAGGAAAACTGTCGTTTTTTGGAAAACGCTTTTAGCAGGAAATTTTCCTTCTGAAAAATGGGTTTTTAATACCTTTTTGCCTTGTTCTCTTGTAGATCAAAGGCAGTACTGCTCAAGTGGACGGTCGGATAATGATTGGGGATCAGATTTTATCCGTAAACGACTTCGACGTCGAATGCAGCTCACAAGAAATCGTTGCCACGCTGCTGAAGGTAAATCCACTCCCCATAGCATCAAAGAAACCGAAGTATTCCTCTCCGAAAGTTTCTCTCTTCAACTAAAGTGCCAACGTAAAGGGGTGTGTAATAAAAAATGTGTCAACGTGTGTCTCAGTGTCAATTTTCCAATCATCAGAACTGACACGAGGTACATTATTGATACACAGATGGGAAAGGCAGAGTTTCCTCTTATTTATCGCTATCAGAGTAATAACAATTATTTGAGAAAAACGACTTTTGGTTTGCCTGTGTTCATGACTATTAAAAATCAAAATAGAGCAGTATATTTAGTGTATTTAAGTGTATATTTAAAGGGAAGTTGACTGCTTATCTGTGAAGTGCGCTAGGTTAATGAGTCTGCTTTTTAGAAGGTAAAATTGTTTGATATTTTGCTCAAAACCATGAATTTTCGTGGTATAAAGCTACATTTCCTTGCGATAAGAAAACGGTTACTTGATATAGTGACCGATGCGCATTTGGGAATTCAACTTACTTAATTAATAATAGAAAGTGACACACTCAAATAATTTTTCTGCAGAGAAATTATAAACTGCTTCTACTTAGGAGGAATTTCACAACATTTTTTCTCTTAAATTGGGGAAAAGATGCTTTAAATAAAACAAATTAATTTCATTAATGAAGCAAATAATATTTATTATTTTGATCAATTTTAAACAAGTTGTAATGAGTTGGCCGTTCTAGTTAAAAGTTATGCATTTCAGACTGATTTAACTGTGGATTTCGCATTAAGTTTTAAGTTATGAATTAACACAGTCGACCTTTTAGTAAGAATTTTGTATCACCTCTGTAAAAATTGAAAATTAATAAGTTCACTCGGTTATGAACACGTAATAAGCAATGTATGTCAAAGCCATAAAAAATTAGTTAACGAATTTTTCGGTTAAAATTCAGCAATTTAAATCGGAAGCATTGAAACTGTTTAATTCAATACATGAAACTTCTAACCACCTAAATGTCTCTTTTCGGCCGCAGATTAACTAAATCCAAAGAATTATCTTATTGTGTTCACTAACCGATTTTTAATCGATAATCAAATTTTAGACTGCTCAGGGTACCGTGACGCTTCGATTGGGTCGTCTCAAGAACCAACCGATGCCACTCAATTCGGTGACAGTGGCGTTCAACTCCGAACAATGACCCCAAGAGAATACTCACAATCTGCTCTTATATGGTGCATTATTATCTTCTGAATACTAACGTCCGTATTTATCTGATTCTTCATATTTGGCCTCTAAGCACAAATTCACCCCTGATCTAGGTTTTTCGCTAAATCGTCCCAAAAATAAGTCGAGAATGAGGGACATTTTTATGTCATGGTAGCTGAAAGCCGCTTAATCCTCTGTTTGCACAATATTTACATTAAATAGATATATTTATATGTAGGGTAGAGAGTCTCCACGCCAATGATTAATTCTGCGCAGTTTCGGTTTTTCCAGCTATTTCCTCTGCGAAAATTCCATGCAAAACGGATCCCTCTAAGCAATTTATTTAGCTTTAAAATTGCAATAACTGTTTAGGCCTTTTCTTAAATACCTAAAAATTGATTTTTCGAATAATTGCTTAATTTTATTCTCTTCCTAAACTTTCTATTCCGTGAAACCTGTTTGCACTTTTGAGAGGCACATCTTTAGAATCATTCACAAGAACTCCAACTTTATTTAAAATCGATTATTAAAATATTTACGCCTTGGCGATTAACCGATGCCCAGACCACCTAGAATTCCAAGAGGGAAGAGCTTTTAATCTACAAGCCCTACCGCAAACCATTTTTGCTATCGATCTGCAACTCTCAGCTAAACCTGGTAGAAAATCAATATCTAGGCACATTTTAAATGACTTTTTTGTTTGTTTTAAGATTTATAAGAAGACTCAACCACGACGAAGAACGGAATCAAACAAGGATTTTCGGCGAGAGAATTTTACAACTTGGAGGCGAGATTGGAAGGCATTCCAGGCGCTCTTTCCCGAGAATTTCGAAGTGATCCTCCACCACCCCCCTCCCCTCCCCCGAAAAAAGGCCCCTTTCGTGGACCGCACAGACCCACATGTACTTATTTTGATTTTTCATTAACCTGGTGATGCGACTGCGTGGAACTTTCTGTACAATGTGATGCCTTGTGTACTCCAGCGAAATAGAAGACCTTTGATTTGCCTTTTCCACACCAATTTTTTGGCTTCATAACTACCAAAACAATCACCCAATCAAATCTCATCAAAGAAAAATAAGTTGTTGAAAAGTCACAAAACAGAAAATGTATAAAAAATTTGGGTTTTTAGTGGAAAAATAATTATTTCTGAGACTTTAACTCTAGCCACCGCTAGAGTGAATTCATCGGTGTTCAATAGGGAATATGAAGAGGAATGCTTTAATGGAATTGTTTTTCATGCAAAATAATCTCAATAATAAAATACAACTCGACTCGACTGGTGTTCGGTGTTCGGCATTCGATAGGCGTCAGGATGAGAATGAAAACGCTATTAAAATTAGTCCCTCGGGCAGTGAAAAAATGACTATCTCTGACGAATTATCGTTGTTTGCCCTATTTCCAACATTCGGCAGCTGAGTTTAGGTATTGAGGCAGCCGAAAAAAGCACTGGATTTTGATCGCTGCCTTCTCCAAGTTCATCTCACGGTTTTTCAGGAACTTTTAAGAAACGGGGATTGTAATGCACCACTCCATACTGCTAGAATATTTTTTTAAAGAATGGAACGAAGACCATTCTCATGAAGTTGAGCATCACATGTAGTCACCACAATCCCCATACTCCAACCTCACTCGATTTCGAAGATTTAAGCAAAAATTCATTTTCTGCCTCCGCCGTTGTTTCTAAAAGAGCAGGAGAAGGAGCCAACATTCTTTTGCAACCAAGTATTCCCAATTTGTATGAATCAACACCTGAGAGAAGTGAGGCTGTGATTGACGCAAAAAGGTGGGCCTACACAGTACTTTCCTTGCACGCTCCTGTCATAAACACTCGTTTACATGCGTCTTTCCCACTCTTTCTCGAGAAACCTGTCAAACATTGTGCTCTGAAGTGTATTTTAAGCCCTTTTAAGGCCGACATTTAATACCAATGAATCTGAAGGACATTAGAAGATTAACTGATTTCCAACCTTTCATTGTTTGTTTGAATCAAACGAGTGCATAATAATTTATTTGGTGATTCTGTTTCATTTGGTTGAATTTACAGATTTTATTCGTTGTTAGATAAACTGGAATTTTAATATTCTTTTGCTATTCTTTATCCTCGAGGAAAGTTTGGTTTCATAAATCTGCTATTTATTTATATATTCGAAATTAAAATGACCAATAGTTGGAAGACAAAAAAACGAGGCACAAAAGATGGCGTTCAAGAAACATTGTTCAGAAATGCAATAAAATATCGATATTTTTAGAACCAAGTAGTTTAATCGGTATCTGCGAAAGTAATCTGGACTTTTTGACTAGTGCCAGCCTGACAGGGCATCAAAAATTTCATTAATTTCGCTAATTTGTTAATCATTTATCTTAAATTTTATGCACTGTAATGAAACTGATATTACGGACTTAAATTCCCACTTTTGATTAAAGCGCTATTATTCGAAAGTCATTGAAAAGTACGACGAATTGCTGTTTTTTAATTAGGTATGAATGAAATGGCTATTTGATTAATTCAGTATAATAAATTTAAACTGAAATTTATTTTAAAAAATAAAGGTGAAGTGTACATCAGGAATAATGGTAAAGAGCTGAAAAATTACCGGTATTTTGGGATCCCTTCTAATTCACAAGATACTCCCAAAGTTGTCGTTTATCTGAATTAAATTCGTTATTTCATATAAAGGACGACAGGTGGCCTTGTCACAATTCAAAGAAAATCATTGACTGAAAAAAAGGGGTGTTCAAGGGCGCAAATTTGTTTAAAGATAAATGAACTAACTTTAATTTCTTAATTAAAACCTTGCTTCTGCCCTCTTATACACTTTTTAACTTTTATTTATATGATATTTTGCAAATTTTGGCTCATTAATATATTTCATAAGTTCATGTGTCAATTGATGTTCTATAAAACAAAATTTTTCCAAAAAATTTTGCAATTTTTTAGTTAACACAAAATCAAAAAAGATTTGGATGCATTATTACATTTTAATTTTAAACTTGTTATGGATAATAATTTACAGTTTTGATGTGAGTATTTAGACCACAGTTGTTAGCGCGACGTTAACTGTAACTTGATGAGTTTCACTAGAAAATAATAACCATTTAATTCAAAAACAATTAATATATTTCTTATGATTCAAAACATGAGAACCGCACTAATTTTTCAAAAAATCACTTGAGATAACTGCCTGCAATAACAGAGACCGGATCGGACTTAATTTCCATTTTAACTAAAATCCGTCGTTTGTTAACTGGGCAGCCTTTAAAAACCAGTGGCACAGTGGTGACAAGTGTCTTTTAAGTGGAGCTCTCGATATTTTATTTTAATAAAAAGTTAAATTTAATAATTTTGATTTTTTTTGATGTGCACCTACCAGCCCATATCACTCTCAACCAATCAGCGGATCGCAATTCCTCTCGCATGACACTGGAATTGGCACATATAATCAGCATCCTGATTGCATCTTTTCCTGAATGTATGGGTACTGGAGTACACATAGAAGTGGAAGCCAGCCCAGTGCTCTACGCGCTATATTTTGATTTGGCCCAATATACCTAAGTAGTGATATCAACGACCATTCGATAATAGAAATCAACTTAAAAAGTGAAACACACTTGGAAGAGACACACCTAAAAACCTTTTGGGAAAATCTTGTTGTTTCTTTGATCTCTGCAAAGGTTGTTCTCATCGAAATAGAACAAAAAAACAGAAGGGAAATTCACTTTACCCGAGAGTTTTATCGCATTTGAAAGGGCCTTTTGATTGAGAAATGGACCTCTTTGACGTTTGTTTGAGCAGAAGCGGTAAACTTGTTTTAATTGAAGCTTCGTGCTAGAGGCGGGAGTGATCGATACACGCAACTAGGTCCCAATTCCACATCTAAGATCCTCAAACACTTTAGGTATTCTAGGAGGGTGTCTACAGTTCGATTAAGCTGCTACCAATAACATGACTTGCCTCAACTGTAACCTGTATTATTAGAATTCAATAAATAATATCCAGTCTTTAAATTTTCATTTTGCTAAGTAAAACTCAGATTAAGTATAAAAGTAAAATTTCTTAATAATACTTCCATTACCAAATGCTAAATATTGCTAAAATTGATTATAAAGACAATTACACTGTTCGGGTTCCCCTTTTTCAGAGTAAATATGGTAATACAAAATCATGCTATTCAAATACTGTGCCAGCGTTTTTCATTAAACAAATAAAATCTGATGCTAGTAATTAAAGTGAACAGTACTCAGTAACTAATTAACAAACAACGATTCCGTTAATAAGCTACTTCGGAAAGATAGTTTTTTTGTGAATAGTGAATGCAATGCTTGGTAAATTAACCAGCATTTACCAAATAGAATGGATGAACTGCAAATGCCCCCAAACGCCAGCGGAAATGATGAGGGCGCACACGATGGTATTCTAAGAGTTGTTAATGAAGCCGTAAACCACAAACATTCCTGGTTATAAATGGACAGGTCAATAACCACGGGAAGTTCAAATACCGGAATGCTGCAAAACGATATAAACAAGTGACCTTGAAAGCAGAAATATAAATTTGTGAATTTTTGTCTTTGAAATGGTATTTTTATAAATTAATTTGTAATACATCTCCAGAAAATTACGTTAATAAGTTTCTGATTGTCTTGAACTATAATTTATTTGCCATTCTTTTTTATCTGCAAAATACCTACAGTTGTTTAAGTTGTTACTATGGCGCCTGGCACTTTGTCGAACAAACTTGGAGTTACCACTCGCCGCGTCTCTTATGGTCGTGATATGATTCAACGTTTATTAATTAGACCATTTTAGAGAGCATAACACCTTTGTACTTTACACTATTATTATCGACATAAAAAATGAAGACTAAAACTTATTCATATGTGATAAATAATTCCCTTTTACGGTTACGGAATGGTGCTATCAAAACCCCTTTATCTCAAAAGAGCTACATCACCAAAGCATAAATAGAATGGGCCAATTATAGCGACAGATTGGTTTGGGCGTTGTCAACGGACGAAGATTGACGCCACATAATTTTGCGTGCAAGGAAGTCAGCAAAATAAACCAATGCTAGATGTCTTAAGGGAAGCCGGTTATCTGTTCTGGGGTCCTCTGAAGAACATTTGGTTTGTATTTAGGAAGAAAAACTCCCCTGCTTCTGATTGGATGTGATTGAAGCTGGTTTCAAGGTAGATAGAGTGCATATTGTGGTGTGTATTTTGTTGGATATCCATACGACTGTTTGCACGCACCCATAACTCGCTAACAGTGGACAGCAGTTTCTTGCTTCGGGTAGACGAAGGAGCAAATTATCCCCTTCGAAACAGATTTGAGAGTTGGGCAAAATCGTTGTAAAATACTTAGGAAATATTTGGCATCAATGGCTTTTAATTACCTACTCAATCAGCTTTCCTAGAAGTAAAACTTACTTCCGGGAAGAAATTCTATGTAGGCTTAAAAGAGGACTGCGGTTTACAAGTGAATAAAGTGATTCGACTTTGAAGATAACGGCTTTTATTGCATAAGAACAACAGAAGCCTCGTAAACGAACAAAAATTTCAAGAATGCTTAAAATATACAGAACGGGACAAAATAGTGGAAACACCTTGAAAATTCAACAAAATAGGAATCATTATGCTGATTTTTTTGCGAAAATTACTGTGAATTGTTTTAAAGGCATTTAAACTAAGTTTTTAGAGACGATGTTGAAGTCTGGGGACTTCGATGATAAGAAGAAATGCTCAAAAATTAATAGAACGCTCTCAGTACCGCCGCTCCTTAACAATTGTAGCTATTGTATGGATGGACGGCGTTCCCCAGAAACAGATCTTCCATGAAGGAAAGTCATCATCATCACAGAACCTCCGCCGCCGTGTTTTACGGTTAGAAGGCAGCAGTCTGGATTAAAGGCTTCGTTCGGTTGTCTAATCGCAGTTCTTATGTGGTGGAATCCACCACGGAATCGTCTTGTGCAGCTCAAGACGAGAAACACTTTCGTTTCGCATAAACCGGTACTGCAAGTGTTCATTAAGGAGCCTTGCAATGATTTTACTAGCCGTGGTCGTGCGATCCTCTCGAACTATTCCATCTGGCGTCCGACTGACGATCTCCCAGCCCACAACAACTTCGACCTTCGGTCAGACCTGTGCAGCTTTGCTGAGCACGACGTTTTTCCTACTCTGCTTCAAAGGCGGCAGTCATTACAACTGAGACAGTAAATCTTCACAGTGCGTCAAGCACTCGGGTGGCGATTTTTGTTTCGCTAGTGCCTGCTGCCATACCAGCATCAACACTGTGGCAACACTGGTCTGCATTTTTATTATGTAATAACCAATTTTTAAGAATTTTTCGAAAACATTTCTTTAGCATATAAACAAAAAATAATTTTCTAAACCCCTTTTATGAAATCGGGAGCATACCTTGATGAGGTTCGTTGATACGCAGACAGTTTGTCAGTGCCTTTTTATTACCTAATCTGTCTACTAAATTTTGGATTCTTATTCCTAAGTGGCCATAAACCGGCCGAGTGTAGTGTTGGAATGGGAAGAGGAGGTGTTTGCTGCGAGCAGTAGTTCGATCTGGGGAGCAGTCGAGGGAATAATTAATTAACAGCTCTTATCTTAGGGCAAAGCTTGATCGTAAAGGCATATTATGTCTGTCTGTGTCTGTCTGTGTGAGGTTGTATAAGATCTCCCACGGAATTTTCGAATCGTGAATGAAATGCCAGATTTATGCCAGCCAGAGCACTTCGCTAGGTGTTATCTAAGCCTTTATTTGCCTGCAAAGGAGAGGCTACCTTTGGAATGTGTTCCAAAGCGATCAACTTTGCGGTCAAACTCGAATGAAAACGAAAAGAAAAAGGCTATGGAGTCTAGACGGAGATTAGGCGATTCAAGGAGACAACGACCCTTGTTGTGCACTGATACCCTCCTATGGGTCGCCTGTTAATTCAATCCTTAGTGGTGTTTTTTGACTGAAAAGCCCTCAACTCAAAGATGGCTCCTGATCAACAGAACCGTCGTGGTTATTACTTGAAGTTAGCTAATGCTGATGTGCAAAATCTTCACCAGAGAAGCAATTCGGTTTTTGGCCAGAACCAATCTGATTACTAAAAACAGACAAAGTTGCGGTCCCTCCCTCTTGGAACCTCAGAACCCAGGATCAAGTTCAAATCTCAAAGGGCGGCTTAGGAAGTGATGGCCGCGGTATTTGGGTGTGATAGTGCTAGATGACCTCGAATGTCTTTGAATATTATCAGGATTTTGCAATGCCTAATAAATCGAGATGGCAAGCTCCATGGTGGCGTCTTGTTTCAAGACAACAGGGTAGCATCGGTGCCGCTTTCATCGAGGGTGGAAAATGTGAGTCGGGGAAGTCGGGAAAGGAGTCTTCTTTCTTCTTCTCTTCACGTTTGTGCACATTGTGGGAGTTTTGCCGTGCCTTCTTAGTGCCACCACTTTCGCCTTCTACTTTTCTCTCGCTCGCTTTCTGGGTGGTTGTAAGAGGGTTTTGGTGCGAACAGCAGATTCGTATTTCGAGCAGCTGAGAAGGCATTTCACTCTCTGGGAATTGAGAGTGGTTGTGAAACTTACACTCAAAAGCATGCCGTATCAGTTGTGGGGCCACCCATGTTCAGAAATATTTAATGGAGGAAATATTAGCAACTTAAAACATGTCAGAGCGCTTCAAAGTCTCTAGAAGCGAAGCTATCTTTTCAATTAACCTCCGAAAAGAGTATCTGCGAATCCCGCTCAAAAGGAGACTGCTGTCTGAAGGTGGTTGAAACGGTTGGAAGAAGGTTGAAGCCAGGAAAGCCGGAACCTCAAAAAATTGACGAAAAATCGAATCTGCTTAAATTTACTTGAAAATGACCGGCAAATAACTGTCAATAATGACGAGAAATTCAGGGGTGCTCAAAAATTGCCTTTAAAACATGCTGAACCTGCCTAGAGATTCGTCTATCGGTCGCTTGTCAATTACACGGTTCAATTTTACCGTGGCTTTTGATTAAGGGAATCTTTGTGGCTACTGACACACATTAGTGATGAAGAGCCATTTCTGGTGTCTGAAATCTTCAATGTAGGAGAAAATTGGATTTATCTGTATCATTCTGGTTCGAAAAAAACATGGCTTCTCCCTCTTGAGGCCTCAAAAGTGGACTCATAAAGCAATGGCAACGACTTTTGATTGTGAATCCAAGGGCGTGATATTGATAGATAACCTCCAGTGTGTACGAATTTTAACAGCAGCTTGTCATGTTGAGGTTTATTCACAAAATAGAAACAGAAAACTCAGCGATCTCATCGAGAGCTCTGCCGAAAGGTCTCTTCCTCACCGAATAAAGTCGAGTTTAGTTCCAGGAAATGCGTCTTTTATTCCCTAAGTCTTTTTACTGCCTTTGCTTTCGCCTAATACTTTTATCTCGCTTAATTTCTGTGTAGATGCAAGTGCTCTCATCTCGCTGACGATAGTGTGGATTAAAACCTTCACGGCATTATTATAACAATCAAAACATGGAAGCACACTTCGTTCGGAGTAGCTACTTTTGGGATAAAGCCGAAAGCGATCTAATTTTCAGCTAAACTCTAATAAAATTTTGAAAATCACTTTAAAGCTGACCATGTAGCCTGGAAGTGTGGAAAACGTTTCAAAGAGACTTGTAACTTGCTGTGTTGAGCTTTCTACTGATGACCGAAATAGAAAATATCTTTCTGGGGCCCTGTTTCACCAAGACGACAATGCAACATCAGCGCTTTCAAAGATGGAATCTTTCTTCCGAAGTGCTTCCCACTTCTTGGAAGTTGGTTTTGGATACTGCAAGCAGTGTCTTGTTTCGAACAGCTGAGGAAAGAATTCATTTCATTTAAGTGTTCAAACACTTAACTGCGAGTACGCCTCTCTTAGAGTTACCTACTGCAAGCAACTGCCACAAAACGCTTTTAAAACAGTAAAAATTATTTGTTGGGTCATTTATTATAGTGATTTAAAATACTTCACATCTGTGAATTTACAGATATGAACGATTTGGTTATAACCTTCAAAAATGTCGAACCTCTGATACAAGTAGAAAATCATCAAATCAAATATTTCTTCTCGGAATCAAATTTTGTTTTATCTTTGCCTTTTAAGGTGGCATATTACTGAGCCAACATTTTAGCCACTAATTTAAGAGGAGTTTTGGAATCGATGATTGACAAATGTCAGCAGATCGCAGTTGGCAGGTGACGATTCCGTCAGTCGTCGAAGTGCTAATTACGAAATTTACTGTTATTATGAGAACCACTTATAATTGAAGTTACAAAATGTACTTAGCGCTTAGAAAAATCAGTTTAGGGCAGGGCTAAGCTCTGCAATAAATTAATCCGCAAATAAAAAATTTATATTGTACTAGAATTATAATCCTGTTTTTAAACCAGATAATATATTTTAAAAAATGTGCTAATATTTGCTTCTTTTATGCTTGCGAATTAAAGATTACTGATTAAAGTTAAAAAATGATCGTGCCTAAAAAACATAATCACAAAGAAAATTTTTCAAATTATGATGAAAAAATATTTTTTTTACTATTTATTTACCTTAAATAGATATACTTATACGCTATGTGTTATAAATTTAAAAATCAAACCCGCGTAATTAAAAAAAATACATCAGTTTATAAAGAGAAATAGTGTTCTACTTCACAATCCAACTGATATTTAAGGCGTGACTTTACGTAGGTACGAAATTTCAGCTTAGAAGGAAATTCTGAAAATTTCGTACAAGTTTGGATCTAAAAGTACATCTACATGCATCTGAGATCTCTTAAAATTCCAACAAGATGCAGGAAGTAGATTTTAGGGTAGAAGCTCAGCAAAGTACGCAAATTCCACCAAAAAATTGTTTTTCTAACCCAAGGTGGAGTGTCTTTCATGTAGTAAGTGTTTTTACACCATCACTGCAAAATAACGCCCTAGATAGAAGACGTTTACCCAAAACTGCATACTTGCACGTGCGGCCGAAATAACTGGTTTTCTCAAGGTATAATAATGCACAAAATCGCTAATAAAACGTGGGTTTAATGTTCAAATTTATTGCTCTATTCTAAAAGTGCAGTTGAGCTAATAAATAAACTTTCCAGACGTGTTGTTAATGTCTGCAACATTCTGAGCGGAAATTAAGCACCCTTCCGGTGGCAATAACTTCTACCGTAATCAATCAAATATTTAAATTTACTTCACAAAAGCAAAATCAATTAGACCTTGTAGGAATTCTTCGGTATTTTAGAAATCGATTGAAAAATAAAAGTTCTACCCAGATTTGCGGTTGATATCCAGGAAAATATCTTTCGAATAAAACTACCATACATAATCTATAAATTGAAGATACCAGCAGTGCCTTAGGAAATTTAGAAAAAGAATCAGTAACAAGTCACTGAATTCGAAACACAAGTAAAGCAAGTTATTAGTAAACTTTTACATTATTTTATAATTGGCCACAAAAGTATACAATTTTTACAGTGCTGTAATGGTTGTATGCACCTATTAGAACAAAAATTGCTTTAATTAACTGATAATTCTAAAGTTAGACTCAAACAGTGGACACAATCACATAATCCACTTATTAGCATACTGAATTTGGCATGATAATAAAATATTTAAAGCGGATCCGAGGATTTTCGATTTCAAGGTAAGATATACTTTTTTAAGAGTTCATCCGTTGTTAAGTTTTCAGAGTAACTAAAAAATAACATTCGATTTCCTAAATTAAGCTCAATTAAAAATTAATTAAATGGCTGGAAATGCATTCATTTCGAGTGTTTTAAAGCGTCTTTAAATTTCACTATTGGCATTGTCTTGTGTGCCTAAGTTAAAAACGTTTCAATAAATTAATACCTTAAAGGTTGGATGTAACCAAAAGCCAGAATTGCATATGTTAATTTATTTTAATAGTAACTTTTGCAAACAAATTAAAAGTTTCAGAACATTTAATTAAGAGTGCCAATTTTTAGTTTTAATTGACAAAATGAAACTCGAAAATTAACATTAAATTCCACAACTCTTTGGTAACTTAAAAAAATGAACTTTATTTATCAGCCAAATCTGCAATTTACCATCAGTCAGTTGTTTGAACATTCATATCCGCAATTTTATTAGTATAAATGGCATTAAAAATTTTTTCCTTTACGAAGTTCTCTTTTTCCGTCATCTTTTTCACTGACTGATGCTTTTTTCCCTTTCCGCAATAAGAAATAGAACGAGATATATTTCGGCAAAAAACGTACATTTATTTCGAAAGAAAGGTCATTTATTATCGGTGTTTCTGTGTCCAACATTGCTTTAATTTTTATATGAAACTTTAATTAGAATCCTTGGTTAGGAAAATAGGGCATTTTACAATTTAATTTAGTTTAAATCTCTACGTGTCTGCAAGATTGGGACCTCTCCTCGTAATAGCAACCTTACCGCTTAATGAGAGTTTGATGTTTTCATAATTATTTATTAAAATTTTGGAGACATTTAATTAAAAAATTGTCCTTTTATGAAAAAAGGACTGTGGATTTAAAACAAATTAATTATACTCAATCGCAAATAGGTCCATAGCTTTGGGACAAATTGATTGCAAGTTTCCGCAATATTTGATAAGAAATGTGCCCATTAAATGCATGCATAATTAAAAATGCGATATTCTATACCAGTCGACTAAAAGTGCATTAAAACAAACGCCACGTGGCACCTAATTGGGACAGATGGAACACTTTTTTGCTGCTCAGTCAATCTCATGACCACCAAACAGTGCAGATATCGTTTTAACTTCTTAAATTGAAAAAAGTAATACTGCCTTTTACTTGCGATTGTAATTCGTAGGATTTATCTGATTCAATTTTAAACTCATCTGTATTTTTGTCTTCTAAATGCAGTTTTTTTATTTTGCGTAAACGAATATGAGTGAAAATCGAATGATTTACTATCAATACATATTATTAAAAAATATTTTATTATCAAAATAGCTTAAAAATTAAACTACAGTGCAATTTTTTCAAAAATTACAAGTCTCTTCACAATTTTAAAGGTACTAAGCAATGTTAACACTTAAGTGCTTCTGTAACAATTAAAATATAGCCATACGAATTAGCTGACAATGAAAAATTCCAATGGATTCATAGGATTTTGTTTAATTGTTTTTGCGCTCAAAATTACTGGGATCTGGCAATCATTTTTAGCTCAAATAATTGCTAATATCGATCGCTGGACACAACCTTAACATTTAAAATATGCGCTCTTTATTAAAATATACAGCTTATTTGCGGACTCTACAGAGTGTTTAAAATGCATTTTAAAGAATAATATTTGCCTGTTCTCCACAGAAGACTATTTTACATCCCTATTTATTTATTTTTAAAAATACCAGCTCTTCCAGCTGGAAGGATGAGCAGTCCAGCTCCATGAGTAAAGGAAAAGAAAACGTGTACGACAGCTTTATGACACCGAATTGATGCGGGATTATCGGTGATAAAGATTAGTTAAGTCACCTTTGATCGCTAAAACCGTAGCCACATGCACGCTGGGTTTCTAATCGCAATGAAAGAGTTGGACTCAATGATGGAAACACATAGTATTGTGACACTGAAATTCAGAACATGTTACAAACAACCAAAATCTTGACATATTTTAGTGAGTTCTTCGATTACTATTTTTGCTATCTGATAGTTTTTTTTAAAGAGCCTGCCTTTTCTGAAGACAATTACAAAATTAGTTTCAGCCTTTCAAAGAGGCCACAGTATCGCTGTTCGTACGGCTTGACGCACTGTCAAGATGTACTGTCTCAGTTGTAATGACTGCCGCCTTTGAAGCAGAGTAGGAAACATGTCGTCCTCAGCAAAGCTGCACAGGTCTGACCGAAGGTCGAAGTTGTTGTGGGCTGAGAGATCGTCTGTCGGACACAAGATGGAATACTTCGAGAGGATCGCACGACCACGGCTAGTAAAATCATTGCAAGGCTCCTTAATGAACACTTTCAGTACCGGTTTATGCGAAACGAAAGTGTTTCTCGTCTTTAGTTGCACAAGACGATTCCGTGGTGGATTCCACCACATAAGAACTGCGATTAGACAGCCGAACGAAGCCTTTAATCCAGACTGCTGTCTTCTAACTGTAAAACATGGCGGCGGGGGTTCAGTGATGATGATGACGATTATCTGGGTGCTCTTGCTTGGAAGAAGATCTGTTTCTGGGGAACGCCGTCCATCCATACAATAGCTACAATTGTTAAGGAACGGCGGTACTGAGAGCATTCTAATGAAATTTGGCATTCCATCTGATCACCGAAGTCCCCAGACTTCAACATCGTCTCTAAAAAAATCGATGACGGTGTTTTAGCTAAAGAATGGGCTTAAATGCCTTTAAAACAATTTACAGTAATTGCCACAGAAAAGCAGTATATTAAATTATATTTTGCTGAATTTTCAAGGTGTTTCCACTTTTTAGTCCATTCCCTCCTTTTTTCCTAGAAGAGAGGATATTTATCGGCGAAAAATATAATATAGCCTCGTGGTCACAGGATTAACGTCCTCAAACAGGAAAGACGAATGGAGAGATGTCATCACCAGCATCGTCATTATCAGACGATATTCCCACCACTTCCTGCCGCAGCACCAATTGGAATGGCCTTCATCTCCGTCTTCATACAGAGGAATTCCCCAGAGAGGGTCATGAGTACGATTGATACGGCCACCGTGAGCCACCAGGCAACAGAGAGAGGAAACGACGCCGTGTAGAAGGCACAGAAGACCCCGTGCCACCAGTAGAGGGTGCAAGTGAAGTCCAGACAGAGTTTTGTGCGTCTCACCAGACGCCAGAGGCCCAAGGAGCAGATTCCCGCTGACAGGAGGAAGACACCAATCAGACAGCGACCTTGAGCGTCGCGGAAACGCAGTTCACTGTCGTCGAGTAGGAGACGGAGACTAGTGTGCCACTGGGAAAAGGGACTGATGAGAGCACAGAGTGCTCCACTGGTACCATAGAAGAGGCACTGCAAGAAAATCATTTGCCCGATCAAGAGAGCGGGGTCCCATTCACTGCTGCGGAAATGCTGAGCCATTGAGGTGACACCTAGTGTATCAACAAAAAAACAGTTGTTTTAATTAATGCCGAATGCCTTTTAAAAGTAGATTTCTTACTAGAATGACAGACAATCATAAAAGGACTTATTTCGATTGAAAAACCTCAAAATAGAACTGTGAAAATGCCAATTATGTCAAGATTTCATCTTGGGATGGACAAAACGCTAAATTTAGCCAAGATAGCAAGTAGTAAGTTATCAAATTTGTTTAAATATCTTGCAATTTTGAATTTGATTGCAAAAAGCGCATACGTTGGATTCTCGCGAGTGTCTTTAACGACAATGAAAGAACTTGCGAAGGAAGTAAATCGTCTAATTTTAAAGAAAATTAATCACAATGGATAAAATTGTCATCAAAACTCCCAATTAAGTCGATAGAACATAATATCCTTAATTTCTTTCAGTCGTCCAATAGGAGAATTTGATTCACGTTTAAACACCTGTACAAGACCTCAGAACAGAGAGTTCTGTGGGCCTAACATCAGCTTTTTCGGTAAATGTCGAGCCTACTACGACACTGCGGGCCCAAAAGTGGTGAAAGGGTTGACACTAGAACCCTCAGAGTCACGATCTGAGGGCGATCTAACTTGGCGAGACAATTTTTGAATGTCAAACATGTATCGACTTATTGGTTGAATAGACTCAGACCTGGAAAGTAATAAAGCCTCCACGCAATTCCCACCTTCACCAATTTGAGCTTTTGTTGGTAAAAAAAGTGAAAGGTGAGATTTAACAGGGAAACTGCCGAATTAGCCATGATGTCAAGTTTCCTATAAAAAGTGGTCCGCCTCTTCTGTTGGGCACAGAATTTCAGTTAATCTCTCAATTCAACAGTTACTTTAAAAAAACAAAAACACATCATCTACAGGCAGTCATAGGATACACAGAAATAAAACATAAGACCAGGATGGCCAGTTTTAGGTTCTGTATTTGATCAACTATTAACACAGACGGTAACAGCCACAGATTCCTAGGTGCCTCTCACGTTCCAACCGAGAATGTTTGATGTCTGAAATGGGAGAAAAAATAATAATTTAGAAAAAAACTAATGAATCCGCTTAAAGTAATTAAGTCTGATAGGGCGCGCATTTGCTCGTAGCACAACTTGTCGGCATCATGTGATTGGCCTCTAATTAAGATGGCAATTAATAGCCTGACGCAAGTCTCACAGACTTGCAAAACAGTTTTTTGGGAAAAAATATACCACAAACAACTCACAACATGACCAGCCGCAAAGATGCCCTCTCGAAGCATGTTGGAAATGCCTTTTAGCTGCAAAAGGAAAAACAGAAAAATAAATGGTTGTTTGTGCAACTAACTCGAGGCAACTTGGCTCTGTCATTTCAACCTGATTCCCTCATGAAGGGTAATTAAAATCCCAGGCGAGGTAAGAAGGCTTTTGGGTGTGGCCCACTTTCTATCCCGGGCCGTAGAACAAAGCGAAAGTGCCTCAGTAGACAAATTAGTGGAGTCTAATGGGAACTAAGCTTGTTCAGAGAGGACTTTAATTTAATTAAAAAACACAAAAAAGGATTGGAATATTATTGGAAGTAAATCACCTTAAAAATAGCTTAAAGTGAATGTGAGATTCCCTCCAAAGACTATGCTAGCACTCCATAGCAACTTAAAATAATGCACTTCAAAATAGATGTTTTCCTTCGCAAAATTTTAAAAAGAAAAAGGACATAGCCGTTTAAAAGGAGCTCTAGGAAGTTAGAGCAAATGCCTGCGATTAATAATAGGAAAGTGCCAAAATTAATGAATTGTTGGGAGAAATATTGACGCTAGTTTGCTCGAACTAAAACAATGCTTAGTATAACCAAATTTGCTATACTAATTATACTTTCAAAATGTCTCTAAGCATTAATTAGATATAAGAGTGCCCATAACATTGTGAAAAATTCAATTTAACCACTACAATATACAACAATTTATTCGCAACGATTGGGGCTGAAAATTAAGGGTTTCTTTGATTAAATTTTTTGTCAAAGAAGAAACTAGGCAATATAAAAAAGCGAAGTGAAGGATTTCTTGATTTTTTAGATATATACTAGATAAGGAGTAAATTCAATTCTTAAAAAGGAACTTTATATTATTTTTTAATATTATGGCTTGAGCTAGACTATTGTTTTGGTTGAATTTTTATCACAACTAATTTTTAGGAGATAAAAATATTTTAGCACTCCAATTAAGAGACTGATTTGTACTCGTAGTGTAAATTTGGGCCAGCAAGTAACAATAGGCGTGGAATTTGATGAGTTAAAGGCAATTTAAATACCAACAACGAGCAAACCACTGGTTTCCCGATAGAGTATTTCTGTAAACGCAAACGTAGTATACTTCCGAACTATTATCATAAATTTAAATTCTGTCTTTTTGAAATGGTGGAAAAAAAATTCAACGTCGTTAAAATAACAACCACTACACGGTGTCAGAATGAATTCTCTATACCGAAATATGAGGCATTAATGATTGCTACGCTAAAAACCAACAAAACAGGAGATTTGAGTAGCTTAAAAGTGGCGGTAGTAGAAGGGTTTTGAAAATAAACAAACTCTGAGTGCGGCATTTTCAAATAATCCACACAACGAAAGATAAATTGAATCCCAAAAATTGGATTAATGATAGCGACATTTCTTGTCAAGTAAGTGCGAAAAGCAAAAGTAGGACTTCTTCGTAGCAAATTTAAACACGAAAAATTCGCTAGTCATTTCGTGATATGCAAGGGTTTCCTTTCTTGCATTCACCACAATTAGTTTAAGTGGATCAAAAGGTCAAACAAAGCTAGTTGTCGAGTAATGGAAAAAAAAACTAGCTGCTCGTAATGCAAATTGTGTTTTGATCGGATTGAGGATTCAAATGAAGAGGAAACGTTAAAATTCGACTTCTACTGTAAAAGAACAAGTGCCATTTCGGCTAGAAATACATTTCCTAAGACTTACGTTTATAGGAGCAAGAAATTCTGTTAAGACGGTGAATAACCAATTTTTAATATTGACTCAACTCTAGCTTAAAAAAATGTGCCCTTATGAAGGAAATGCCTAACTGGTGAGCAACTTTCCAGGCAAACCAGTGGTTTCAACATCTACTCAAGAACACTTCGAGTTTAGGTCTCTTAGGAAAACTCCACTTCTTAAAGAGGGTAATTAATAGGTTATCGAATTTGTTTAAATGTCTACGGAACATGGCTTGTACTTTAAAAAAAAATTATTTTGGATTACAAAAATCACAGGAATAGTCGCCACCAATAGTCTTAGGTGGCATTTTAGGGGCTTGCAAAATGCGTCAAATGTTTCATTTTGGAAATAGGAAACATGTCATGACGATTTGAGCTGCCAGAAATCAAAACAATGAGATTATGGACGCCACACATTGAGTAACGACGCTGAACGTTGTGAAAACAACCCGACGCCACTAATTGGATACTATGAGGCGGCTGTGGTGGCTAGGAGTCTGCAAACAGCTGAACATTTTCTCTTTGTAAATCTGCGAGTTTTATAACATCTCTCCTGGAGCTAGCACACTACGAAGACCTCTACAAAGGCCAAAAGCGTCGTCATTAGTCAAGTACTTCTTCCTCAAACTAAGGACGAATCCATCTAACTCATTGAAACCTTACTGGTCGCCGGTGGGATATTGATTTTTTTCCCTCCCCATCATTGGTTCGCAAGACGGACTAGATCGATGGATTTCCCACCAATCTAACCTACCAGCGATTTCCCACTACCAAAAAACCCCCCTAAAACACGTCATTGAAGTGCCAAATAGGCCCCGAATTTGCATCAGAACAAGATGCCTGACCACCCTCTAACCGAGACCAAGCGGTTAAATGCCACACCAACACGAAATGCCACAGACAACAATCGAGACAAATCAAATACTTGGGCTTGGTTTTCACTTCCTCATTCGACGAAATCAAGTCAGTCTAGACTTGGGATGTGTTCGATTCTTCACAGGGTGATCTCATTATTGATCTCTAAGGGACAGTTTAAGAAGACAAGGCTCAGTGTGTAGTTTCACGTAGAAGACCCATTTCTTTGCGTCCAAGGCAGTTTCCATGCTCTCATCACTGTTTCATATTCATGGTTGTCAAAGTCGTCGTCTACTTCTCCTGAGAATAGCCGAAACATGAGTTTGATCACCGTGTGATCTGTCCTACACACATCGAAAGGTAGAGTACAACTTGAGGATTCGTAGTTTTGGCTTTTCTGTTCCTAGCCACAATCAAGATAAGGACTCTTGACGCCTGTCTTTTCAACTAATCGATAGGAGATGAGTAGAGGGGGAAAGTGGACCTACCTTGGCCTCCTTCATGGCTCGCAGATCGGCGATTCGACGGTCGAGGAACTGCCAGGTCTCCGCGTGGTCTGGCGACGTGTCCTGGATGTAGAAGAGCTCCGTCAGTTTGTAGACGTAGGCCAGACCCAGTCGTTTCGCGTACCAGTTCATCTGTAGACATACAAAAAAAGAAATTACCACTCAATAGAAGAGGAAATTGCATCATAACATCTCTAGACTATGCTCTGGGGTGTGGGTGTTTTCATCTTGAAAGTTGTTTTATTAATTCTGAACTGTCTGGTGTCCGTAAAAGTAAGCAAAATTTCGAGATGTCAAAGTGATCCTGGGCCCTTGGGTTCTCGTCATGCTGAATCCATTTTTCGATTCATTTTATAATCTGATAATTTCTATTAATGTTTAGAGATCACTTTGAAGAATCCGAAGGTTTGCGCGGTCGCAAATTATCATGAAGAATTGAGTTCACGGCAGGCACATCTTCCTGGCTTCAACCTTCTTCCAACCGTTTCAACCACCTTCAGACAGATACTCTGGAGGTTAATTGGAAAGATAGCTTCGCCTCTAGAGGCTTTGAAGCGCTCTGACATGTTTTAAGGTGTTAATACTTCCTCCATTAAATATTTCTGAACATGGGTGGCCCCACAACTGATACGGCCAATTCAATTCCCAGAGAGTGAAATGCCTTCTCAGCTGCTCGAAACACGAATCTGCTGTTCGCACCAAAAACCCTCCTACAACCACCCAGAAAGCGAGCGAGAGAAAAGTGGAAGGCGAAAGCGGTGGCACTAAAAAGGCACCGCAAAACTCCCACAATGTGCACAAACGTGAAGAGAAGAAGAAAGAAGACTCCTTTCCCGACTTCCCCGACTCACATTTCCCACCCTCGATGAAAGCGGCACCGATGCTACACTGTTGTCTCAAAACTAGACGCCACCAAGGAGCTTGCCATCTCGATTTATTAGGCATTGCAAAATGCTGATAATATTCAAAGACATTCGAGGTCATCTAGCACTATCACACCCAAATACCGCGGCCATCACTTCCTAAGCCGCCCTTGAGATTTCAACTTGATCCTGGGTTCTGAGGTTCCAAGAGGGAGGGACCGCAACTTTGTCTGTTTTTAGTAATCAGATTGGTTCTGGCCAAAAACCGAATTGCTTCTCTGGTGAAGATTTTGCACATCAGCATTAGCTAACTTCAAGTAATAACCACGACGGTTCTGTTGATCAGGAGCCATCTTTGAGTTGAGGGCTTTTCAGTCAAAAAACACCACTAAGGATTGAATTAACAGGCGACCCATAGGAGGGTATCAGTGCACAACAAGGGTCGTTGTCTCCTTGAATCGCCTAATCTCCGTCTAGACTCCATAGCCTTTTTCCTGTCTTTTTCATTCGAGTTTGACCGCAAAGTTGATCGCTTTGGAACACATTCCAAAGGTAGCCTCTCCTTTGCAGGCAAATAAAGGCTTAGATAACACCTAACGAAGTGCTCTAGCTGGCATAAATCTGGCATTTCATCCATGATTGAAAGTGACTAGGGAAATCCTCTTTGAGCTGAAGGATTGGTAGAGGGGTCCGCTGTGTGAAAGAGAACCACGTCGGAGGGATCATCTATAAGTACTTCGGAGGGTTCCAATCCGATCACGTCGGGGTCACCAATTTGCAGCGATTTGCTACTCTTACCAGAATTTTGGCACAACAGACTACTGCCCACAATCCGTGGTTACGCCCAGCACATTTAAAAGCAAGTTTCCAACATTAAATCACTCAGAACTCACATCAGTCGACCGGTCTCCCGCCTGAGCCCAGATCTCATCCACAAGCTGCGCCTCCAGTCCAATTGCCGCAGGGATATTCTGGGGAAGAGACAGAAGAGCCATGGCCTGTCTCCATTGCGGGTGCACCTCATCATTCGCCTTCAGGCGGAACTCAATCGCCCTCTTCAAAAACGCGTCCGTCTCCGACTTACTCTTGAAAGGCGGAGGCGCCTGAAACCCAAAACTGGAGGCGACGCAATTAGTACTACTTAGTACTACTCAGTAGAATGATTTTTTCGAACTCACCTGTTGGGCTGGGTTTGGTGGTTGGGAGTAGCCTCCTTGCGCCAGGAGGCAAGAACATCGGCTAGACGGTGGTTACGAGACTCGTAGAAGTGGAGCACGAGGTCGATGGCTCCGCGGGGCATCGCGACGGAGTGGAGACCGCCTGGGAGACCGAGACGAAGGCAGGCGGAGGCCACAGCTGTCCGCGACCAGCCCAAACGCGGGACTTCGGCGATGGCACCTTCTAGGGCTTGTTCGCACAGTTCGACCATTTCCGATTCTTCTACGCCGAAGTGGGCGCTCCAGTCCTCGAAGGTGTAGCCGCTTGTCTCCTCACAGGTGTTCTCGGCCTCGTTGTCGGCGGCCATGAAGGCGGCGGTTCCATCAGTGTTTGGGGGAGGAGGATTAGATGAGGAATGCGCCTTGGCGTAGACTGAAATACAACGGAAATCGTTAAGCCCAGTCTGGACTAAACATCTCATCTACGAGAACAGTAGCCACTACGGAGGAGGGAATGTTTAATGGTGACAAAATTATAACTTACCCACAGGCAAATGCTGCACTAAGGACTTACCTAGATTTCGGATTGTCTGCTAGAATTAGCCTCATGGGAACCTCTGTAGTGTAGTGGAAAGGAATACTGACGATTAGAGCTGTAGAAGAAGTTTATGGAACCTGTACGTCGAAAAACAGTACAGTCTACGAGAGAAAATTCCGTGATTCCAAGAAGGAAAAGACGACCTGTGATGGACCTAGCATTAACCAGAATGATTCTAAGTTCGAACCAATACAGGGATGGATTAAAACAGCGCTAAAATTACCGGGTTTGAACCATTAGACACCACTGGGAATTTGCCTATCTGGTAGTTTTCATGAAAGACCGCGTTGTTCAGAGAGGCTCATTTTGATTTTGAGATAAGGCTTTGGCAAAACTTGAATGGACAGACCTTGAATAAGTTAGGATTTAGCGATCCAAAGACGGAAGATATGACGAGTTTGAAGACGACCCTAGCTTGCATGAAGGAAATGACGAAAGAAACCGCTCATATTAAAGTGATGCCCGATCATTATATGGTCGATCAGTCGAGTTTTCATTCGAGTTCATGTGCATTTAAACGGGCACCGAATCGATCTAATTGACATCTAGAAGAGGAATTAAATGTTTATAAAATTAACAGTGTCTGTTTATCACATAATTGTCACTTCCATTGTGGTACACCACGTTTTAGAGTGTAATAGAGGCTCGTACTAACACTTAGCAGACTTCGAAATCACAAAATGGTCTGGCCTTTTAAGAAGAGGAGATATTTTCCTCGGAAATCAGATGAAATAAGCTGTTTTGGGAAAGGTTTAAGTGAAACTCCTAAGCCCACGTGGAATTTCCAACCACTTTATAGCGAGGGCAGCTTAGGTACCACTACAAAAGCTGTACAGTCAATAGACGACAGAAATGGAGCAGCAGTTTCTAGACATAACCGCAATCTACCTGTCGGATGATAGATAGTCGGTTAGATAGTCCAATTCATCGGAAATTAAAAGACCGCACCCAACAACCAAGTCGACCGGTTGATACGGGTTTTTTGAATGACGATGTTCGCAAGAGTAAATCCCGGAAATCCACCAGACCAATGACTTTCCCCAATGGAAGAATAATTAACAGCCGAGACATGAAGAATAGAATCTCTCTTTGACGTTACTCACAAAAGTTGAAACTTTTGAAACCAGCATGACGTCGCATAGATCTTCAGGACCAGGATCAAGTTCAAATACCGAATTTCGGTTTAAAAAAACAATGACCATGGTTTTCTAAGTAGATTCCGTGTGTAATAGCGAAGAGTAGACTTGAGAACCATGGGGAACCTCAGGGATGGTTTCGTTTCAACGTGACTGTACTAGAAGTCCTTCGAGATGGAAAGTGCTTCCAAGCCCACAATTTAATTCTGACTCAAGAAGTTTGCATTGACCTGAAGGGCTCATTTACAAAAAAATATTGCGATTCCGCTGACCCGAACTGGAACAGAGGTACGAAACGAGAAGTCTAAGTTGACTCGGTGACGTTTAAAAAAGGAAAAGACGACGACTTTCAAAACGACCCTCACTCCTCAGGAATATAAAAAAATGACGAAAAAAATCATTAAGGCTGCTCGAAATTTAACTTAAAAAGATTGACGAATACATGTCAATCAGAAGGGCGATTTCTGACGGCGAAATTGTTATTAACCCAAGATGGCGATGGAATAATCCTGAGTTCAAAAAAAGCCAATTAAAGTAAGACCAGGTTCAGCGCATTTTGGGAGGGGATAAGCAAGACTTTCCTCGAAAATTACGACTGAAGTCCCGACATCTCCCTCTTTCCAAAACCCCAAATACATCCCAGAGAAACGAAATTCAACAATGATATAGAAGAAGAAGTAAAGACGCAACTCACCAAGTCTATACACGGGAAGTTTGTGGGGAAGCACCGAAGAACCACTGCTATGCCGCTTGAGAAGGGCACTACGTTGGGTTGTGACGATAGAGACGTTACGGAAGGCACTACTCAAGGCTGTCACACGACGCAAACACCTGAAGAAGCAAACACAACGTCACTCCCAGCATCGACAACTCGGAGGCACCCAGTGTTTAATTGACACAACCTACAGTTTTACACAAAACGTTGAGCCGATCATCATTGCTCGTCCGCCTGTAGAGGAAACGGAAAAACCCAGGGTTAAGCAGGCTGGTCCAATGGCTTCAAAACGAAACTGAGAAGAGGTTTCACGGCACACACAGAGCACAGGACGATTTATTACCAGCATTAAAGGCAAGTGGGGAAAGCAGAGACACGGGAGAGGGTCTCGACCAGCAGACGCAGACGAAGGAGCCGAAGTTCGCACTGCTCCTCTGTTGGGGCATTTGGCGCTATAGTGGTGGGATCGGGCTTCTGACTGTACTCAAACTGAGCCTTTTGGTAGTCCTTCGAGAGCGCTGCAACGGCCTTATCTACAGGCTCCAAGAACCGGGTTTTCAGGGCGCCCTCTCTGCAAAACGACTCTACAACCTGCCTAATGGCTTTCTTAGTGTCGTCTGAACAAGTTGGGGAGGTTAGCAACGCCATAGCGCGTAGGTCGACGTAGAGAATGAGGTTGAGGGCTGCCATAATCCAGCTAAACTGGTCTAGCACTGTCTCTCCACCGACTTCGATGGGGAAGACGAAGATGCTTTTGCATATTTTCGAGAGATACTCCGTATCCCAGGGAAAGGTGACCGTGGATTCACCAAGTGAGGCTTCCTCTGCCTCCATGTCGGCTAAACTTGAGGCCTGGAGTTTGAGTAGAGTCTCGTGGAGAAAATTCTTGAAGAGTACGACGATATGCGCCCTCAGACCGCAGTGAAAGGGGTGGAAAGTGTGTTTCAAAGCGACAGAGAAGAGTTCACAACGAGCAGAAATCGTGGCGGAAGCCAGGAGGGCTTCAATTGCAGAAATGCAGTTTTTCACGTACATCGGCATCTCTTGTGTGCTCAAGGGGTGTTTCGAAATGCTCTCAAAGCCGGTAACCAAGGCCCTGGGAAATAGAGTCCACCAGGAAAGCGGCAAGCGGCCCTTGAAGTTTGCGCACAGGGTCATGAGGTGCTCCTGGGTACGAACCAACTGTTTTAATTCAAGTGGAGCCGGGAAGAGTGGTTTTTCCAAGACTCGGACAAAGTGTTGCACCAGAATGGCAGCTAGGCATGTGTATAACTGGAATTCGTGGGTTGGTGTGATGACAGAAGGCCAAAAATTGTCCATACAGCCAGACGTGAGTCGGTAACCCAAGACATGGAGTAGAGCAGTGCCTTCTTCGGTGAAAATTTGATTATCAACACCAAAATCGGGGCAGCGGGAGGCAAGCTGATGGATTCTTTGAAGTTCTGTGTGCAAACGAACACCGGTAGAGAAGAGGGCAGATAGGAAGTTGGCGAAGATGGAACGGTTCGTGTCAGTGATTTCAACAAAGTACAAGACATGGGAAAAATAAAACAGCAAATTCGCCGTAAAAAGAGAAGTGTGGGTTGGCTCAGCCTCAGGGGTAAACAATTTAGCAAACATCTCACTAAGGTGACGAACAAGGCGCATAAATGAGGCAGAACGCTCGGCAGATTCAAATTCACCTGAATTTGTGAAATTCTTTATAACGAACTCAATCCGCTTAAAAATTGTGTCCAAATTAAGAAAGTCTGACACACTGAGCTCGTCAACACACTTGTCGACAAATGGCATACAAAATAGCAAAAATTCTAAGGAGCTGTTGAATTCCAATTCACTGACGATAACAAGGAGAAATTCCTTATAACTAAGCTGTTCTGATGCGAGAGAAATATTATGACAAAGGAATTCGACGAAATCAGGTCGGTCGCGCTGTCCCGTGTCTCCAGCCTTTTTAAAGAGCCAAGGCAATATGTCCCAAGCATCGAAAGGATCATGTGACAATTTTTCACTAATGAAATTACCAAGATCATCGAGCTTTCCTTTAGATAAAATTTCGTCCAGCTTTTGATCTACTGACTGTATGTCACCAAGGTTTGAATCGCCCATTATATCAGGAACAGACAACTTACATGAACCACGAATGAATGAACACAATTCGCCAATTTCATATGATAATAACATGCTATGTACACGATAAAACAAGTCCATCTAAAACTTAGAATGCTTTTGTTATCTAGGAGATTATTTTACATATACTGCTACTTTTATTAATAATTATCGGGCATTAATAAATGATTTCATTTTTCAGTTTTATAAAGATGTTAAAATAAGACTTGAATGGCGATTTGTACTAGTTACTAGTTTAACAGTAAAATATTGCATCGAATGTTTGGTATTTCGCATACTTTTAGTTTATATTGCAAACTGTTTGAAAGTCGGAAAGACAGGTTAGCCAAAACTTGGTACTATCGATGAAGTTTTACGGTTATTTTAGCTGTTTTTAAGTTTTTGTTTTCTTTCAATGTCTGATTTATTTAAACCGTCATCTTAATTAAAGGACCTTTTGACTAAATCACCGAATTCATAATTCAAAATATTATCCTTCACATTCTCTGTTATGGTTCGACTAACTGAACAACCCTAGTGAAACGTTTATCCAAATTCACTTAACGAAAACTAACTGCTACCCCTTAGAAACTAATCAGAAATTGGCTTTCTTGTTTATTGTTCATTGTGCACCCTCGGATATTAATATCAGATTTCGTTATGCATATTTTGAATATATAACACCCTAATCTATATTAACAGATTTTTTATTCACGAAACCGATAGTTGAAGTTTAATTTTAGTTCCTTTCAACTTAGTTTAAGCTATCCATATCAGTGGTCGTAGTTATAGATTCTGGTTTCGCAAGAATTTGAGTTTGGCCACATGTCTTCGGAATTCAAGGTAATATCAATTAAAATAAGTAACAGCTTACTAACTAACATTTTAAATTTTAATAATAGTTTATTACTTTTAATACTCGATTTTATAATTACACTTATGAATTCTCAATATTGAAAAAGCGAAATCTTTTAGTATATTTTATTTCCAAGCGAAGCCGAATCTTTAATCGAATCCTTAGAGAACTTGGATTATGATTCATATGGTACAGAATCCTGGTACAAGCAGCACAACTACCTGGATCAGATAAACATGCAAGTAACGTCAAAAACCTCTAAATTATTCCATCTAGGCTGTCGTCTCGGCACGATCAGGCTCAGATGAATTTATCAAGGAGTTTATTCTCTCTCATCAAAAAGTGCGCTTTCTCATCCGAGATCTAATTTTTTCGGAGCTATGGCACAGGAAGATTTATAAACGTGTCATAAAAAACCTGCCGGATAACCAAGCAACCTTTCCAATCTACGTAGCCCTGAATCACGAACTCGTGATAATCAACATACTCGAGACTGTCACCTACCACATTGACGTTGTGGATAGTCTCTGCGACGATGCAGCCGATCTTTGTGATTGGTGTCAACGAGCTCTTTGTCGACTGGTGACAGCTACGTCTACTGATGAAAAGAAGACCCGTCTGTGCTCGCTCAAAGATCTGGTAAGACGTATTTCAGACTAATCTCGTGTTATTCCGTTGGTGTCTTTCATATAGTTTCAGCTTTAGCATGTTTACTACTTAGATCGTTAATTTACCTTGGGACGCATATATCTGGTTCAATTGACGTGTGCATTCAATGTACCACATTGTCAAATTAAAGATTTGTTTTAGAAGGCGCTTTAGATTCTTAAATTAACTCAACAGAGGACCTATATTGAATTGATAAATTATTTTAAAATTTAAAGTCGGTCTTGTTTTGGATAATAAGAGAATATAAGAAGATTGCTGTTTTCAAACTTTTAAAACAATATCACTTAATTTTACATCATTTGCTTTGATTTATAACCTGAAATGCCAGTACTGCTATTTGAGAAATTCCAGTTCAGTCTTGCCAAAGTAAGAAATCCGCGTTCTATTTAATCTGTTTTAATGATTTATGCGTTTCGTGGAAGATCTAAAGTGGTTTACACTCTAATTTTAACTTCCAAAAGAGTCCAATTTAAGAGAAAATCGAGGATGGAAGTATAAGCTTGTAGTGGGAGAAATAACCAGCAATTGATAGCTGAGGTGTTGCTTTCGTTTTGACGTGTGGAATTGTGAACGACGATTTTGGCGATGGAACTACTCAGGAATGCTTATCAGACGTTGTCACCGAGTGATTAATCAAGTAGCTACCTCAACGAGTTATCGTTCATTAATAAAATGAGGTTCTTATAACTTTTGAAAATACACATAAGAGTTGGGGTATTCTCCCTTATGATTACAGCCAAACAGCTCGGAGAGCAACGCAGAAGAACTGCAACGCCAATCTGAGATCCTCACCTTTGAGATTGGCATGAAGGCAGTGGCAGTGACGCGTCACCTAGTTGAGCACTGCTGTGCTGGTGTCAGTGACTCTGCAGCCTCTGTTGGCTCGTCTACACTGCCTCTGAGTGTCGCCAGACGTCTGCTACACTCCCACGACCTCCTCTGTCTCCTCTGTCATCTGTTGGAGCTTGCTCCATGGAGTTGTGTTGGAGAAGATGGACGGAAACGCTTCCAGTGGCACGAATCCGGCTGTTGGATCGACGATAGCGATGAGAAAAATTGGGTCCTTGTCACCAAAACCGAAGGACAGGTAGTAGGGGCTCTTTATCCCAATATTTTTGTACCTTAAAATGCTATCTATTGTCGTCGCCTTCAGGTATGGCTGTCAATATATCAACTACTCTTTTCCGGTCTAATGGGAGCAGTCAATTACGATGTGGTTGGCAACGGAGCCAGACGCCAGGCATTGCTGCGTCTGCGAGCCCACCTCACAGAGGTTCGTCTAGATGTCTTGCCGGTTCTGGGAGAGTTGCGTCGGGCTCTGGAACAGTTTGCAGTCTCCGAGAATTCCGCAACTTTCGGAAGACCATTACCGACTTCATCAGCCTCCGCTGCGGCCGTCGCCCAGCTCTGTCATGTTGAAGACGTTCCTCAGATTTACGAGGGTCTTTTACACAAGTAGGACCCATGACAAACCAATGGAAGCCAATCTGACGTGTTTTATTTCGTTCAGGTATAAGGGAAAGTGGGATGAAGAGGCTGAGGCGTTTCTCCATCGCATCGCGACGTCAGAAGGTTCCTCAGCGGCTCAGAGGGCCGCATCACGTTGGTCTGAGGCTCTCACAGAAGACACAGTAGAAGCACTTTTTGGTCCAACGAAAGGCACCACCACATCTTCCGATGACGGGCAGGGCTTTGAGCATCCGCTGCTGCGCACACCGCGATGTGTTGTCTGTGGTGCTGATGCGACTAAACGATGCTCGCGCTGCCGTCAGGAGTGGTATTGTCGTCGTCAATGCCAAGTGGAGCATTGGCCTAGACATAAAAAGGCTTGTGATATGCTCTCCTCTGTGGAAGCCAACTAGCCAAACAATCTTGTTTAATTGTTCTACTTATTTGTAATTAGTAGTAATGAATATACATTTACTGCGAGATGGCTTAAAATCTAGTTTTTACTAGACTTTACTGCCGCTTTAAGGCACTTAGAAGCTCCAATTAACTTCTAAATTAAATTAGGACTTTGAAACTCAATTTCTTGCCCTTTCAGTTTAGCTAAAATAATTTTGTGTAAATTTTATTTGGAAATTTGCGGATTTTGCGTTTCTAGTAAACTGAAACATTTAAGGATACAACTTTCCTAGACGTAAGCATGCAGCATTCTAATCATCCAAAAGCACCAATAAAACTTAGCACAAAATAATTGATAAGTTAGTAAATACATCAACGGTTTGTTCAAATACTTTGCAAGGTTTTTGGAGAATCAGATTGTTGAGGCTGGCCGAACACAACTTTCGACATACGACCCAAGGATGCTTAATCTAATCAGTGTCTTGAGTTCACCTTCTCAGAATTTATAGGTATTTGAGGAGGTCAGAGCCTTCGGTGTAGACTTCGGAGCAGACTTTGGCGTAATCTATCACACCTGTGTCGTACGTCTATTCATTTGGTGTGTTTAATAGGGAACAGAGAGACAATTGATAAGATAACGGCAACCTGTGTTTACTTACAAGCCTTTTAGCCATACACCGGCCCTAATTACCTTATTGCTATTAACGTTCGCTTTCCATTTAAGTAGCACAAAATAATATGTTTTATTTGTTTTAACGAATGAATTTGCAAAAACAAAATACATCATCCCTGTTATAAATCGTCTTATATGTTCAATATATCAACAGAAGTCAAGCCTTCAGGCTAAATCACAATTCTTTTCTTCGAAAATTGATTCTCGAAAACCTGAAGTTCGAAATTCGTTAAATTCAAACGATTTTATTTCATATTCCCGATTTAGGCATTCAGACTAATTAAAACATAATAGATTTTAAATTTTATTGAAAAGAGTGAGACTAACCTCTGCATTTGTCGCCTCTGGTACTCTCGAGTAAACTAGAGGACGCCACATCTGAAAATTCCCTGTCGAAATAATCCATTAAATAAACTTGAGTACGTTCGGTAATTTGGCAATCACCGCATCACTATCTTTATAAAGTTCGAAAATGACCATTATATGATGCTTTACCATAAAAACCGCTTAGAAACGGTTGTTTGGAGAAAAAACTACATTTATTTTCTCTTTAGCAGCATGGAGCACGAATTCGGCGCGTGAGTGAGATTTGTTTAAATCGACTTGCTGCAGTTACCATGCCAGATCGAACTGTTAAATTAAGAAGAGATACGACCTAGGGAAAAGGCTTTGACTCTCCTTTAAAACTACAAATCTCCCTTCTCTAATCTGGATGTTCCCTACTTCTCTAGAAAAAAAAACAGTTCTCTTCATCCATTTTCTAAGATTTGGTTTAAACAGCCCTTATTTAGGCAATAAGCCCTGGTAAGTATTTGATTCTTCAATTCTTCTGCTTGAATATTTTTTCTGGGAATTTTTACCCAATATTTTTAAGTTTTTAGTAAAAGGGAATAAGTTCACGATTATGCAACCAATTAAGATATGCCAAAATTGTTCAATCTATAATAAAACGATAATTATGAATTAATAGTATTTCTGAAAATTAAGAACTTTTGTTTTTAGTTGAGAGTACAATAGTTCAACAAAGATTGTGCTTACTGGGTATTTTAAAATAATTTAATTGGCATTATTTTAGGAGCAGAAAATATCAGTTTCGTAGAAGTTAATACATTTAGCATAATTCTACACACATGTATCTCGCTTTCAGCAGTTTAGGCAAACCTTCCTCGAATAGAAAAGCTCATTTTTCAAGCTCAATCATTCAACGCTGATTGCTTAATTCAAAAAATGTCGAGACGAAAAATTTGAAGACGAACATCATCTAACTCGAATAGCAGGAACAGCGAAAGAGTGCTCAAAATGAAACCAGCAAATCGGTTTCGCATAACTGTCAGTGAAAACAATGACCTCTTTTGTGTTAGATAACGAGGGTAAGCGATAAAAATTGGCAGCTTTATCAGAAGAATGAAACTTAAAGCATTTTTAAAAAAATTCCTTGTTAAATTTGCTCCGAGCAATTTTTCTACTCGTAACTCTGTAGTCATTTAGCAATTAGCATCAGCAAACTATACCAGCACCATTTAGATGCTCCTGCGGTTTGATCTTCACTGCAAAGTCCATCATAAGACACAAAAATGGACAAATTCTAGCAAAACTGTTTTTGTGAGAAATGACGATTAGAATGCCTTGCATAATTCATCCGCTAATCACAGAACACGTCAGTTATCATAAAACAGGGTACTCTAGTCTCAGATTTATTGGCTATAATGTTTTATATCCTCTGTGAATCAAGGACATTATGAGGTCATAACTTGGAACGCGAGTTTTGTTTAAATGAGTAGTGCTTTCAAATTCTATTTAAAGGGAGTGTTTAGAGTGTTAGCACAACTCTTTTGGAACCTGATTTGCTTTTAAATAACAACTTTGTCTTGGCAATAAAAAGGACCTAATATTTTCTTAAATAGTCTATAATTTTTCGCTGTAACTAACCACAAAACCTTTTTTAAAAAACCCGCCTAGTTCTATCCAAAATGTCATTATCCAATGTGTTTATACATCTGGCATTAAATGTAAAGCTTGGTTCAAATAACACAAGTGTTTCTGCTTAACAATCATATGCGCACAGATAATTACTCAAACGAAATGTAGAGGAACAATTTTCATGGACTTTGATGCTTTGTTCCTGGGCATGCTTGTAATTTATTCCAAAAAAGCTATAAAACTTTGAAAAAATCCAAACACCATTAATTAATTGGTTTAAAGAAAAAAATTACATCGCTTTAAATCGTATAAACTGCATTTAATAATCAGAAGAATAGTTTGGACTGGGAAGCTACATTTTTGCGCAAAATGTTCCTGCAACTTTATGAAATTCTGTGATTTTCAAGTAACAAAATGGAATAATTTGGAACCATCTGAAATTATTTGGCGAAAATATTAGCATCTATTTATAGGAAAGTGATTTTGAGATCTGCGAATTGTGTGGAATTTTTCATAAATAGTTCAGCACTTATAAATACCGAAAGGCGTTATGGGCTGTTGGCTTTCATTGATTTCGCTGAAAGTTGTACTGTCAAATTCATTAATTTTGCCAGTATGAAAAAGTTATTTCAATCTTTTTAAAACCTAAATTAGATTTAAAAGCTAATTGGGGACTTGGAGTGCTTTGAAAAAAGTTGATTTTTAAATAGCATTTGAAATTGACGAAAGCAAGTTTAATTTCTAGTTAGATCTTAAAATTTAGTCAAATAAATTACCCTGTGAAAAATTGTTTAATAATTTCCATAAATTTATTTTTTGATAGAGTATTTTTTAAATACTTTGGTTTTTAATCTTAAAATGATTTGCATATATCAGTCAGACTAACTAAATTATTCGGTGATAAGATAACTTTAAATATTCTGATTTTAAGAAAGACAAAGATAAAGGTTTAATTTTTTTAGGTGTCACATTCACTAGATGGAAAAGAACATCTTTTAGTAGTTCTCGAAAAGCTCTAAAACGTTGAACTTCAAAAAACATTTTCTTAGTCTTGAGAAAATTCCACATTTTTAAAACGATATTGTTATTGGCAGTGAACTTAAAGTATAAGTTATTTCAAAAGTGACCCTAAATAATTAAGTCTTTTTGAAAAAACTTCCCAGACATTTTTTAGCCGCTGTTACTGAAGAAAAGATACATGAATTCTCACATCTCCTTTTTTATCTTTGCGCAATATGTTAATAATTTTAAAAAAGGATTACAGTTTAATGAAAAACATATTTTTAATTTATTGATTTTTACATCACAAAAACAAAACTGTGTTTGAGCACAATGGAAAACAACTTCCGAATTTTGCACTTAAAAATGAACTTAAAATATTGACAACCACAATTGATGAAATAGGCTTCACATATTTATAATTTTGGAAAATTTAATTGTCTTGTTCAAATTTCTATTTAGGTGTTTGGTGTTTAATCTTCTTTGAAATGATTTTCCTTTTGCCGTAAAATTTTATCAACAAAATTTTAAACCATCCCTACATTTTTCTGAAACATGAATATTTTGTAAATGATATAAGCCGCAATACTGCTAGTGTTTAAATTATGTATGACGAACTATATGATGATATTTGTATTTTTTCTTAAAAAATTGTAATATTAAATCAGGCGGTTTTACAGGAAAACGAAAATTTTATGTTAGCACTGATTATAAACAATTAGCTTGAATAAGTCGCTATATTACTCAACAAAGCACAACTTTCTGAATGGTAAACATTAACAAAGACATATATATATTTTTGATATTTTCAAGGACCACAGTAGCATTATAAGAGACAATAAATTTGAGAACTGTGGAGAATATTGTTTATCATTTAATGAAACAAAATAACACTGAAAAATTGTATTATTTGCAGAATTACGGCTTGGAGTTTAGAGTTACTGTCCCAGAGGTAACGAACGCCATCTTTGAAAGGCAAGGAAAAACATCTTTCGAAAGTTCCAGTTATCGACCGAGAGAAACCGTCCGACTCTAAATGGAATTGCTAGTCAGGATCAGCAAAATCACGGCTCCTGTAGAGGTCTTCAATAGACACCTACAGAAGCCCGTTTCCACAAAAACTGAATAAACAAACGAGACCGTTGAAAATGAATATCCCATCTGGTTATCACAATGCCCAGGTCTCAACCTGATCATTGAGAAGCATTTATGGTTAGTTTGAGAGATTTAAGTAAGCAATTTTAACTGAAAAAATACAATAAAATTCCTATGGAACCAAATCACAACTTGTCTGACTCCAAATCTTAGATAGTTGAGGCTGTTATTGACGCAGGAGTTGGATGCACATCTTATTAAAATATATTTTGTTGATTTATTAAGATGTTTGCACCCTTTTGACCATCCCCTGTATATCACACTTACAAAAGCAGTTAATTACTATATTCTTTAAAATAAGCATTTTTCTTTAAATTAAAAAAAGTTTTATTCCAAAATAAATGCACAATTTTCATTTATAACTTAGGCGCTACTTTAGGCACTATAACTAGCCTTCGTGTCTATATTTTTTGCGGATTTAAACGATTTGTTCTGAACATCTAAATTTAAATAAACTTCTTAATTAGGAAATCACACTGCGTTTTTTAGATTGTTTTTTGAAACCTTTAATAGGTTTATTATAATCTAACGTTGAATGCATTTTATAAATTTATTTTTTATCTGTTTAATATTATATTTTCCATGCAATAATATATAAGGATTAAAAAACTATTCAAAATTTTATAAATACAATGAAATACAAAACATAAAGGTTTGTTGTGTTATTATTACAAAAATTAACTTCGTAACATAACTATTTATTCCTTTATAATGCTGAAACATTTGAAGATTTTCATTCCTGTTTGGAAATAAGTTAGTTGCCAGAAAAAAAGCTGGTTGGAGATAATTTTTTATTCCGCTAGTCAAAAAATATTTCTTTCTGAAATAAATGGTTTTGCTCAAATGCGTGACTGTTATCCCGCCATGAAGCGAGTCAAAAGAGAAATTATTTATGTGTATTATTTTACCAAAACAATTGAGAATTTCGACACTCAAACAGTTTTGATTGTTGCCGAAAATCCGGGGTTTCGAGATTTAATTTATTCGTTTGATTCACTGGTAGGATGGACTGCCATCATATCCAAAGTGTTCATCACAAATTCATCAATCTTAATTTAAAAATTGAGAATCTTGAACGAAACTTTAAAGGTAGTTTTAGTAAGATTCATTTATTTAATTAAAAGAATTGGATAAACGGATCTGCTGAAGTAGAGTTACTTTCAATCAAAATCATTTTTAAGATTATAACTTTTTAAGGTAGCAATATTTTATCATTTTACCCTTAAATTTGCTGAAGTGAAAACGTCTTTCAGTTATTTTTTACCTAAAAAATAAAATTTTGAGACTGAGAGACGAAATGTTAAATTTATCTTCACTTTTAAAAAGGTAATTTCAGGCCCTTTTCTTGCTGCTATTCTCATCAGTAAAAATCTTTAGACATTCTTTTTCAAATAAACAAAGAATTTTTATGGAAGCTGCGCCAATTTACTTCCATTTTTGTCAACCAAATTCGAGATTTTTAAATAAGCTATTTGCGATCAGTAGATAAGTCCACCACCTCATGACGAATTGTGAATTAAAATGAAAAAAAATATTTAAACGATAGAATCGAAGAAAGTTCTTGCCGGCGTAAGCCCTTTTAAATTAAATTAAAGTTAAATTATTTGTATCTTTAGAATTCAAATTTGAAATCTTACATGTTGTTAATGAATACGTTAAATATTTTATAAATAATCAGAGTAAAGTAATGAGTCCAGAATATTTTGCTAAATCGTTGCCATTTTTAAAACTATTGCATTAATTTACTAAATTCATAATTTGAAGAACATATTTATTACACAGTAATTTTTGATTGCGAAAAAATTTTACCTTCTGCGTTTGCTAATGGGTAGAAATTTACCATGTTTCATAACGATAAAATCCAGCAGCCACTTGAAAAATTAACATTTTTAAAATTGATTTTTATTATAGAATTACCGTATATTTTTCTAATTTCTGCTCAACTAAGTGCATTTTTGAAACCAGACACGCGTAATAAATCGTCCCACAATGAATTATATTAATTTTTTCTAATAGTTTGATTTTTGAAAAAAAGTAGTCCATGTGAAAATATTAATTTCCCTTTAGTTTTTCTTTTATAAGTTGAAAAATTGTTATTGTTTCGTCTGCTTTAGGGCAAGGATTAATTATGCAATTGCAAGGCGGCAGCATGGCTACTAAATGAAAATAACCTGTAGCAATATAAGAATTGTACGAAAAAAGCAATATTTTAACTTAAAAGCCTCATATTTTTTTACCTTTTATAGTTTAGATCTAAAAATAAATTCCAAAGTTATACAATGGATAAAAATAAATTGAGTTTAGCTTTCACTAAAGACATCAAATTAAGAAAATTATAAGATTAGACAAATGCGTTCTCTAGAAAAATCGGTCAATCCAAGAATTTTGAAAAGATGGGCAACATTTCTTGTGTTTGAAATGATAATTACGGTTGAACACGATTATGATTTAAGAGCGGTGCTTTTAAAAGAAGATATGAGTATATTTCGGGTTGCAACTTCACCTAAGAAAAATTGCATTCTTCTGGATAGCACTTTGAAATGAAAACGTTGGCTCCATATTTATCGCATCATAATTTAACGCCACGCGTTCAGAAAGCTACACTAGTTTTAAATTTTGTTTGGTGTGGTTCTTGCAATCATTGCCATACAAGCCCTCCGATTTTTCACATCCTGTGAAAAGAGCTAAAATTTTATCTTTTCGTTTACAATCGAATGTAACCTCGCAATGCTTAAGTGAACGGAACTGCTTAAAGATAACTCTGAATGCGAATCTCGGTAAGACTTGAATATTCGGAAATGGTGAAAACAGCGAGAGAGGTCAAAATTTGAAATGAAATTTCTGAAAAGAAAATTCGTTATTGTAATTACCTGGTGGCTTGAGGAAAGTTATCTTTAAATGATCTTACAGTATCATTAAACTCGAAAGCAAGTGCTTTCTTTAGTAGGCGGTTGTTTCAGAAAATGAAACTTGGAATTTCCTCTTTGTGGATCTGTTTCCTAAACATTGAAATGATTTGTCACTGTTAAAGTTCCTAATTACCAAAGACTGAGTTGAAATCCGGTCAAAATTTGGCCCAGCATGTATTAGCCTAAGGTTTCAAAGGCTGTATACTTAGAGAATAACTCCGAAGTTAACGAAAAATGACGTAAGTTTCATGTGTTAAGATGAAATGAAAAACACGCTATTTATTTTTATATATTTAAAGGATTAATTAATTATTTTTTACAAGCACTTTTTATATATTATTTGATTGCGATGCAAGGATTTAGAATCACTCATGAATAAGGCTTCCTCTTTTCCCCTTTAGTTAATTTTGACTTAAAAATTAGTACGAACAGTGTTGCCTATTGAATCACAACGAAATCATTGCATTTAACGTGAAATCCCACTGATCCCAGAGATGTCATGCGACGAAGGGACGTTATTATTTGAGGAGACAGCCACGTGAGGTTTATTGCTGCAGGCTTTAATCAAAACTATTGTTAAAATTACACCACGTTGCTTTATGTGTGGTTTATTTGCGTCGCGTCGCGTCACGTGAGCGCTTTTAATATTTGGGTAGTCAAAAATTTGAGGTAACTGATTCTTTGTTATTAAAAACATCCTATAAACAATGCAGAATTATGAAATACATTAATCATAATTGTAAGATGCTTGTTAAATTTGTTCCTTAGATAAAATGTAATTTTGATTTGACTCCAAATTACTAAGCAAACATTCATAATTTAAAAGATGATGCTGAAAATACGTTGGCCATTAATAAGAGGACCATCAGTACCCATCAATAATTTTAAAAAATTCTTTAAATTAAAAACACATTTTATTAAAGAAACACAATAAAATCATTATACGATGGTATGAAATAGATCTATCAGTTCGTAAAAAAAACAACTCCTGTATGAATTATTTGTTAATTAAGATAATGTACCAAATATTAAGCAACTTTTAAGTTACAAAATGTAGTATCATATTTTTTGAAAAAGTTAAAAGATCAGCCTGTTATTTAAATTTTTACACAGCTTTTTAAATTATCCTTTACAATTAATTATAAACATAAAATAAACCGGAGGCTTTTCCCTGAAACTGCCACCTATAATTAAAAAATTCTTTTATTTAAATTATATTTTGCCAAATAAATCATTTGATTTAGATTTAAAATCAAAACAATATAAGTTGGGGATAACTATTTACAAGGAAAAGTATTTTCAGTTTAATATAATGTTGTTATTAAGAAGTCAATCGCTAACTATAGCAATCTCTAACTAAAGATAGCAAGATAGACCTAGAAATAGCAATATTAATGGAATATACTAACTTTATTTAATAATTGAAAACTGTGTAGTAAAACTTTTTCAATTAATAATTCGAATAAAACGACGATTTATATATATATACATGCATTTCACAAGCATAAATCAAGGTTGGTTTTAATGATAACAACGAATAAAATGATTTATTTAAACTAAAGGGCATTTATGAAAATATTTTTACCTGTAAAACAGAATAAAGATTAAATGAATGAAAAAAAATGGTGAAAATTAGAAGGACTCCCAGGGAAATATAATGTTGTATATCGACTGAAAATTAGATTTTAAAATTGAATGCATTTTTAACAGACGAAAATGTTCATCTGAATTCCGTTTTTAGGTAAATTTAGAATATAATGGAAATGGCAAACGCAACTAGTTTTGTAGTACTGTTTATAATTTTTTTTAACTAAAGAATATTTGTATAAAAATTGTCTTTATTAATTAGTAAATGAGCGAAACGCTAGAGGAATTGCAAGTAGACTATATATTTTTAGCTCCTTTTATTAAAATTAATGAGCAGGAATGCGCTTATTGTGTTAAAGCTTAGCACTATTTCTCATCCCATATTTGTTCCAAATATTGGAACAGAATTCCACAAATGTTTAACACTTTTTAGTCTTCTGGTTGATGAGTTGGAATGTAGAATTTCTTTAAACCTTTATCTGAGGTAATTTACAAAAATGGATGTTCTACCACCCTTGTTGAAGTAATCACAAAAAAATCACTTGCAATTTAATTATTACATGAAAAACGAAAAAAATAATTTGTAACTACTAACCACACTTTAATAAATACATAGACTTATTTGACTCCAATTTTATCTTTTAATGGTAGGAAAGTTTAATATTTACTTTATTAGTTTCTATAGATAAGGATTCAACCAAATTGAATCCATTCAGAAATGATAAAGCTATTGAAATTTCACAATTTTCCTTTAAAATCATTTGCCCATGATATTGTTATAAAATTCTCTCCTTTATTTAAAAAAATGTTTTTTAAAAGAATCGAAACGCTCAAAAGAGCATCACAATTTTTTTCTAAATTCAGTTATTAATTATGTTGTCCGATTTCAACTTTTCAGTCAAATTCATTAATATGAGCGTGGAATTATGACTAAATAGGAATTAGGTGCAAATCATTCAAAACCCATAAGTGTTTTAAATCCTTTTAAACTTAATTCTCAGGAAACAATTTTTTCTCATTGTTAGCCAGGTAAGCCGGTTAAATAAAATCGCATGTATTTTTAGAGAAAATTAATTTATGAACTAAGTTTTTTATATAATAAAAAGATAATTTGCTCAAAAATCTGCCAAATTTATAGGCCCTGTAATCAAAAAACTCCATTTATTGATAAATCGAAATATTCTTCAACTTTTACGATTTCGCCATTTCAAATTATGAATGTAAAATTGATAAATAATTTTTACTTGACTATTTTTACATTATTGTATGTAAAATTTAGCCAAATTTCCGGAATTAATTAAGCTTAAAGAGGTTTTGGCGAAGAGAACTTACGAAGTCATCGAAGTCACACCTTGGACCATTTGAATGGCAGTCACGCAGTCCGACTTCGGCCCAGCCGTGTTTCGCCTGGCTGCTAATCGGCAATGGTTAAAAACACTTGATTGGCAAATCCGTGAAAAATTTCTCCGTCTGGCTTTTATTTTTCAATCTTTTCAATTGTTTTCGTTTTATCAAAATGCCTAGTAATCCGCAAAAATAGACAAGGCGTCAAGGTCACGGTCATCGGGTTTCTTTAAGATTTGATTAAAATACTTGACAGAATTACATTTAATATTTAGCGAAAATATAAGTAAAATTTCCGAATATTTCTAACAACTTCAGGTGCTTAAAGAAAATCCAACAAACCATGAATTTTTTAACGAAGGCTAATAAAAATTTTTTAAGATTATAGATTGTATTATTATTGCTTTAGAGATATTCACTTAAAACTAAGCTTAGGATAAAAAAGAAGGATGTTAGGGTTGCTTTTTAATAAATAAATAATTTACAAGACTCAACAAATTACCAAAATTTAAACAGTTTTTAAATATCCTAAAGTTGCTTCAGTTAAATCAAATTTGTGGCATCTGTGTATTTTAGCATTCTGAATACTACACTATACTATACTTATCTTACCCAAAGAGAGGTATTTCTGTTTAACAAACAGTTTTATATCTTCAGGCAATAAATTAATAATTTTTTGAGCAAAGTTAGTGATGAATCAGTAATATTTTTCAATAAAAACAATTAACTTAGGCAGTAAAAGAAGCTAGTGCTGAGAGACGTAGCGGCCATGTTTAAGCATTTTTCAAACGCATTTATCTTATCTCATTTATAGAAATAATATTTTCCTATTAAGCTAACGAAAAATCGTTGGGGAATTTTATGTTTTTTTCAAAAATATCCTTGCTTTGTTCTCTTGCTGGGAAATGCACTTTATGAACATCAAAGAGTTGAGGGGTTCACTTAGTCGGATAATTTACGAATTAGGTTCCCAAGAAACATGCAGAATCATTTTCCCAGATGGAGGCAATTTATTTTGCGTAAACTTGTTATTTTGGATTCAAAATATGTTATTCCGTTCTACTTCTTTTCGTCATTCGACTAAGAGAAATTTTCTGAGACAGGTTCATGCTGGAGAATCCTACTTTTATGATAACAATGTTAGTAGATGAAATTGATCTCGTTCCACTGTGCTTTTGTGTAATATAAATGGCAAGATTCTATTCCTTAAGAAACAACACAATTAAAATACAAAATTCTAAATGCCTAGTAAAAAGGTATCTTTTTATGAATTATCATCGATTATAAATGATGAAATTTGTTGAGTTTCATAGGCTTCCTTACTGAGGTTCACAATCAGTGTCTTCTTTGTTTAATTCCAAACCACATATTTCATCCAATTTAAAAGAAACGGTTAATTTTTTAAATATAATTAGGTGTTTAAAAAATCTTTGGCTATTTTCATTGGTTTCTGGGTAACTGTGACTGTGATTTGAATATTTTAGTAATATAGTTCATCAACTCAATAAACTAGAAGCATAAGTAAGTGAATTCCAAAAAATGTTTAAAAAAATTAGGTCTAAACTTTATTTTAAGATTGAAGTGGTTTTGAAAGACTAAAAAAGCTTTTTGTTTACCAGATGTAACTGCAACTGTAACTGTTCTAATTATTTAATCCGTAGTAATTACGAAAAATTATGCCCATAGAAATACAATTAAGCAGTTGGATAAAAATGTTGCATAATTTTCCCTTTAAGGTTAAAATTATTTATTGATTTGAATTATTTCAACTGCGAAGGTGATTTTTCTTTAATAAGAAAATAACCTAAATGCTACTTGAATAAGTGGCTATTTTCATCTATAAATGCTAAAAATATCTCAAAAGCGATTATAATAGAAAAAATATTATTGAGGTAGCTCTCAGTTAAAATGAAGTGACTGAATTTCGCTAAAATTTAAAATCAGACTCAATGTTTCGAAGCAGTTAATCACATGAGTGAGTGAAAACTTGGGAAATCGGAAAAATGTAAGAGTATCACTGCATCCGAAACTATTTTCAGCATAAAACTACCCAAATCTTATTCAAAATCAACGAATTCGACAAACCAATGCAGCCTCGTGGTATTTTTAACAATCGTCGTAATAGATTTCCCTCTGTGAATGTCAGAAGAGACATAAATTTAATCAGCCTTAGTGTTTTATTGCACTAACCAAAGACCCACTAACGTCCATTTTTCTGTAACTTGAAATTAATTTTAATTTGATTGGTTTTGCCTCATATTGTTAAACAAGATCTTACAGAATGATTTAGCATTAATGCTGAACCAGGTTAACAAAAAAATAAAATTTGTTTAAAAGTACTATTTATAAAAAAATAGCAGAAACTTAAATTGCAACTTATTTTTGCAGTTTTAGTTAAGTTATAGTTATATTTTATAATTAAATTTTTAAAGTATGTAAAACAAAGTTTGGTAGAATGCGACGGACCGAAAATTGAGTTTTCTATAAATAGTGAGTGAATTCTCTAAAACGTGCAATGCAAAAAAATGAATTTAAAATTTCATCGGTATTTTTACAATTAAATGCTTCCACTACACTTTATTCTCCCTTATGGAAAATAATTAGCATGACTTTATATGAATTTGCGAAAAGGTGGGCATGCGACTGAACAATTAGAATCATTAAAGATTTTGTTTATTGGAGAAATAATCATTAAATCTTGGAATATTCCATCCATGAAATCAATCTCACCATTGAGCGCTTTTATAAATTTTAGGGATTTAAGTAAGAAGTCGAGTTTCATCGCCGCCAACGCAGTCTAAAATCCCTTTGGAAACAATTAAAAACTTGGAAGAACTGAGGTTGTAACTGCCGCCATATTACAGTGTACTTTGTTGGTTTTCAAGGCGTTTCAACTACCTTTTTCGAGCCCTGTACATAAGGCAGCTCGCAATCGACCATCCCCGTTATCCTAAAAATCATCTACCGTAGTTTTTTACTGTGCTTTTGCACCTAAAATTAATCTTTAATCTCCGCAAAATGTTGTGAAAGCAAATCGTTGTCCCCTTTTCTAATACCATTACCCAGTTGAAATTCGGTAAAATACACTCTAAGTGCGCTGTTTTATTAGACTTAAAAGTGCCTAAAAGGTTTTTAACGTTTGACACCCTAACAGATCTTAAATTTAATCTCTACTGTCATAAACCCGTAATTGAGGTCTGCTTGATCAATCAGAATTCAATTAAAACCATAAAGCAGTCGTAAGAAGTTCATTTGAATTTGATCCAAAATCTTCCTTACCCCATGCACTTTAAATTTGTTAATTAAATCGAAACCACTAAAATAACCTCGATTTTCGGAATAAAGTAAAAATTATTGCGTCGAGTTGAGTTGTTTAAGCGTTTTAATTCCAATAAGCAAGCAGTCGAGACACGACAATTTAAATTTAAAATCATGAGAGCACGATTTCATGAATGCCATTAAAACGAATTCGATGACTAGTAAACGCCTTAAAGTTTAACTTGCTTACCAGAATTCGGTTGAATGTCTTTCAACACTAAAATGTTTATAACGTAGAAAAAGAGAGTTTCTTCCTTATTTCAATATTCTGTAAATGAATATAAATCGATCCATCGTTTCTCCTCAATGATGGTTTTTAAGTTTTTTCGTAAAATTTTATTATTTTTTCATTAAATATTTTATTTTAATAATTTAACCAAATTTTTTTAATAAAAGAAAGGATATAAGTAGTTTTTATTTCAAAGATTCACTTAAACTATGTGGATCTTTTTCAGGTGAAAAATTAAAACCAGCTGGCCTATTATAAGGGTGTTTCTCTAGAAATATGAATGAAATCTTAAGTTCTCAAAAAAATTTAGTTCAAACATAATTAAAAACGGTTAACGATTTTGTGAGGATGCCGAAACGGCAACTTCACAATTAAGCTAGCTTTTAACACTGGTAATATTTGTTTCATAAATATGTTACAAATTCCTGATTATGAGATCGCATTAGTGCTTAGTAGGGACGGAAATCAGGGTGAGAAAAGACGCTTAGCTCCCCGGGAAAACTCGCATTTCATCTCATATTTGGACTAGAGAATGACTATCATCAGAAACAAAAAAAGGGCACAAAAAATCCATCTTCTCTGCAAATCTAATTTCGTTATATTAAATTAGTCATTATTTAAAAATTGTAGTTTTTTATATGGCTTGCATATCTCTTAGATATTCTTCTATTTTTAGATGCTTTGCACACAATGGTAAAGACTACCCGTTCATTAAAACACCAATTTGTATATTTGTCATTTTTGCTAAAATTACCATAATTTTGCTAAAAAAGAGTATTATACTAAAGTTTTAACTTTATCAACAAAAAGGTATTTTATTGTAAAACATTAATAGATGATCTTTCAGAAATTGTACAAGTACTCGACACTAAAATCCATATTCCATGTTTCCGTTAATCAATTTTTTCAATTTATCTTAATTTCTTAAAAACAAAGCACTGCAGTAAATAAATGATTTTTAAAAAAACAAACATAATTTGAAATTTTTTAGCTATTTAATTGTCATCAAAACAATGAGCCTTTACTGCCTAACTCAACCGTAATTTGATTATTTGGCTAGCAAAAGGCTTAATATAAATGCAAGGATTTTTTTATTAGTTTTATTACCGAATTTAAATAATATTATGCACATTTTCAAAATAAATTAGTAAACATTGTTTTAATAAGTGAACCAACATGTTTTTTCGTTTTTTATAAACAAATAAATAAACTTCCAATAATTTAGGCCATTTTTTATAGCGTTAATTGTACTACTGATAATTTATTTAGCCTGTTGATTTTAAATTATCAGTTTGTACAAAGGGTGGTTTTGCACAGATTTCGTTTAATAAGTACGATTTTGTTTGACCTAATGTTTCACTCCGAACCGCTCCAGTTCATCCTTATTTATTCACGGAATTTGTTTGTTGTGTACAAGTTTCGAGTTTCTTTAATTTAAAGGTTACTTGAATAAACCACATATTAGGGGCCTGTAGCACTAGGTAATAATTTCAGAAATGGTTTTGTTTAAAGCCCACGGCAATTAACCTCACGCGATCGTCTCCTCAAATAAAGCCATCACCGAATTACTAGACATCGCTGGGACATTGCGACAATTATTTAAATTTCCCTTCAATTCATGGAATTTGATTTTTCTAAGCATTCAATAACTTATTTTAGAGATCAAACTTCTCCTAGAAGCGCCGTTATGTATTTGACTTTTACCCAAATTCTTTTCATTATTGCAGTTTGATATTAAAGTAAATATTTGTTTTGTACCTATCTAGTTTTTTAATATTAATACATATTTTAAGGATTATTACCAGGCGAATGGTTAAGCTGCCTTCATTTTCCGTAAATTTGATTTATAATATCCACTAAAATTATTTTCTGTTGAAATAATAAATGAATCATCGCGGAATTAAACGCCTTTCATACCACGTAAACTTATCTAGTTTTTTTAAATTTTGAAACAATTTTTACGCTCAGTAAACGGTTGTCTGGAAGAAAGATGAATGTCTCAGTTGAATTTGATCCAAAATCTGCCTTACCACGTGCACTTTAAATTTATTAATCAAATCGTAACCACTAAAATAACTTCGATTTCCGGAATGGAGTAAAGAGCTGAGATTTGGTTCGATTCTATCTCAGGTCCAAGTCCAAACACTGTTTTGAAAGAATTCTTGGGAATTTTTTGCAGAATTATAAAGCGGCAGCTGTTGCATTTTTGTTCTGTGTTATTAGCAAGATTTAAGATGTTTTGAGAGTGGAAGAAGGGATGAAGTAGTCGATTCGCAAAGTCGTCTTCTTTTTCTGGTTTTAACCAAAACCTAATCTTTCATCTCCGATATCTTGCATCCTCCCGCTATTCTAAAGTGATTTTTTAAATAATCTCTCAATATCACAAACTCTAAGTTCACGCAGACAGCTGAAACTGTCATATTTAGAGCTGAATTTTAAGTTGATTTGATTTCAGTTAACGAAAGATATTTTTTAGCTCTTAGAACAGGTTCACAAGAAAAAGTCAAATTTTCATTTATGCTAACATTATTTTAGCAAAATAAGTTGCCTTTTTTCTATTCATTTTGTTAAATTTTAGTGCTTAGAGATGATAATTTTAAGGATTCTCTACCTCAAGCTTCAATGAGGTGATAATACGGAATTGTGAATATTCAATTGAAACTTTTGCGCCTTTGATTTCTTCATTTGAATTTCAAACAGTCTTGCTGTTTTCATTATTTTCATCGCCTAAAATTTCCTTTTCTGTGGTCCGCCTTCATGATTTCCCGATAGTTTAACTATAATTCCCACGATTCAAGAAATGGACTACTCTCTATTAGAATACTTTTCTAATCTTATATTCTTCTTTTAAAATCTAGTATCCAATTTTATTTGAACCATAAATTTTCTCTTTTTTAATGTCATTCGTTGTATAAAACAGATGACCATTTAAATTATTTGAATATCCCCTCTCTTGTTATGATTATATATATTTAAAAAAGGTTTAGAATTTAAATTTTATATGCACTAACTGGCTTTGTGAAGATTGTATTTTTCTAGGAAATTGTGCTGAATTATTCTATTTATCCATTAAAATTCATTCTAATTCCAAATTCTGAAAATATCAGCATTTCTTTCTTTTGAATTCCAGGTTTCTTTAATTTTTAGTAAACTATTAAACTATTCGAGTGAGCTGCTGAAAGGAACTGTTAAGCTAATTTTAAGCAAAATATTTTAAACGCTTTGAGTCTCTTTGAAATGGACCGCCAAATCTTTCTTCGAATTCTTGATTCTTCAAAGAGCAATTTAAAAGGCAATTCTCTTCAAATTTCAAAAGTAATTTAATATTCAAAAATCCGTTTAATTTATAATTTGCTAAATGATTCTAGAGTCGATTAAATAGTAAACTAAGTTTTTGATTACATAATGACTGATATATTTTTTTACAATATAAAACCAAGTAGCATCATACTTGATTATCATATATATCCGTGAAAAATGCGTGTTTTCAATTTTATAAACTGAATTTTATAAAGCACTTTTACAATAAAATTTAGACGTCGGCATTCAAGGTAGCCAGAATAACAACAGCGGAAGCGGTCACAATTATCATTGTGAAATTACCACCCACGAAGGCAATTTTATGGAAACCATTAAAACCAAAATGATTGCAGTTTTATTTTTGTATTCCTAAATTTGCTATTTTAACAATTAATTGACGACAAAATTAAAAATTAAATAATTTTATTGTTATTGAAAGGCAATTTATCGGGAAGTGGATTTCGGTATCCACAATTTGTTACTTTGTGACCTAACATTATTTTCTTAGCACTTCTCAGAAAAATTCGTTTAATTTTTAAGAAATTGATTTATTATCTTAAAACAGCAGTGATGTTATATTCATGGTATTATACGTTTTGTGTTATACAGCTAGTCAGAAACAGTTAGCAAACCCATCCCATTTTGCAAAGACAACAATAATTCAATAAATTAAACAAATAATATGTTAGAGACATAAAATATTTACATGGTTTCTTAGACAGAACAGGGGGGCCCAAATTTTACCTTTATTGATCAAAAGCACAATCTGATAAATTGGAAATTTTTTTGAATAATTATTTAGTTTTTCGTTTAGAAAATGAATGGTTTCAGAACCACAGCACAATAACCGTAAAATATCAAAGCCTGACTGAATGGCCTTCGTGAAAGTGACACATTAAACAGTGCTGAACAGCAGTACAGTCTGTGTATAGCTGACAAAAATTCCAGTGAAGGTTTTACTTAATGCAGGAAAATTCAAAAAATTGCAACTATTTCAATTTTTAAACAAAATACCTTAAAGGGCAGAGGTTATCTGGGTTCTGTTCATTGAGCTCCGCAGTGATTTGGTAAGTAGCTCTTAAGTGAGTTGAACGTGGATTTGAAAAATTCATGAAAAATTTAACTTGAAGGAAACATCTCGAAAGCGGTTGAGAGCACCGCTCATTTAAACAAAACTTTGGCCTTGAGCCACAACGGATATAAAATATGCTGACCATCAGAATGAAGGATACAGAACCCCTTTTTATGATAATTGGCATTTTCTGTGATTCGTTAATGAACTGTACACAAAATATTAACCTGCTCAAAACATTCGGTGGCTATTTATCAAGTGAGATATTTTTTTGCTAAAACTGATCTGAATAATTTAGCCTCAAATTCACCTATCTCTCAAAGTCAAAAAAATAAGGAAAAAATATTTTTTTCTAGAAAAGACTGGGTTAGGTTTCTAATATTAAATACTTGGTTGGTGCAGAGTTATACTTTAATAAAGTGGTATAAAGTATTGTAGGAAAATTAACTTTGTTGAAGCTCAAAATATTTTAGAGGTAAAACTAAAAAAATCCCTTTCCATTCAGTGTCTAAAATGATAACTGTTTTTTAGATTAACTGTTTGATTGAAAACTGTGAATAATTAATTAACATGCTTGTAACGGAACTGAAGTACTATAAATAACACACTGAAATAAGAGTACTGTTGTTTAAAAAAAGATTTTACGAGCTCTTTAAACGCGAACTTTATAAGATTTCTAGATGGAAGGTGCCTCTATCGAAACCACACTCAAGCATTATCCTCAAACGGATCACTAATTTTTGCACTGAGGTTAGGGATTGCTGGCGGTTCCGAAAAATGAACATTATTTAAATCAAGTTCAAAATAATTTAAGTGTTCAAGCGTTTTAAATATGATAAAGTAAGCGGTTTTTAAGAAGCTCGCATATTCTGATCGACCCTGCTGCGAGATCTTCAATGAGAATAAACAACAATCTGAACAAACTCTTAAAAGAGAAGAAAGGAGATGTCGTTTTTTGATTTCCAAAGCGGAAACAGAATTTGGTTTTAGAATTATAAAAGGATTTGTCCATTACAATATATTCCCGAATCGAGCATTTCGATCCCTCATGCGAACCACATCGAGCCGGATTAAACAAGTCCTAAAAACGCCCTAGATGCAAGGCCACTGAAATGATAAATGTCTCTTCGCGACAGTTTAAATAAATTTAACTTTTCCCATAAGAATCAGCTTGAGTCGAGAGTTGAAAAAGCTTACAACAGATCTTTGACTTATTCGATCAATAAGGACGAGCAGTGTTTGGACCTAAAAACCCATCTTAGATATTGTGAGTTCCTTTTTTGCAATGTAATGATCAGAAAATGTCCAAAACTCACCAAATTTATCGAGTTTGAGCAATCAGAACGCGTCAGAACAACTCAAGTAATCAGTTTTTTGGGTGCAGCTGAATGTTTCAAACTCAATTAAAACAAAAATATGTGCGCTTAAATAGCATTCGAGTATAATTCCTCAGAAAAAATTTGCACCACGCATTCTAGTGCATTTTGTTAAACAGAAAAGTATCCTACAGGCTTTTAAAGACTGACACTCTTATGGATCTCAAACTTAAATATTAACCTTTGTAATATCGTAGAAAGTAACTTAACTAAGCTAATTAAGCTAAACTAGCTTTTAAGGAAAATTTTTTAAATACTTAAAATCAACTTTTCAATTTTTATTCAGGAGGACTTTAAGTGGTATGGACTTTCAGTATATTAAGTGATAATTTTAAATTATTGCCAATTTATTTATTAAATAAAAGATATGGATACACAAAATAGACAATGTTATAATCACAGAAAATCAAATTAATAATTTTCTGATTCTTTTGAACTCTAATTTATTTACCTTTCGTTATTATCTGCAAAATAGGTGCAGTTGTTTAAGTCGTTACTATGACGCCTGGCACTACGTTGAATAAACTTGGGGTTACAACGTGTCCCGTCTCTTGTGGCCGTTTTCGAACGTAACGTATATTATTCGAACTATTTTAGGTGGCATAGCACCTCCGTACTTTTCATCAGGCAACAAACTCTTATTGTCTATTTTAAGGAAGTGTTGCTAAATCATATGATGGTTTTTTTAAATTTAACTGCAGCATTTAAGCTCCTCACCACATATCTTTTATTTTTTATACAGGTTTAAAATAATTAAAAATGTTATTTTAACAAGATTCGTACAAGCCAATCGGTTGACAGTAGCAGAATATTTGGGTCTGTACACTTGCAAACTGGAAGTTATATAAAGGATTTTGAGCTGCGTACGATTTACAAATATAAGCCTTTAATTTATCTTCAAAAAATAAAATTTGAAAAATCACCACCAAAAAGCATTTATGTTATGTGTAAAATCGATTACATAAATGATTTTCATGGATTAAAAGGGACAATCAACAAATGATATTTAAGCATCTATTAGCAATGAAAAAGTCGAATGAGCAAGAGATTGGTGTTTTTGACCAGCTACTTTGGCACAAAATAAGAACGTTAGTGAAAAAATTATTAAATTTTGCCTTGAAAAAACTTCCAGTTTATTGTGATTTCCGATTCCATTAATATTTTTTCCAAGAAAGGACACAGTGTAAATACTCCTAAGGTGAAATATTTCTGTGGGATTACAACCTATAAATACTTAAAAAAATTGCTGACTAAATAATGAATTTAAAACTACAGAACTGAATCACAGAAGATAAGATTAGCTTGTGGCATAATAATTAATAACTATTTATATAAAGTTCCAAGTCGTTTCTAATTTTCATTTTATTGGATTTAATAATAAATATATAAATTGCTTTTAGGGTTAAAGATTTGTTATAAAGATTTTTTTGAAATTTTTTTCCTTAAACTAAAACATTATTTGCTTTTGATAAGTTTAATTTTCTGCTAAAAGTCACATACGATAAAAAAAATTGGAATCTTTTTTGGAAAAACGAAAAATTATCCTTTCGAAACTTCTATGACTTGCGGAAAAAAATGTCTTTGAAAAAACACTATCTTCCAAATCAGTAACTTTTAATAGAAATTCCCACTTCCAGTGAACTAAAGAAATCTTAATGAATTATCGTGACCACTTTGGCAGCAATGTTGCGCATTGCGGTAAAAAATTAAGTGGTTAACCCGAATTTTTAGCAAATTTTAACAAAATATTGCATTTCTTTACATGATTGCTTATTAATTGAGGAACATTTCAATTTTTCGATTTTTTAAGGACAATTCAAAAGAAAATTTTTTCTTTAAAATCCTCTGGAAAGGCTTTTTGCAGAAAGTACGCGTCGTTTGACTTCATTTTAGGAAGTAATGTTGAAATGAGGTTTTTATATTGGACTACAATAATTTAAAAAACATCACACAGACTTATTTAGGATTTGAAAAAAATATTAAATTGTTAATTTCTATTAGAATGCAAATTATTTACTTCAAAATACATTGATTAGTCTGTACATCGATTTCCCTGGATGCTAAAATGATGGCTTCTTAATTCTGCACCAATTTATACTACTATTTGTAAAAATAAGCCTTTTGAAGTAAAGACGTAATGGTGTTACAAATCCTTATTCACTTTATTTTAATATTCTTTCTATCGATAAAGCAACGAGTTGCTGGTGTGTTTTAGTGTGACGAAAATTCAAGCGAACGATATATATTTCGCCTCGTGTTAACTCATGCAAGAGGTAATTTGGGGCTGATGTATTTTGTAACTTAAAATAAAGCCTCAGTATTTAAAAAAATGTTGTTTTAACCCAGCTACTGTTCACCTGTCAAATTATTCAGCCGTAAATTTTGGCACATTTTGTTCCTGAAATCAACTTCTCAATAACTTTTAAGTTATTATATAACGAAGGACCCTTTTCTTGTATGTATATTAAAAAAGAGTCAAAAATTGCTTATTTTTTGAGAAAATAAAAAGTGCTGTTGAAAGGCAAATAGATTATGATATTTTGGTTTTGCAGTAGAAAAAATACGATTATTTGTTGGCATTTTGTAAGATTCGCACTTCATTCAGCCATTTTAAGTTGACATTAAATAATTTTATTCAGAAGGTTACGGTTTTACAAGATTATAAAGATTTAAATTCTCAAACATACTGAAAATAAATCTTGGAACACATCTCTTTTATATGTCAAATAATATTTCTACTCTTTTTAGGATGAATCCATTTTTCGAATACCTATTTACTCAACTACGTCCAAAAAATGTTTATATGCAAAGGATCTTTTAAATATATAATAAATACCTATTTAGCTATTTAAAAAATTGCTTATGAATTCAATCTAATACGATTTGCTGCGATCGTTTTGGCAGCATGATAAAATGAGCGTTAAATTCGAAAATTTTTGTGAATTCCTCCTGGTAAAAGTTTGGGACAATTTTGCCTTTTATTACATCGTTACAAATTAATTACTAGAAAATATTATTTTACCCTTGGCTTCGTAAAAAAATCGAATCGTGCTTATTTAACAATACCCTTCAACTTTACGACTCAGGAAAATATTAAAAAAATATTTTCTAGTATCTTTAGAGAGAAAACTCATTTGGCACTTTTTTGAAACCCTAAGATTTAACCTGAGTTTCATGTCTTACAAAAGTTCTCGAATATAATTGCTCCATGTTTGTCTCCAACGTCTTTAATAATGCAGAGAAGATATGCTTTTGATATCTACCTTTTTGGCAAATTGCTGCGACTCCAAAATGACTGCATGAATTATTAAGTCTGCTAATCTGCTGACAGCATCAAGGGTGAGTCCATTTGCTGTACAAACATTTGATGAGGTTTCTGGTCTTTCATTTGTATAGTAATGTTGAAGATTGTTTCATTGTAAGACAAACCAGACTAATAAATTCGTAAAGGAGAGTTCCGATTTGACGGCAATTCCAATGACTATATATTTTAAGTATTCACACTAAATAAATCAAAAACTTGGCTTTAAATTAGCTTTTACTCACCGGAACATGCTCAATATTTCTTAGCAACATAATTTTCCTGTATATGTTCTATATGTGGAAAAGATTTGCTTTTTGACACAGCACAGACGTGTTTGATTATGAAACTTACAGACAAAATTGATTTTGTTTATATAATAGAGAAGTTGAGAATTAAAAATATTAGCAATTTCCTTTTATTTACGAAGATAATTTTGAGTATTTACTTCTTTGTCTAAGGATATTAACCAGTCAACTGAACTTAAAAATGAAATATGAATTAAACAAAATCTTAGTAAGACACAATTAAAAATTCAGGAAATGTATCTGGATAATTTTAGCAGACGACAAGGTTAAAAATAAGGTAGAAATAAACACAATCATCTGATAGCGAACTCTGCAAATAAAACCATTAAAACAATATGGATTTTAACACAGGAATACTCGGTTTTATTCAACTTCATTGAAGCCAACAAGCTACAAAGCCTTCTGACATTTATAACTTCGAATTTTGCAAAATGTTTGTAATCATTTCAATAAAAAAGTTTACATTTTGACATTTTCACCATCCAAAGCCAAATACAAGACTATCGAGAATTTATAAAACACACCAAATAAATCTTCCTTTGATACAGGAAAATCAAATTCGAAATCCGAAAACCCAAATGTGGTAGAGAAACCAAACCAGATAATCTCAGATCTTATGCAAAATTAATGAAGCATGCAAAGCGTATCGCATTCAGACACTTATAACTATCACATTACATAAATTTCTAAAATATTATTTTTGAAATTAAACAAATACTAATTAACTAAACGCGAACAATTATCTTTATAGGTTCAAAATTCTCCCTTTTAACTTGAAAAGTATTTGGTTAAGCTTTTTATATTTAACATATTAAAATAAGAAAGGAGATCTTAAAACTGCATAATTTAAACAAAATTCCTTCTGAAATTTTGTGACGTTTTCACAAAAATTTATTGTTTTGATTCTGTGAAAAGAGGTTTCTCTTAACAGAATCAAAAAGAACAGCTTGTTTCAAAACCTTCCTCATTAAAATGTAACACCCTAAGAGATTTCGCAAAATTACCTAAAATATAAATTGCTATAATTTAAATAAAAAAATACTCTTAAAGAAATTTAAATTTTATTTTAAAGCACCCATTTAATAAGATTTCTAATAATTCTCCATCGAATTGAATTTAGAGGATGAAAACCGGTCAAAAGTACAGCTCATTTAAACAAAACTCGCTTTTAGAGTTATGGCCAAATAAAAGCCCTCGAACTACGCAGGATATAAAGCCAGATGACCAATAAATTGAGGGCTGGAGTACCCTGTTTATGATGATAGTTGTCTTGTGGCCGGGTGAATTGTAAAAGGCGAATCCGTTCATGACATTCACTGCCCACTTACAAGCTTTACAAATTGGCCCGAATACTTCGGGCTAGGAAAAAAAGAGTTTTATATAGCAAACACGTTCTTATCTGGAGACAATAAGGCCTCGAGGATTAGAAAAGGATGCAAATTGTTTTATTAGTTAATTTGAGCAGGTTTTTCTAAACGTCGGCCGAAAAATACTTTGGGATGCCACGTAGAAATGCTGGTAGTAGAAACCCAAACTTAGAAAATGGTTAAAGCCACCAATCGTAATTGTCAATTAGTTCTTTTCAATTTCTCTGTTATTTTGCTCCTGTTTCATTTTTATTTTGTGTACGTTGACGTCGATATAATACGCAAAAAATTCTAAAATTAGTGAAGAATTTATAAATACACTGCATTTTTAAATAGCAAATTCTAATAGAATATTTAATTTCTCTGAAAATGAAAATTTATAGCAAATAAATATCGTTATAAACTAGTTGATCGTTTCCTATGGCGACTGAAATGAAACCTTTTTTTAATTTTGGTAGGGACATAACGTTTTTTTATAAATCCGTACTCTTTGAAATATTTATTTAACTATTATTTAAAATACCCATAAACATTGCATTTAAAAATAAACTGCCTGGTTGATTAAGTACGAGCAGAAATTGTTGAGAAAGATAAAAATTTTCGAAAAAATTGCCAATGCAATGTTGCCGTAGTTTGCAGCATGCAATATTAATGAAAGCCAAAGTTTTAGAAAAAATGTTATTGCAGTCACGTTTCGGTTCATTGGTCCAGTTATTCAACTACAAATTGTAGCGCAATTTAAACGATATTGTGGCGAAAGCCAAGATATATTTTTATGAACAATTTAAGCTATGGTTGCGATAACGAATTCCCCAATAATTGAAAGTCATATTTTGGAAAAATTATTATTTATAAATAAGACGAAAATTGCTTTTTATATAAAAATGCAAATATAGAAAGATATTTTAGGTTCCATTGAAAAAATTAGGAGTCATTGCTGACATTTTGATGGTTTTTACCTTATTTAACTCCGCCAATATTAAAACGTCGTAATAATGATATAAATTTGATACCTGGTACATGTTTAAAAAGTGTTAGGAAAATTTTCTGTTTGTCGATTAATATCAAACAGTTTTTAAACAAAATTCAATGTTGCGAAAATAATTTTAATAATAATATCATAAAATATCATTTACATGTGAAAAAATCCCATTAGAATGGAGTCAAGTGTGTTGAATACTAATCTACATAACCTTGCGTAACCTGACAAAAAATTGTTTTTTTCTGACGAAAACATTAATTTCGCTTAAGGTTAAAATAAAATTATAATCAACTATCTAAATTTTATCTCTGTTAAGCAGTTAGAAATATTTTTTCATTGCGCCTAAGCCAATTAAATCCAAAGTTACTTACCATGACCATTTTGACAGCGATTTTAAGTATTTCCATAATCACTTGAGCAGTTAATCTAAACATTCCTCCATTTCCTTGAAGTGAAAGCTAAAGGAACTGTTAGGTTTAATTAAATGGTTAAAAAGTAATTGAAAGTCAAAAAATATTTAAACTCTTGTCATTTTAAAACTAGACGATGGCTAGTAAAAGACACTTCTGGAATTTTTGCCAAGAAAAATGAATTAAACTTAGAGATTTTTTTCGGAACTTTAAAAAACAATCGCTAAGTATGCTAAACTCAAAAATGAACCGCTGTTGTAAAGTAGCTCTACTTCTAGTTACCATTTTATCGGTGTAAAAGGATTCTTTTTAAAAGAACAGAATAGTTTCGGGTTCTATTGTGCTGCAACAATGCTCAGTCTCAAAATGCCATCATGAATAATTAAATTTACTTTTCAACAGGCTATTTAAAACATAAGTGAAATTTATTTGAAATAAGTCCATGATTTTGGTTTCTTTGAAATTTCTTATTTTATCTCAGAAACTTCTCTGATGTCCATGCTCGAAAACAAAGCTTTTCTTGAAATGAACTACAGCTTCCTTTATGTTTTCCGATATATTAAAAATTGAAATATTTAATAAGAGGTTATTAATGCGTTGGGTAAAGAGATAAAATAATAATTATCATAGAAAAAATACTCGTAATGAGTAGGCGTATTCATGGTACTCATTAAGGGTCTGTAACTGGTTCTAGTTTCTGCATTTTAAAACTCCCGCGTCACAGAGCGAGATAATTTAAAAAAGCAATATACATATCTGTGGATTTAGACTACATTTATTTATAAAAATCATTTAAGTTACGAAAAACTTGTCATATACCTTGCATTATTTCGCAATGTTAAATTGGAAAATAAATTAAACGAAACACTGAAATTATCGTTTGGAACTGATTTAAGTATTTCGCAAAATACATTCGAGAATGAAGTAAAACATGAAGACGTTGACTTCATTTTAAAAAATCGATTAATTTCCTTTGTGCATCTAAGTTTTAAACTAGTTATTGAATTAAGTGAAGCAATATTTTTTTGTGCATTATGTAAATATTGGCATTCTCTTTCAGGATGTTTGCGAAACAAGAACTTATTTGCTAGAAGAAATATTGAAAATGATACGGTAGTACAAACAGATGAACGTACTCTATATTAGTTTAATTTATTTTCATTACATATGTCGGCTGTGTCAAAGCTTTGACTTTCCAAAATATCAGAGCTCTCACGTGACGCGACTCAAATAAACCACTCATCAGCCGCTTGAAGCAGCACGGTATTATCGTAACAATGGCTTTGATTAAAGCCTATGGCAATAATCTTGTCTCGCCAGTCTCCTCTCATCTACCCTTCTAGATGTTATGATCCCCATCTGATTAAAAAACAGCGCTGTACACACCAACCTGTTCTTAAGCAAAATTAGAGCTAAAGGAGACAGAAAATGCCTTTCTAATTAACGGAATAGCATTCATTTCATCATAGCTAATTAAAAAGCTGCAAAATTAAATTTAATAAATTAATAATGCCTGAATTTTTTCTAGATTAAAAGAACTTAATTGATTTGTTTTAAAAATAACATACACGTAAAAACAATAATTTTAATTTCTTTGAAGTAATAATGGATACGTGTTATTTTGCAGTGTCAAGCACTATAAAAATTTGAAAAAAAACCGTTGTATTATCAAAACTTTGTGAGAAAATCGTAAATAATTTAATAATTTATTATATAAATTACTGTACGGAAAAAATCTAGTTAAACAATATCTGTCTCCCTATTTAATTTAATATAACCCGAAAAGATTTCATTTCTTATACACAAATTAAATTTCGGATAGTAAAAATACTAAAGTGATGTTACAATTACCGCGTTAATTAAAATCGTTTTGTCCATTTAAGTGAAAAATATTTCATTTATATTATTATAGTTAAAAACGTATAATTGCTTAAATATATAAGATTAATCTATTAAATTAGACATGATTTATGACTTCATTAATAGGAAGTTATTATATATATATATATTTATATTTAAAGTGTTTGTAAACGGAGTCAAACGATGCAAGATTCCAAAAAACAACTTCGTTTAATTTTAAACTAATAGGTTTTGCATTAGACAGATTTTGTATAGAAACAAATAGATTTGTAAATGAACCTATTTGACAAGCACCATTGGTTGGAGTTGGAATCTTTGTTATTCAGTCTACAATAACAAGGCTAAATTTCGAAGGCCTTTTTAAAAAACATGTTTGATTTTCTGTGGAAAATCAATAAAATTCGTGTATTTTTCAGCTTCTTAGGCAGAAAAATAAAATAAGATTGTCCATTATTATTGTTGATTTAAAAATTCTGAATTATTTTTCTCTAAGACGTTGCATTTCTTAGATATTGACATTAACATCTAATTGAGTTATCAACTCAGATTATTTTATGGAAATTTAAAGAAAATTGCGATTTTTTGCACTTTCCCATTGATTTTTTGGCTTTTAAAAAATCAAGCTATTCCCATTAAGTAGTTTTTTATTATGAAAACAGATTGAGTTTTATTTTCCTTCTTCTTGAAAGATTTCAAGGGCTCTGCCCATATAAACAAAACAAGTTTTGGCCACAAAGGATATAAAACATGATGACTAATAAATTGGTCCCTAAAATTCCCTGTTTTATGTTAACAAAAATAATCGGCGCCAGATATATTTTTTGCTAGGATTTGCCCAAGTAAATCAGTTGAAAGATGGAATCGTCAGATATGTATATTTGACGTCAAAATCAAACACAATATAAAGATATGTTTTTATATCTTTATACTTTGTTGACACTGTTTAATAAATCAGAGTAATGCCATCAAGTGGATCATTTAAACGAGAATAAATTCTCATAAGGTTAAGGGAAAGAGTTTTCTGATCTTAAAATTTTCATTCTCAGTCGATTATTGAATCATTTACTTAAATAAGTCGACGAGATTATTCATTATACGAATTAAAACCATTTGATTATAGGCTCGGAGTGAGAATTTGAAACATCGCTTAAGGAAGTTTAACTCTGAACTAATGATGTTAAAGCCATTTCTGGTATCGACTCACTCAACATCAAAACTCAGCAATTATCTAATATAATGTTAGATCTAATATATGCAAAAAGAAAAGCCATAACTCATTCCGAACTTTCGTGATGCAGACATTTTTCATTTTAGTGGCCCTAAATTCAGAGCATGTTATAACACGTCCTGAAAAAGTTTTTGATGATAAATTTAAATTTAGGAAGAACGAAGCAGCCGAACATGCTCCAAAAATCGCTTTTTATTGTTCCAGTGAAAGAATAGGATCCCAAAAAGTAGACCATCCTCAGAAACACAGTTCATCCAGACTGCAAAAAAAGTTTATGAAACTCGTCTTAGCAGGCACGTAAGACATGAGACAACTCAAAATTGGGTAAAACATCGAGGTTTCTCATAAACTAGCTGAAATCAACTGATTTCGAATAAGTGTCATTCGGATAATTACGTACCTAGAAAGCATTTCGAATGGGCTTGCGGCAAACAGAATCCTTTAACACTGTGACTTTAAGTGCGGGCAGTTTGCTTAACTTGTCTCTAGAAAACACTTTTATTCCTTTCTACCGGCTAACTGATAGTGGGGGAACGTTATGTCATGTGTACTAAAAACCTATTGTATTTTCACGTCTCTATGGTGACCAAACATTTGGTATTAGTGTACACTATTATTGTGCACCATTAATGTAGATATTCATATGTCGGCATCTCGTTTTGCTAAGTTGACGTATCAGCTAATCTCTATCTGACGTTTGCTTAGAACACGCTTGTTTTATACATTAACGCACTGTTTTGCAGACTCGTTTTTTTAAATAAATAATTCTGAAAACGCAAATTGAATTACGTAATGGCAGTGCGTGCGTAGTGTTAAAAGTCTTCTGACTCTTACATTGCGTTTACACGTATGAATTTGATAATCGCATCAGAAAGAAATTAAAAAGTGTTTTTTATAAAAAAATAATGAATGAAGTAATGAATATCTGAATTCAGGATCAATGAAATGATATGTCTGCTTCACGAAAGTAGTAATGAAGTAACAGCTTAAATCGAAAGTAGGAAATGCCGAAGTAGCTCTTTAATTATTTTTTATTACCCGCAAAAAATGCAATTCTTCACGATTATCAAACCTGAAATTTTTGAAATATTTAAAATTAAACACGCTCCGAATTCAAGGCAGTGAAGTGATAAACGTCAGCCCTCAAAAGTTTGGAATAAATTTCTTCTTTTCTTCCCACAATCAAAAAGCTGGAAATACTCCTAAATATATATAGATTTTTTTCTAAATAATAAGGACGGTGATTGCTTATTGAGTCTGCAAGATGGTGAAACTTGACGATAATTTTATTCCTCTAAATATGGAGTCTTAACAAGAAAAATTATTTTTAATTCTCTGGGTAAACAATTAATGGTAAAAGTACTTCATTAGCAAAACTATTTTTAGGAGCTTAATTCAGCTGAAATAAAAATGGCCATTTGTGAATGAAAACCTCCCTTATTATCTGGAGATAATCTAATAGGCTACATTTTTGCCAGAGTTTCGGTAAATTTTTTTGCAATTTTCATCAGTTATCTTGCTAAACTATTGTAGCAATAGTAGTAGTCTCCATTTCCAACTGCATTGTTTCACAATTTTCACTGCTGCACTTCAATGAACAGCTTACATAAGCACTATTTTATCTGACTACTACCTGATGGAAACCGCATAATTTTCTGGGAGTATTAAAGCTCAAAGGTCTAAATATCACTCACTTATGAATTTGTTAATATATTCCTAACACCAGGTTGCGTTTTATTAGACCTAAAAGTGCTTGAAGGCTTTTAACTGTTAACCGTTCCATTATTTCGTAAATAAGGTCGTTTGACCAATCAGATGTTAGGTAACACTTTAAAACTGAATTTATTACAATAGCGGCCCTACCCATGTGCTATTAATCTGTTAATTAAAATTTCAGATTACCGTGGAGATAAATGCGTGACCATTATACTTTTCTACCTTTTTATTTACTTAAACGTTATTATTTGAAATTTTAGGTGTTTTATTTTGAAGCACCCAGAATTAAACTTCAAATTTTATTCGATTCTACTTACAACAAAATTGAATATTTGATTGTGAGCCATTATAGAAAATATGTTTTTTTTATTTTTAATGTAAAAATGGATATACATTAACATTTTGGTTAAACAAAGCAAAGTTTAATCGAAGTAAAAATAAACTTATTAGCTCTTTTGCATCAAAATTCCAATAAGTCAATTTTAATTTTCGAGATTAGCGAAAGGTTATTATAGCCCATTTTAAATATTTTTAATTCATCGTCATTCAGCTTTAAAATATAAACTAAACATTACTTTAGCAAGATTTGTAAAAAATTGCAACCAAATCTGTAAAGCGAGTGATAAATGTGACCTTGAATCATTGCCTGCCATCGCCTTACAAAATGTTTTAAGAATCGAAAAATATTTTCATGCTTTTTCATGAAACAAAAAACCTTATTTATAAGCACTTAACGATTTAGTAAATTTAAAAAAAAACAGATAAAAAGTTGGATTTGCTTGGAAGGAAATGTGACTACACAACTGCCAATCATAGTTGTTATTTCCAATTCTTTACTAAAATCTAAAATATGCCCCTGAAATTCAGTCTTATGCTAAATTAATATTTATCTATTAAAATGTTGTAAATAAAATAGAGTGAGTAACGATTTTGAATTCGCTTCTATGTACAATTTGGAAAGGGAAAAATAGTTTTAAACCATTTCTGGAAGCTGTTTTAATGCAAACATTTTAGATTCCTCAAGTTAAAATACGTATTAATTAAAGGGCTTTGACAGCAACATTATACGAAATTAGAACATTTTATATTTCCACCTTATTAAACCATGCAAAAATTTTTGCCATATAAATTCTGTTCAAGCGAAAATTAACTCCGGCATCGTTTTTCAAGATTATAAAATTAAAATAATTAAAATCTTTGCAAAAAATTATAAACATTAGAAAAAAAGAATAAATAGAAATAACGGTTGCTTATTTGCTTATTTGTTTTGTAATCCGATTTTCATTCTGACCTAGAAAAGCATAAATTGTAATTAGAAAACAAAGTCCAAAATTTGGCTATGTAGGCAGTAGTGCTTATTTTTCAAAATTGCATAAAACTCGAGAAAGTGAATAAAGGCATCTTAATTTTTTTTAAAAAGAAATCATTGTTAGCAAAATTTTTGTGATTTGAACCTGGGTCTGATTTAGTTTAAATTTAAATTTGGTAATAATAAATGTGATTTACAGGATCCGATTTAGCAAAATTGATAGGAATTGAATATTTAAACATGTTTGGACAATCTCTTAAACATTCCTTGCTAATTTAAAATAACTGTAGACAAGTTAACTTTCTTTAAATATAAAGTTGGTTAATTTAAATTTAAATGAATATTCAATGAGTGAATTTAAATATATATTTAACGCATATCTGGATAAATTGGACGAATATTTGCTTAAAAATTTTTAAATAAACATGCAATTTTTATCTTATATTTTAAATTTGGCATTAACAGCTGCATGTAATATTTATGTAACATTTTAAAATAAAATTCTTACTATGCACTAGCCAATTTACTCCTGAATGATTTATCGTGACCATTTTAAAAGCAGCAATGCGGATTTTCATGACATAATCGTCAATTAATCCAAGCTTTTAGTAAATTAAATTAACAAATTTTTTGACAATGCCTATTTTTATGCACCTTTAAAAGCCGATCCCACGGAAACAAAGTTGTACCTTATATCTTAAAGTTATACAAACAATTAAATGGCGCTTGTTTAAAAGCCCACTGTGGGACTTTCAAATTTAAAAATATATATCATAAAAAAATCATCATACGATAAAACCTAGGTTTCGACTTAACGGAAAGTTTTTGCAAAAAGATGTTCTTTGAAGACCTCTAATTTTGTAAACAAAGTAAAAACGATTTCTTTCGATCCGACATTAATGTTGCTGGCTTCCATGTTGCTCTTACATTGCTCAATCCAAAATAACTTCATGAATAATTGACATTTCCTATCCACAGGCAATGCCTAGGAACAGACAGTCATTTGCTGATTAAAATAAGAGCAGCATCGAAGCATTTGCCAGTTTTAAGATTCGCTGTCTTCCAAACGAGCGAAAGAAATGTTTTTAAGGAAAATTAGCTTTATTGCGCTACAGTAATAATGCTAACAGGATCGAAACCCTTTCCAACGACTTAGCAATAAAAATGCTTTAACTTTTTTTATTTCTGATGACGAAAACGCGTCACATAACGTTAAACCTTATTGTGGACAAAATATAGAGGAAAAAGCGCTAATATTACTTGAGAAAATAGCATTGAATTTCTTCTCTGAGTCACAGATTACAGTTTCATTAACACCGATAAATGCCACTGAAATTCCATAGCCTCTGTGAATTGCATTGGAAAATTGAAAACACAATTTTTTTCTGGTCAGTAACTTTTAATTTAATAGAGTTTCTTAGCTAATAAATTAATGAAATCTTAGCTGATTTGTTGTGACCACTTTGAAAGAAATGTTACTTACAATGCCATAAACTGGATGATTAATCCAATGTTCTAGTAAATTGCTTAAAGTGAAATTTTAATACACCTTTACATTTCATTACATGGTTGCTTATTAATTGCGAAAGATATCGATTTTTCGATTTTTAAGAAAAATTCAATGGAATATTGTGTGTTTTTATTAAAATCTCTTAAGAAAAGGCTTTTTGTAGAAATTGCCCGTCGTTTGACTCTATTTTAGAAAATAATGTAGAAAAGAGGCTTTTTATATTGGACTACAATAATTTTAAATATCGTCACACTCAGACTCAGAGCATCTAGGGAAGGGGCTATCTGAAAGACAGGTTTCAGGCATGTGACCTTGTAAAAAATTCATACATTTCATTAAAATCTATATGAAAAAATTTAGTCATTTTTATAAGAAATGCGCATTGCAACTCTTATTTGGGTCACAGATTACCCTTCCATTAACACCAATAAATGCTATCGAAAATTCATCTTTTACGTAAATAGCTTTTTTTAAAATTATTCCTTTTAAAAAGTTGCAGTATTTGATTAAATCTGCAAAAAATGGTAAGTATTTATTATTGAGTATTTTTTATTTGAAGGAGATGACTTTGTAGACTGTCACACAATGATCTCTAATTAATATTAATAAAATAGAGGAACCCCCCGCTTTATATTTTATTATTATTATTATATAAGACAACCTTTTTACTAATAAAACGGCTCTAAGATTTAAAATTACATTTGAATTACAAAATTGATTTTAATAAAAAATGATAAATGAAAATTACAGAATAACCAACACTCCATTGGATACATAAATCTTCTTTCATATTATGTGATTAAGTCAAACTAACTAAACAGAAGGAGTATTATTAAACTTTTCTGGTTGTCCTAAGAGAATTTCATGTAATTCAATAAGTTAATAAAAATCACATCAAATCATATATATCATATATAATATATTATTATGTGTTATATAAAAATAAATCGTGATATCATTGCCTGTTCCTCAGCTACCTTCATAAATCTCTACTACATGCATGACGCGCTTTTCATCATAATTTTTTAATTAAGAAAGTTCTATTTTGGCGCGAAAATTTTATTTAGAATATTCATCCCCGAAAAATGGATTCGTGCCCCAAGGTAGGTTCTGTAAAATAACCAACACCCTCGTTTGCTATAACCGATTTTCATCCCCTTATGCAATTAGTTTTTAAAAAAATACTAAAAAAATTATTTTGTACGAAATCAGTTCACCCATTTCAGATTTAAATTTAAAAAATTTTTTCAAATGTTTTAACTATTATCCACAGGCGATACCAATGTAAGCAACAGTAGAATCAAGAACAAAATATCAAAAGCAGTTATTTTCCGGTAAGTAATCAATTTTATTATTGATTGAATTGTATTAATATTATTCTTTGATGACGTTTACAAGTTGGTATCTCATTAACTCAAGTTGAAGTTGTTTTAAAGCTGCGATTGTAGCCGATTTAAAGACTCTCACGTGACGTGACTCAAATAAACCACATGCTAGGGCATGGAATAGTAATGTGTAATTTTGACAATGGCTTTGATTAAAGCCAAAGGCAATAGAGCCTCACGTGACCGTCTTCTCAAATAACGCCGTCACCTCATCCCCATAATAAGATTTCGCTACAAGAGCTAGAGAGAACGGGAGACGTGCGAATTGGAACGCTTGTTGATAATGAGTAGTGCACTCACGTGGCTTTATGTGACAAAAGAACAGGGGGCAAAATTACAGGCCTCGTTTGGCGATAAGGTAATCAGGTAACCAGGCTTTGGAACGGCTTTTGAGTCTGAGAAAATTACATTGATTAAGTTGTATAGCGTAATTTTGCAGTAGGAAAACTGTTGTTCCGGTAGTGCAACCGGTCAGTAAAATGGAATTTTAGGATTTTTAACGATATGGCTAGGAAAATCTTTATCAATCACCGAAGGTGTTAATCTTTCTTCGAGCTGTCCTTCCAAATATGATCGTTAATGACCCCTGGGTCTTATTCAAAACCCTGTATGGACCGTCATAAAGCGGACGAAGAGGGCTCTTAATCGCATTTTTAACATTATTTGGTAAATTTCGGTTTTTGATATTGCAATTCGGACTCGGCAGTGTTGCGTAAACTTTCCAGAGCTTCATCAATCAAGTGCTCCTGCAACACGACGGTGTTTAACGCGTGAGTTTTGCAGACGGAAAAAAACGAACTCCGTAGTCTATGGAGAATTCTTGAGGGCATTTTAAGGATAAATCAGTGGAATGCACTAAAAATTGAAAATCTCGACGTACTTTTCGACCTGCATTGAAGTAAAGTTCAAACAAAGCGTTTTCAGTTCTTTTTCTTTTTTTTATTATAGAGTAGTATCACTTCATTTCTGTTAATGCTCTAATAAATAATATGTACATTATTTCAAATATTTTAGTAAAATGTTGTCCATGAAATGCAGCCCTATTTTTCCTACCATTTATTCCTATTTCGTGAATTCTTTATGCCTTGATTTATAGTAAAGCTCATTACACTGATGCAGAATAAGTTTATTAAAATCAGATCGATTTAAAAATCGAAATTAAACAAATTCAATTCCTCTCATCAAAAATTTTCCACAAATCTCACTTATTTGGAGAACGATTAATTATGAGTTAGATTTTGTGAGTACACTTTGATGGGCGGAAGTTATGAAAATAAGGAATAATTTCGTATAAAATAATAATTTATAAATAAAAATAAAAAAATTTTCGCCACATTTATTTAAATAGGGCTGCAACAGTTATTAAAAAGTAATTTTTGCATATTAAAATTATTAAAACGTTGAAGAAATCTCTCGTTTAATCACCATTATGTTTTGTTTAGCAAAAACGCGATTTTAATTTAATGATGAAATTAAATTAACGCATGATATCCTAAATTGATGATGACGGTGATTCCTAAAAATATGATTTCAAAAGCAAAAAAATTAATTTATTTAACTTACAACTAGTGTATTTGTTTGTAAGGTTGAATATTGCCAGAAAATAAAAAGGCAAATTAACTTGCCTATTAAAATTATTTAAAAATCTTTGCATCGAAATGAAAAGATCTCGATCAAATAAATAAATCCCTCGTTACAGCGAAATACGACATGTAATGTTAAATTAATGAAACAATCAAAGTTAGTTTTCCTTGAAATTGCTGATTCATTCAATAACATCAAAACAAAATTCAAAATAATCTCTTAAAGTAGTATTTAATTTTTGTAGAAGGTCGGTAAAATGGAATACCTTTCTAAGCAATGAAATTGTGATAAATTTACTTATTTAATTTTAGCAAAGTCAAAAGGTATCAATAAAATTTTTAGTATTTTTGAATAGCATCAACAAGAAAACTACAAAATTAATTCAGTTTAAATATTTATTGCGACAAATTGCAAAAATCTCCCAATCATATAATTCAGGTTATTTATTTATAACCAGACTAAATTATATTTTTCACCTGGATTGTCATCCAAATGCCAAAGACGACTGAAGCCATCCGAGTCTCATGTGCCATCATTCTACACAAAAAAATTCAAATTTGTCGTTTTCTATAACGTCATTAGGAATTTCCGAAAAAATATTGAAAACGATATTTATATTTTAATATACGATTAAGATTTGTTTGGAGCTTAGAAAGCTAAAACATATAGCTCACATATAGTAAGCTATATTTTTGAAAAGTATGACTGACTAGTGCATCATCATGTCTACTTAATGCAATATCAGCTTAAAATATTATATATTCTTTATTTAAAACTCTTAGTGTTTTTTGAGTGGTCTTCATTTTTTACGGATTAAAACATAATTTCCATTCCGACCGATAAATTCCATCCTATTTCAGAAAATAATTTCGAAATTTTCTTCTAAATCAAAATGTTAAATTAAATTTTAATAGAATGTGGGATTTTAGAACTTACTTTTTTACATTCTAACTATACCAACTGAGCAGAAATTGAAAAAAAAACTCCAAGTAACTTGAATTGAATTGTTTTAAAGGGTGTTCTAAGTAAATTGAATCGATTAAGATATCACCTAATCAATTCAAATTATTATTTCAAATCAAACAGTCAATCCAAACAAACAAGCCATCGAAACATGCCTCAGCAGCATCAATCACTCACGATATATTCGAAAAGATATCAAAGATTACAATAAAAAGAAAATGAATTTTAAATCAGTGTATTATGAATGACAACAGGGCTGTTAGTGTACCAACATGACTTCCAGCACAAATGCATTAAATCTCAATCAGAATCACTGAAGCCAACGAATCAAATAGCTTTCACAATGTTTCAGTGAAAACGTAAATTAATTACGCCTAAAGCTCATATTTTATTGCTGTTTCCGGAATCTCTGTTGATGGCTCAATAACGCCTTGTTATTGAAAATAAAAAGATTTGTTATTTTAAGTTTGAGGGTTTTATGCTCGGCCATGTTCTCTGAAAATTCAATCGTATTTGCTAAATCAAGATCGAATGAAGAATTGAAATTAATACCGAACAAGGATGAATTCACGTTATAATAAATTAAAATGCACTAGCAAAATCTCGTAAATCAGATACAGGTTTTTTTCAGAAATTCAAAGCAATTATTAATAGTAATTGGTCGATTACACATTTGAATACTGAGTCGACATACATGCTGATATATTTGTATAGTTTAAGTACTGATTTCATGAGCAGCATATTTAGAACATTAAAACAAATAAATTTTGGTTTTAAAACTTACGGATCGCTAAATTTTGCATTAGTTTGTACAAATTAACCCAGGTTGTTGGAAGAATTTGTCAAATCCTAGATGATTCATGGCCAGTCACATATCCAATCACCTAAGCCAACGCAAATAGCTTTATCATTTATGTAGAGTATAAAAGGTGTATAAATTTGATTCGGGTCTTTAAAACGCCTCTCAAGATCCCTTATTTGCTACGAATATGAAATTTTATTTTTAATCAATATGGAGTTTATCTAATGAATGATGCAAAAGCCTTTTCTGACTCGATCAACTGCAAAAAAATATGGGATTCATTACCACCGTCTTTATTTATTCAGAGTGACCTGGGTCTGTTAAAACAAAAGCGAGAATTTTCGAGGAACATACTAAAAGATGTTCAATGATTCACTGTTTTGACGATGGAATATACTACCAATTACAAAGAAGTTGTTTCTCTTTTCAGTTCTGGCCAAAAGTAGAGAGTCTGGTGGACTCTAAATCGGATTGTTAGGAGAGAGCATCGCAAGACCACGGATTCTTAGATCACTACAGAGCTTGTCGTTCGTCGCAGAAGGCTGCGTAAATCTGGAATGCACCAGGAAAGACCTGAAACTGGAAAACCTCTGTTCTCAAAGAAAAATATTTCAAAGCGCAGTGAAAAATGTGATTTTCTCTGCCACCATTTCCTCTAAAAGAATCGGAGGATGTTTTAATAGAAGAATGTGCTGCTAAAATGCTTTTAGAAAGCAATTAAAATATGAATGACTCAATACCGCAGAGGATTCAAACTCTAATCAATGCAACGAGACGTGGACGAATTATATTTCAAGATAATCAAAAAATTATGAACAAATCATAAATGTATATTAATATAGGTATATAATATAATGATAAAATAATAATGTAATATAATATAAGTATATTAATATAGGCTTCAAATTTGAATCCTATTTCCTATAAAATAAAGAATTGAAAAATGCACAAATATGCAAAGTAAAACATTGCGAACGGAATTAATTAAACTATAAATAATTTTAAATAAACTAACTGTCTTGAAAATTTTATTGTAAACTAAAACAGGTTAATATATCTTTGGTCTAGAAAAACATGTAAAATAATCCTCAATTCACTAGATTTAACTAGGCCTTGAGAATTAATTAAATATGGTGAAATGACTTCCATTTATTCGCGAAAAAGGCGTTCGCTCTCCCATTCGACTACTATTTGGGCTCAAAAACTGGTTGCTGTTTGAGCCATAACGCGATCATTACATGACAGGCAAAAAGGGAATTCGGCTAATCCCAGAGGTGCCTTGTGATGAGGGGAAGGCGTTATTTGCAGAAATGGCAACGCAAATTTAATAGCCGCGGGCCTTAATTAAAACTATACCGTGCGTCTAATGTGTGCTTCATTTGAGTCACATCATGTGAGAGCTTTTTTATTGGCAATGATTAAAACCTAGAAAAGACCGAAATAGTTTTTGTTTTAACGTTCACTTACAGAATATTTCCAGTACTCAAATAATTTTTGTTAAAATTATTTATTTTTTGGTTGCAGTCAAAATTAATTTTCTCAACGAGAATTTAATGCGCGTGTTAATAGTTAAGCAAAGAAATAAATATTGCTTATATTAAAAGTCGATTGATTTTCTTGTTAGAGTTAATAAAGAAAGGAAAATAATATTTAAAATAATGATATTATTATCAAATGTATCCGGTTTCAGAATTCAAAACGAAACAATTGGTAAAATTAAATGACGATTATAAAGGCATAAACCCTGGGTTTTCAGTGTTTTTTGTTAATAAATGATTGATCTGTAACCACCACTTATAAAAATAGAAAAATAGATTTTTCAACCGAAGTGTAAAAAATATTTTCTTTCAATTGCAGAGTGCAGAAAGATAAAAGAGATTAATGTTTAAACAAAGTGGATTGCAGTAGATTTGTCATTCTCGAACACAGTTTACAAAATAATTACTTGTCTTAGAACGACTGGCGTAATAATTCATCCCGGTAAATTTTGGTTCATCGATTAATTTAAGTAAAAAGCTAGGACATTTACACATCCAGAAAAGTTATTTATACTATTTAGCTAAATGAAAGCAGAAATGAAAACTGTTTGTAACAATAGAAATTTTGCTACCCTGCTCAAAATTCCATAACTTTAAGTCATCACTTTAAAGAATATTTCACAAAAATACGTTTTCGGCCAAAACACTGCAAATTTTCCCGAAACGCAAAATAACGATAAAATATTTTTTGCGGAATGATAGAAATAAAAATTAGCGTTTATTAAACATTTCAATGTAGTTTTTTGATGTTATGCTAAATTAATCTTTAATCGCATTGAATCATTACATTAACATTAATAAAAAATATCAAGTTGGTTTAGTTACAAAAATAAAGTAAAAATATTAATTTTCATAATTTCGAAGCGGAAATTTAAATTATATTTTAAACAAAAATGCTAATGTGACGAGTGTTATTCTAACAAGTGTTCTATCGACTTCTTATGATAAACAAACAATTTTAATGTTTTTTTATTAACAATATAATTTAATAAAAGGATTTTAAGGCAAACAGATGATATTTAAAAATAATTTTATATCTAGACAATTTAACTCAGCTAGGCAACGTAAATAAGGACTTACATAATGAAGTGTTGATAATTCGGTTGATTTTGCCAGAGCAAATAATCAGAATTTTAGTTTAAAGGTAGCTAAAAAATAAATTTTCTTTGATAAATAAAGATAATAAAAAATAGGTGAAAAGAGTAAGTATTAAATATATACTTTGGAATCATTCATTTGCTTTTTATGTGTGAAATCATCAACTTGTATTGCTGTATACCAGAAATGATTTTTTATTGGTAGTCTAAATAAAATCGATGTTTTTAAAGTGTCAATATGAGAAGTTTTAAGGGTAGCAGCAAATGCTTAATCGGAAGATTGAGAGTAATTTGTGTAAATTAACAAAAATTTAATCTGTAACCACCTACAAATCCATCTTATTAACTAAAAAATATTATGAAAAATTCTAGCTGAATAACCGCTCATTTAAACTAAATAATTCAAATTAAATAAAAACGAAGCGAACTTAATAAAAATTGGTTCACTCAAGTCATCTACTGGTGTTATTGAGAGAATAATCTGTAACTCAAATAAGCAATGCAATGAGCATTTACCGTGAGAGCTTAGCGCTTATTCCTATAAATCGTCACATGCAGGGGTTAATGCGATCTCATGAATGCTCTCTTATCGGATGAATGCAATCGAATTCGTTGTTTTTGCTGGGAATAACAGTGGATTACAAATTCTTTTTTGAAAAATCTCGTCTTATAAGACGTGATTGTTTTCTCGATAATTTAAGTGAAAATAAAACAATTATGGCAATTTAAAAATAATTAAAATATTTGAAACGTGTGTTCATTGTGCCATCTAAGAAACCTGCAACTAGTTTTAAGTAAATCTCTTTATTATTAAAATGTTCTTTAATTTCAAACATCAATATTAGATCAGCTTGTGAATTTCATTTCTTTTAATGAAAAAGAACAAAATCACTGATGACTTTGATAAAAAGGAAGGAATTTTGCTGCAAATAAGACTACGTTCTTTATTTTTTTGCAGTGCTAATGAAAGAATGACTCCGAATGTGCCATTTGCTTAGGTGAACACTTAAGTTGTATGACTATATTTAAAATAGCTTCCTCTCCAAACTTCGCCCGTGGAATAGTAAAATAACTTATTCATGGGATTATTTTGTGACACAGCAACGTTGCAACACGATGGCTCCCGAAAGCATTTTACCTTTTTTTAAAGGAATCGTGTTTAAAGATGGAGGTAGGAGTTTAATCACGTGATCCTTAGTCAAAATATGCTTTTTAACCACTGCCATCTTCCCAGGAAATTAAAACATATTTCAAGAGCTTATTTTTGAAAGATACAAGAAAAGTCCAAATGTAAAATAATTTATATGAGTCGGAAAATCCAAAATGTGTGTTTATAAATAAACGCCACTCCATTTTTGACGATGTCAAGGTCAAATTTATTCTGGTCGCCCAATTTACTTTTAACAAGGCAAATAAAGGTGGCATTTTTTTTAAATTTTCGCTTGCTGCTTAGGGATCCGTATTAGAGATATCAAAACGGATTACATTAGTTCATAGACAGTGGAAAACTTTATTTACGATACTTATATATATATTAATTCATAATTTAAAAGTTCTTTAATGAAAATTATATTTTTTTAGAAAAAGGATAGTTTTGTTCCAAACTAAATTGTATAGATGATTATTTAACAAGTCTGAATCCGTTCCTAATTGATTTTAAATATTTGTTAAATAACAATATGTATTTAAAATTAACATGTTAGTAATTACATAATATGTGATAGAAAAATGTTAGTTAGTAATCTGTAGCCATGATATATTCAAAAAGTTAATTTAGATGTGCTTGAGAATTCATTTTCCTAATACTCCGGTCAAATTGAACTCTTGAATTCTATTGAATATTATAATTTTAAATTGCGAATCAATTAGAATAAGAAACATATAAAAGTAACCAAAATTACTCGCATTTTTCAGAAAAGATGTTTGAATTAGCTTTTTTGTCTTTAAACAACTGCATTTTATTTTAACAAACAAGCACTTGCCGGAAATTCCTAAGACAAATGCGACAATGAAGTGACCAACTTAAGTTTGGCTTGAAGAAATTAAAATCACATTCGTAATTCATAGCTAAATTTAGGACTCTTGTTAAAAACGGATAACAGAAAGATGTGCTACAATTCACGGTTGAATAATTAAACCGCTGGACCGAATCTAGGCTGCAATAACGTTTTTCGAAAAATATGGCCTTCATTAATTTTGCATCCTGCAAAATACGGCAACCTTGAATTTCTCTTTGCATGAACAAATGTGAAAATTGTTTATCTTTCTCGAAAATCATTTCGAATGCTATAACTCTTGCATTTGTTTAATGTATTTTATGTACGGGTAGGCCAAGACCCATGTGAATAAAATTAAAATTAACAAGAACTCACAACATTATCACATATTAAATAAAACAACTTTGTTTAAAAAGGAATTAAATGTTACGAAATTAAGAGGCTTTCATTCCAAAATTGATATACGGACTAAGAATGCTTTGCATTCTCTGAAACTAACATATATAAACAAGGAGCTCTTCATTTGTGAAGCAGAATAATATTATTTTCAACCATTGAAAATTCTTTATCAATGTGAAATTTATTTTCTCACATTAAAAAGAATCTTTTAACTTTATCGAACTTTTCAAAGTGCAATCGAAAAATGTTATAAAAAGGCTTCTAAATGCAAATCGCATAATTTTCAAAACCCGTAACGTAAAACATAATTTTAAAATTAATAAGCCAAAATAAGTTTCATGGTAGCTGAAAACCAACTTTTTATTTCATAATCTAATCAAAATTAGCAATAACGTTTTTTCTGATCATTTTTGAATATTATTTTTGGCAGCCATTTAAGCTCTATGGGAAATTTTCTCTCAGTTTCCATCCCAACAAATTCAAGTTATCGCGTTGTTGAATTGTTGCAGTTTTAAAGAGTAAGCCATCAAATCCTTAATGTTTTCTGTTTTTTTTCAGATTTACGATACGCTAAGTAAGCCGCTGACAGACAGTTTTAAGAAAGCAGTTATCACTTGGCTGCAATGTTTTTTTTCGAATTGTTAGCAAATATTTAAACAAATAATATTTTTAGTTCTAAAGATGTATTTAAGTTTTGTAATTAACACAAGGGCCTAAATAATGCACAAAAATTATACAAATTCATAAAATCTTCAGAGAGTTAAAATAATATGTTAATTTGACATAATTAACCTTTTGCAAAATTTAGATAATTACATTTTCTATTGAAAGATGTGAATGTGCAAAAAAACTTAGAAAGAGAGTAAACTAAAAATAAATTCACTTTACAAAGTATTAATTTGATATTTATGGTTAAGTTCAGAAAATAAATTAATAAACAACGGTTTATACACGTTAAAAATGTATCTATAAATGTATCTAAATGCAAATGCATCTATTAATTGTTTTGGTTAATTGTTCTCTGTATATAAATTTTTCATTAGGGTCTACAAACAATATTCCCTAAAGTAGACTAAAATGAGATCTTTAATATCGTTTTAAAAAGACTCGAATAAGAACTAAAATCATTAATAATTTTTAAATAACTTTTTATGGTCTGAATTAGTTTTGTTTTATTGGTACACCCATAAAATCGAATTGAAGTGACAAAAACACGCTGTCCCTTGCCCACAATTGATAAATATAGCAAAAATTTTGACGTTCCATAAGCCCTTTGATCCATCAGCGTAAAATCATGTTGTTAAGTGCAAAGCACAACTTGATTGCGTGCTTCTGTCGAAAATATCATCAGAATCTCACTTAACCTGAGATAAGCAATTTTTTTCTTTCAAAGAAACAGCAAAAGAAAATGTTAAAGTCGGCTATTTAATCATTTAATTAAGTAAGAACCACCTCAATTAGTAACAAAAACCAGCTGCTGTTTATAATCCGCGTAAGGGCAATCTTACGAGTTTACTATAAGAATTCACTCAACAAAAATAAACATTATTATTTGGTTAAAGATAAAATATCCAAAGCAACGAATCCTGTGTGTTCGTTATAGTTTGTCTCACAATAAGTGCCTTTTATTTCTGTTTCTATCAGGTTTTTTTGGATATCCTTTTTCTGTTATTAGTAGAAACACCTTGAAAGTTTCCAACAAATATTGCAATAGAGTGTATGTCCACCTTATGAATCAAAAAAACTGTGAATTGCTAGTTCTGCGGAAATTTAGCCTATCTTTCAGTTAGAAAAAACACCCAGAGTCATTTCTTTGGGAGACCAAGACGTCAGCGGAAATTAACTTCATACTCCTGGAACCACAATTTTTAAACCATAGAATAAACTTAGCAGCTTAATTTTCTTTAATGGTTTCGACAGTCAATTCTCCCATGAACGAAGGGCAGCGAGAGTAGAGTAGCTTTTAAAACGCCAAACGTTCGCTGGCGCTTGTCACAGGAACATCGACATTTTGGCTTCTTTGAAGGCCAAAATTTACTGTTCTTTAAGCTACAATGAGGAATGCACGAACCTGTAAATCAAAAGAGCACATATTTTTTTAATTAAATGCAGTTTCTCCGCCATATTTGAGTTTTCAAGTTATTTTCCCGGGGTCTGTCTTTAAATTTGTGAAATAATTTTTGAATCACCTTATGCACACGCAAACAAAATTGCTTTGAAACACCTAAAGTAATTATCTGTAAAATTCCCAACTAATAAGCATCAAATATATAATTTGAAAGTTTTTTTTGCAATTTCGTAGTCACGTTGATGTCTTTAATTAAGTAATAAATTCAAAATAAATTGTTCATTTTTTGGGAAGATTTAATGGGCAAAAAATAACTTTGTTTGTTTTAGTTAACAATTTTTTTGGAGTTTTATTATCCGAATTTTTTGATTTATTGTGGGACGATTAGTCATGCGTGTCGGGTGTTGTTGGTGTACTTCGTTGGGCAGAAATTTGGCCAGTGTATCATTATTTTAAATGAAAGTTTTGATAACATCGAATTTACAAGATTTCTGTTAGTTTTTACTTAAATACTGCACCTTTTAGGCTTTGTCTCGATGTGCAAACGCTAAATTTCTAATATCAGATATTGAATAACTCGTTTAAACCAATAAAAAAATTATTCAACAAAAGTTTTTCATTTAGATGATTAAAGCAATGTAGCGAATCATTTTAGGAATCGACAAGACTTATCTATTAAGATATATTGTGTATTCATTACAACACTGAAGTACTCGTTTGCAAAGTCCAGTAATGCCCGATTCTATAGGTAACAATTAATTAACCTTTGAAAAAATTTAAGAATATTTTAATCAAGCAAACCTCACTATTTCCTTATCACTTGATACATAAATTCCTCGCCGTTTGCGCAGTATGATATTACAATTGATAAAAATATAGAAAAACTAATGAATAACTTCATAAATCCATACTTTAGCTCACTAAAAGAAAACGAAATTTCAAAAGTTTATTCTGAGTACGATTTAACTTTTGTTGCAGGCCAATAAATTGATATTGTTCTAATTTTCCTATTAGATAACGAAATTTTGATTAAGTTGCTTACTTATTATGAACAAAGACATATTTTTAATAATATGAAAATACTACTATTTTTACATCGTTATAACTTTTAAATATTATTTAATGACATGAAAAATAAAGGAATTTTTTTAATGATGACTTCTTGAAAATGCTTCACCGAAAATGCTGATAATTTCCACATTTTGAATTTAATTTTTGGCAAACAATAATTCAAACTGCTTGTTAGTGAATTCCCAGGTAGATTTTTGAAATACTGCTATATTTGATGGCTGGAAAATTTTTAACAAAGGCTATTTAGCTTAAAAATTGATTTTCTTTATTTTTTTAGTCATTGACACCTTATTCGTACTGTATGAATGTTAGCATTTATGTTGAAAATTGTTTCATTTTTCTAATTTAAAACGACGAATTCGTGAAGTAGAATTCAGATTTGATGACCGTTCATTCTGTTGATGAATTCCATCGATTCTACCGTTAGAGTAATCAAATAAATTAAATCTCGAAACTCCTGGTTTTGGTTTTCGATCAATGGCCCTGGAGTCTTGAAACTCACTGCCTTAATGCACAATCAGAATCTACTCAAAATGTCCTTGTCATATATTGCCTGTGTATAGTTTCATTTTTAACATCAGATTTGCTTCATGGCATATGAACTGCATCTGAGACAAAAAAGACTGGTTTCAGAAACCTTGTTTTTAAAGTGGCGGAATAGCAAATTTCTTTCCAACCAAACCAAACCATATTTTTGCTTCCTTAAGGCAAATAACTTATTTCCATATAAGAATGAAATCCACAAAATATGTAAGAGTTGCCAAAGAATTATCAATAAGGTTTTGAAACTGATTTCAACCACCGAATGGAAAATGCTCGATCAATACCGTATCAGAAAGCTTTAGTTTTAATCTTTTCTTTTATAAGTAAATTTCACAATAGACATTTGTAGAATTCTGTGAAAAAAAAGCTGATAATGAAGCGAGGAATCATTATTAATATTAGAGTCCCTAATTTGTTACAAATGTGTAAAATATTACGTGTTTGAAATATCCAGTAAGTGTAGAGCAACACTTCTAACGATCAATTTTCTGGTTCTTCAAACCGAAAGTTTTAACTCTCTAGGAATCTTACAAACAATGTTTACAAACAACAATCACATAGACAACACTCAAAACATATTTATTTCCTCTTAATTTTCAAATATTTCCTGTTTTAATTAATATGACCCGAAGAAGGAAAAATTTCCATCAAATATTGCCAGAATTGTTTTTTTTCAAGTGTTTTTCAAGATTTGATAATGTCAATGGTTACTATAAAATTTTGAACATTATTCATGCATCAATTAAGTGAGGTGAATGTTGTTAAATTGAATCTAAAATAAAAGCACGGACTTTATCCTTCATTCTATCTTAAAAGGCTTTGGTGTCATTACTTCCTTGACTCCAGTTCTATTTATTTATGCGTCTTATTCTGTTTAATTGTGTGCGAAATAAGAATAGCAGATCTTATACTGGGAATTTTTGAGCTTATTTTGAGCACACTCTTTGGAATTGTGCGTGAAACTTCTACATAGACAAGCCGTCAATTTAAATTTCACGCCGATTCTTCAAAAGATTTGATTCATTTATGTTTTTTTTATTTTAGTGAAAAGTCATTTTTTGAGATTTCACGAGCTCTTTTAAATTCCTATTTTTAAAACAAGAAATTGAAGAGTTTTTGAAGATTTTGTTGAAGGTAATAACGTTATAGAAGTCAATAGCATTTGCTGACAACACACAGTGAACGAATTGGTTATGGTAAATAGGATATTGGTGTTTCATCTAAGAATTCGTGAGGATATACTTTTTCTCCTTGCTTTGCTAGAAGGTGGTACGATTCAGCTGAATTTACATGTATCTCGAGTGATGCAGAAGGAGTTTGAGCTCCGTCTTGCTTATTTTTCCGTCAGAATTTTCGTCCCATTGTTTCAGAAGGAGGTCTTTGAAGTCGTCCAGGTCTTTTGTGTCGTAATTCTATACAAAATACATATTTTTTGAATAAATTTCTAAATTTTTACTCACCTTCTTTGCAATATCCAAGAGATCTTTCACAAGTCCCTCAAATTCCTCATTTTCGATAACACCATTGTGATCCTACGAAAAAATATTACGAAATAGTTAAATATATTCTTATTAATAGTTAAAATGTGTATATAAGTCCAAAAGCTTTTGTTTTCTTAAATGTCATTCATACTGGGATTATATATGAACACATAAACGCATAATTAGCTATTATAAATAAGTTTACGATAATAAATAATCATTATCTGAGCTGTCTTTATAAAATGAAAAAGGGATTTTCGTATATAATTGATGCGATCTCTCAAATGCTCATATAAAACTTGCGTGTGACGGTTTAGTTTTCTGGAATGACTCTTATCACGCTCTTCAGCTTTTTATAAATTTTGCAGACAATAATAAATGCTTTAAGAATTTATTCGTGAAATAACCACCAGCCAAGGCAGTTTTTATACCAAATTTATTCAAGCATGCAATCAAAAGCATGCAATTTCGTTTTGAGCAAAAGATTAAATTCGTGGATATGACAAAATTAACGATCATTTTTGTATGCATTCATGAAATATAAGTTTGAAAGGGCAAAATCTTCGACAAAAAATGTGTTCTCAATTGTTTTAAACAGACAGTTGCAAAATCTGCTTCCATTTGCTCCCAAATTCATACTTCATCATTTTCGAATAAATTAATTATTTACAAATACGTAGCTTAATTTACATTAATATTTTGTTTTCAGGAAGAAATGATATTTAACAAATTATCTGGTTTTAAGACCCTGACCGCAGGTCAGTAAAATTTACCACTGAGAGAAATTGCCAACTATCTTGTAAACAACATTTCTGTGAATAAAAACGGAGCAGTAGAATCCAGATTAAGCATTTTTGGACTAAAATGGGTTTCATGGATCATAAATTAGACATTTTTTTAAATAAATAGATCATTTAAAAACCGCAACACTATTTCGGTGATCACCAAACCCATAAAACATTGAAATTTCGCAGTGTGGACTTTGTGAAGGTGTCACATGAAATGATTCCCTTAAATAATTCTAATGTAGCGGCATGCACCCTTTTAATGGTAACAAGCACTTAAATTTATTTTCAAGCATTAAATTATGTTTATTAAATGTAACTCTTAATATCTAAAAAATGCTATCAATATAAACCTAAATTTATTCAACAATCATACGTATTCTGAGGATAATTGAGAAATAAATACACATCATCTTTGATCTAATATTTGCAAAAAATATCCTTCATATTGTAAAAGTTTATTTTTTAATATGTAATGTAAATGTAGTGAAAATTTTACCTGGTCATAGAAGTCAAATATCCGGTCGAGTTCAGCTTCAGATATGTCCTAATTTGTCGAAGTAAGTTTAAAACAAAAACCTTTGGAAATTACCTTCAGTGTGCTGTTTGCAAGAATGTTATTCTTTGTTGGCAGAAGTCTAAAAAATTATTTTAGGAAAAAATTTCTTACTTTGACATTTCACATATCTGCAATTGCCCGTCGGAGTTAACATCAAAAAAATTGAGCTGAAACGCAAAACAAAGCATAAATAAAAGTTGCCAAAACACTTCGTGTAAATATTGAATCAGATATTGTTTTAACTAAAAAAATACACCGATTCACGTTTTTCACAAAAAAATTTCAGATGTCGCAATTTTAATGAAAAATAAACTAAATTTTATAACCAAATGTTATAAATTCTCTCGTTTGTTTATTTCGTTGTGAATACGATTGCTTTATTTTCTCAAAAACATTTTCGAAGGCATCAGCAATGAAAACATCTATTTTTATTCCATGTGCTACTTTGTTTTTTGTGTGTTTGAAACGCCAGTGACTTACGATAAGAGAGGCGAATTCCTGTATCTTTTCCTCAGTAACTGCGACTGAAGATTTTGAGAGAAGTTTTCTCAAAAACGCCTTAAATATTTTGAAAATACTCTCAAAGTAACGCCTACTTTAAGTTCGCTGCTATCCAAAATACCATTTCCGTCGGTATCGAATTCCCTCCAAACCTATGGGAATGATTTTAGCATATAAATTTTTTACCTTCATAAAATCAAAACTTGACTTAATGTTCGAGAGCTTTCGAAAGACTAATAAAAAACGTTCTTCTTCGTTCAACAAATGCGAAATCTGAAATAGAAAAAAAATATAACATTACTTTTGCCAAATATCCAAACGAAATCATTAGAATTTAAAACAGGATTTAATAAGCGCCAAAGTTTTATTCCACGTGATATTCTTTAAAACTTGATAATAACTCTTTTAAGACAATGGTTTATGGTAGTTTAAGGATTTTTAACTCTAATTCTTAATACTCTTAACCGGAAAAATTAATAACCACCTTTTTATTCATTAGGATATTCACCATTATAATAGAAACAAAATAATTAAATAAAAAGTGATCACTATGAATTTCCCAAATAATTGATTTTAACTTTTATCAGCGGGTCTCTCTAAAATGCCAAACAATTTGTATATTTGAACCACGTGTTTCCAAAAACGTGAATTCGGGTTTTAAATTTCATAAATGAAGAAGCTTATTAGAATCGTTGAAAACCTGACATTTTTTGACATGAGTTTAACGAGTACCTCTGCCTTCGGGACTCTTTTTAATTTTCTAAAATCAGTTCGACGTTTGATAGCAAAATTATGTGGTGTCAACCCCTAAAAATTTCATGATCTTTTACAAAATTCCTTTGTTAGTGCCTAAACGACACCTTATTAAGGTGTGTGAACTTTAAGTTTAATAAGTTTTTTATAGCAAAGAAAAAGTTTACTATTTATCATTCAGAACAGTATAACTTGTAAAAATGTATATATTCTTATTCAAAAATATTTCCTTTGAAATAAGCAGAGTTTTGTTGTAAATAGAGCTATTTGAATTCTTGTTCAGAAATTAATTTATCTTTAAAGATTGTGTTAAAAAATGTAGTAAAAAATATTTTTAGTTAAATTTTAATATAAACTCAATTTATACCAAAGATTTATTCCCATCTTTAAAAAATCGTAAGGGCTATTAATAAAAAGTCGCTTATAATATGATTTGATTTGCTTTACGTACTTGAAAAATTAATAATTCCATTTTATTTTTCATTATTTGTGTTGAATTTTTGAGTGGATTTAAAGAAAGTCATCTTAATTAATTACTAAACATTTCCACCAAATTTGAATTCCTAGGATTTCGGTCTGCACTAACTTTTAAATACACAATTTTTAATTGCCATTAAGGAGGGAGTTATTTATTGCGATTTAACTCACGAAAAAATGTTTGAATTCTTTAAAAATAACACAATTTTTAAATGAACCTCATCAATTCCGATTTGGTAGGGCAATCCAGGGTTTATCGCGGCGGTAATTAGGTCCGGAAGTGATACTCGGCTGTAGTTCTAGACGATAGATGGTAAGTCTTTTAGAAATTCAAAAAGATTTCAGGATGGCAATTCATGTTATTTTAAACAAGCTTTTATAGCAAACTCTAGTAAGCCGCTTAAAGCTAGGGTCTACCATTTTAAAACAGGATCTCTTATTCTTTGTTTTAATAAGATTATCATAATATATTAACAGTCTATATATATACTAAAAACGTTCTCAAAACTTTAATAGACTTTTGCATTTTTTAAAATTAATTTTTAGGCGTGAATAAACGTTCCTTATTAATAGATAAAATATAAACTAACAAATACGACCGAGCATAATTACTAAAACGTATTTAATTATTTTCGCCGTATAATTTTAAGTAAAAATTAATAAATAAATATTTGAATACAGGATTATTTAGAGATATAAATAAAAGGAAGATATTATTCAATTTTTGTGAAATTTTAGCAAAATTGTAAGTAAATTTCTGCCAAAAACTTACGGAGAAGACGTTTTTAAGGACCTCTCCAAGAACTCGAATAAACAGCTCATATTCCTCCGCTATTAGAGCTCCATCGTCTAAAGTAGAATTTAAATTACGCGGTGAATCCACAACAAAAGTTTCCATGGATATAGGACAATAGAAAAGGTGGCTGTTTAGGTAGAGGGTGGGTAAGATTTAAAAAAGACCACCGTTGGGAGACTTACGATCGATATCAAAGAAGTCCCAGACAGCCAGAAGATCGTTTGCTGTCAGTTCAACATGTTTTCCACTCACAGGCTCTAGGAGTTTGTCTAGGGTCTTCACTAGGGCTTCCTTGGGCATTTCCTGTGTCGTCATGCTTATCAGTTGCCGGCGATGGCGCTATTGTCCACGAACATTAGTTAGTAACGTCTTGAGAAAGAACTCAGGCTTGAGTGTTGAGAAATTTGATTGGTTGGCTAGCGAGGAGGCTCATTGGCTGGTTTGCAGGAATTCAAACGCAAGTGAGGTATAAGGAATCTTTGTGAATGAGGCTCTTTTTAACATGAAAAATATATTATTTTATAGTAAACGTGATTTTTGCTAATTTTTTTGGTTAGAAAAAACCTTTTAAGTCCTTTTGGTTCAATTACACTAAATTTAAGTAGGATTTTCCACAGCTGACTTTTATGAAGAGTTATAAGGATGAAAGCCTTGTGAATTCTCAGTAATGTACATCTGATTAATGTAATTTAGTCAAATATTTTCCAAGCCTACTTTTAACATAACGATTTTAAAAGCTAGCTTGTACTGAAACCATTTTACTGAAGACTTTACCATGAATAACAGTGCCAATTCCTGTTTAAACTAGAGCCAAAATATTATAAAGTGAATCTTGCTGTAGATATTTTTTTCAATCTCAGAACTTGAAATATGGCAAAAAAAAGTTTAAAACGAGACTGCAAAGTCTGCCATGGTAGCATGACTTATTATTCTATTGTGTATTCCAATACATATGATGCTAAATCTAAACAGACCAGTAAAATAAATTAAGCATAATTATATAATGAACGAATTTTGAGTTGATTTAAAAGGAATTTCTTGTCAAACCCGTGTGAGTGATGTCTGTCATCGGCTTCATGTTTTTTGATCGCCATGATGGATTTATAACACATTACAACTAATTAACTTGTAATTTGATAATATGGATAAATATGGCAATTAAAATTCATATGATATTTGCAAATTATTTAAAATATCCATCTTTTTTCCATGAAATATATTAGCCATTTCGTTTTAAAAAGATACCTCGTTTCTCGAGTTACATTCCTAAAATATATTCACGATTTTTCATCTAGAGACTTGAGAAGCGGTTTACAAAATTTTTTAAAGAGCATCGCATTTTAAAAAGTTTCAAAAAACAACTTTCTAAAATTACAGCTAGTGACGCCTGAGTACTATGCATAGAGTATCCCCATTAATTTTCATAAACGCTGGCACAGTATGAGTATTCACTTGGTATTCTTAGGCATTTTTATTGAGCTAAAATATATCACTCTTATAATAAGTACAACAGAGAACCAAAAATTCGAAATTTTCTTCAGTCCTGATAAAAGCTTAATTATTGCTCAGAAATGAGAGATAAATCACAATATGAATAAAAATACATATTTTTCTCTGATAATAATAAACCTTAAAGTAATAAAATTACTTCGACCATTAATATTTTTCTCAGAAAATATACTTGTATTTGCAAAAAAAGATATGATTCTTTATTTGAAATACTTTAAAAAGGCAATAAAAACTATTTTTCTTGAAATTAAAGGGCATAAGTTCTAAAAAAACTATTTTTCGGTGAAAAAAAGGCGTTTGTAAGTATAAAAAAAGGTTAAAAAAGGTATTTGATCTAATGGAATGGGATGAAAATGGGAAAAAACCGCAGCCAACCTGATGGAAGCATATTTTCCCATTCACTTGGTGAATTTTTGCCTAAAAAAGTGGTTTAAATAAATGGACAGTTTCTGACAGCGCGGTAGCCATTAGTGTCTTTCTTGACGGCAACAAAGTAAAGATGCTGTGAGGAAATGGGTAATTATAGCCTACAGAGTCCTCAGCTATTCATTCTGAACCACTAGCACAGAGATATTTGATCTGCTCTTTGAAGCTGTGTGGTAGATGGTGTCACCGTTGAAGATGCCGAAGAAGGAGAAAGAGAAAGAGAAGTGACTTTACATCGCTACCTTTTAATTTGACCAACTTCCCTGTGAATGTTTTTATAAAAGAATGTGCTAAAATTCATTTGGAACTGACAATTCCTTTGTTTGAATCACTGTCTTGAAGGATTGAGGCTAAGTGATTGCCAAGATTTCTAGCTCACTTTTCACACTCAAAGCTTTCAACAGCAGCAAAGTCGTCTTAAGAGGTGAGAAATAGTTCATTAAAGATTCGAGCTCTTTACAAATGCTCTCTGCCTCTTTCGTTCCTCGGGCGAAAAAACGTGCAGCCATTCGATTTGTTCTGCGCATTTTTCTGAAATTTTCTAAGCTTCCAACTGAAATGAAATTGCATTTTTCTTGCCAAAGGGTGCTGAAGCTGAACACACCAGAAAACGGATTTTCTTTTCTTCAGTAACTTGCTCTCAAAGCTTCAGTGAATTTCACGGGTTTACACCTCTTTCTTTAGAAATAAGCATTGTGATAAAAGAATTAAATTAAGCGAGATTTGCATCAGAATTGTCATTTTAACTTTTTGTTACTGATAAATTGAAAAAGCCTTTCAGTTGCTATTTTATAAATTATATTAAGATAATATGAACATTTGTGTTAATTATCAAAAAGGTTTCATATTTACTAATTTTTTCACAAGTTTTTTGAGTTAAATCAGCCTCACCAATTAGGTCTTTTTCGTAAGTTCTATTCAAATTAGGTGTTTAAACACTTTGATTAACTAGAAAATTTGATAATATTTTATTTGGTTAGCGATAAAATTTCTATATGAAAATTCCTCAATAAAAATTATCAAAGAAAGGATTGACTTTGACTTAAAAATAACTCGATTTCAGCCGTGATACAGCCGCGTTATTGTACGTAAGTTTTAAACAATTGTATTTTGAATAAAATTTGAACAAAAGTACTTTTAAAAATATGAAATATGGAATCCAGGAGTTTCGTTATTCCTTCTGAACAAAAATATTAAAAGTTATTAAATACATTCATTTTTATTGAGAATTAAATAGGTGAAGCATATCTACCACAGCTATAACTTTTTATTTTGTTATACACCTAAATTCAAACAGGCCTTATTTTGATCTCTTTGAAAACTCAGTTTAAATTAATTCATATCTCACTCAGTCGATTTCGATATCCAAAATTAATTAATTAATTAATTCTGAATTCTTCGTTCTGTCTACACACACGCCCATTCACTAGTGCTCATCATCCGCGTCATTGCTAAAACATTTACAAAGTCCAAAGCCCTTAAATCTTCCTAATGGCTTTCAGGATTAATCACCTCTGACTGACGGGACTGCAACGCTTTTCTAGTGTCTTAAAGACAACATTTCGATGAAAAAGCTTTTTGCACCATGAAAGACTAAAGTCCCGTGCATTCAAACGAATTTTTTTACCTCCGTAGAGTCGAAAATTGCAATTTGATAAGGCAAAAGAGGGTGGCATGACGAAGATTTTTGTTCGTTTACAAAATACTTCTGGATTGAAAGCAAAAAATGACTGAAAAACTGATTAAAATTACGAATGTTCTGTGCTACCTAAGATAGTCCAATTAATGAACGGTACGTTAGATAACGCCCTTAAGAGGTGGGACGCTCGGTAACTCCGAAGTTTATTAAAACAAGCGCGAAGCGTCATAGTAACCTTGTAAAGATGGCTGACATCTCGGATTTTCAAGGAGGTCAAATTGTTGGTCCTCGTATGTGTAACACCGCTAAGAAGAGTTCACTTTAGAGATCTCGTACGGGTCACAACGCATCTGAGACATGGCCTGCTGAGAGCTTGCTTAGTTCTAAGATTAAATTCTGAAAAATCGAATTTGCAACCCATTTTTTAGGTTACACTTTGAACAGCCTCTGTGCTTTTCGACATTTCTTGCTTTCCCTGCTAGCGGTGAAATGTAGAGAGCTTTTGGAACATGAGTTTCATGCATTTTCCAACAGCCTCAATGAGTTTTAGAAAAAAAGTCTTAAAATAGCCATTTTTCCTTGGTCGAAAAAGAGGCTTAAATAAACCGATTTTCGGGTGATAAAAATAAAATGGAATGCTCTTAGTTTTCCTATTTTAATAACACCAACATTCCACTGACTTTTGATCCGAAACTTGTGAGAAAATGACTTATTTTTTTGCGATTTAATTGCAAACGTTACTCTAACAGGTTGTAAGTTCCGACATTTAGCGTATTCGATTATATTTGGGTGTCAATCTCCTATTTATAGGAAACGTGGCAGATTTCAAAAAAATAACCCCCCAGTCCATCATCACAAATTCAGTTCTCGGTTGGTTTTCTAGCTTGATTGTGTCCTTATGAAGTTTGCGTCTAGGTATCATAAATTTTGACGTCCTAATCGGTCTACTAAATCCACTTGCCTTTTACACGCACCACTGCTTAATTCTAATTCATTTACATTTAGTTCTAATACGAATTCATATGATATTTACACAGTAATTTATTAAAAAATGAAAGAAATTAATTTTATTAACTTGGGATTTAAATCAACCCCTTAGATGTTGTTTCCCTTTAGTGTTTTTAGATTAAATTTGCTTTAAAATGTAAAATCTTTACGCTTTTTAGTGAAACATTTCTATACTGGATGCATATTTGTAGAAAATTACTAAGATAAAAATTTATAAATAAAGGTCCCACTTTAAAACAGTTTCTAATTTTGAGTTTATTTAAATAAATCAGTTTTGTTTGTCATATTTCCACTTTCTTTAATAAAAGCCTGTTTATAAAAAAGTCATTTTCCTTGTCATGTTTTATCGTCCTTAAATTTTCTAGTGTTTTATTGAACATTAAATTTTACATTATCTGATTGTCTACCTAAATGGGCTCATATTTTTTCGAGCATAAACCACTTACGCCCATTCGGCTATGCGAATGACAGTTACGAAATTAGTTGTTTGGATCTATCCACTTTGGACGAAGAATTTAAACAAAATACCTTTTTAAATAGCCTACTAGTAAATTTGCTGCTTTGAAGTTTCTACGACGCAACTGTTGTTTAAGCTTACTGCAAGAATCATGTGGATTTCAAAAGACCAAAGTTGAAGTTTTAAACTTCAAATAACACTTCATAAATCACTGAGAATGTCCCTGGCCTAAAAATGTCTAAAGATTTCTTCAACAAGAATCAGTTCCTTGTAGACGACTCAAGGTTATGGAAACAGATGCCAGCGCTTCTACTAACCATATGCTACCAGGTAAGCGATAAACGATATATTCCTCAAACGTCTTTCAGCCTACTAAACGACCTACATTGAACAACTTCTGCCATTGGAAGAAAAAAAGAATTTAAAGGAAATGCTACGATTCTCTGACAGATTCACTGAGAGCTGTCAACTAGTTTTCGTAGAAATTAATTATCTTCGCGGTTTTTCGCTATGGAACCAAAGCTAGTCCGTATCTATTCAAATTTTTGCAAAGAAGAATTGAAAATAGTGGCTAGGGTATTGGCAAGCGCTTTTTTTCTGAACTCAATTCGTTCTATGTGGATGTTTGCCTATCCTGTCGTTGGAGTCTAGGGGAAGTCTTGTCTGCGATTCCCCAGCATTCTTTGAATGACGTCAGTTTTAAAGTCTTAAAGGTAAAGTGTTTTACTAAAGGAGTGTTTCCTGATAAACATGTAGGGTACTAAGTTAGGGTAATCCTAGAATTATGCATTTAGTTAATATTTTAATTAATTGCTTCAAGCTTATCATTTTCCGGGAATTTAAAGGTCATTGTGGTGCCCCTGATATATTTTTTTATTTTCCAATTGTTCAGTTATATTCTCAGATTACCAAGCGCCCTTTTTAAACAAAATAATATTAGATTTCCATCAAACACAAGATCTGAAGTTTGAAAAACCCTACTTTACATTTTTGAGTCTCTTTCTAACCCTGACTTTATAGATGTAGTTTCTTGAGGCTTTATAAAGATAGAACTTATGTTCCTAGTTCTACTAAATTAGAAAAGTAGCAATCATTTTAATCCCGAGAATGAATAGCTTAAAACTGCTTAATCCAGGAGTATGACCTTGTTCTGGTGTTATTGTTTACCAGCATTGATACATTTAAAAAACCACTAAAGTACTTAAATAAGGAGTTCTAAACTCCAAGTCTGTTTATTTTTTTGTTTAAATTTTTGCAGTCAAAAAATGAATTCGGTTTTTGCCATGCAAGTGTTGTAAACTCATCCTAAAGGCACGATTACTTTAATAATCAGGGTTTCACTCTTCTTCCATCAACATTTATTGAAAATTTATTCAAAAGTTCTTTTCATGGTCATAATTTTTATCTGAATATTGAAATAAGGATTTGATTTACTGTAACTACACAGCACATCCATAGCGATCTTTTAAAATTGCAAAAAAATAAAAGTTGTGAATCTCTGGTGACAATGACTGTGTGTGAGCGGAGAGGGTTGGGAAAGTGGCAAGACATCTCAAAAGGTCAGACAGAAATTTCAACGACTGGACTGGCTGCCGCCAAATCGTCTGCAGATTTCCATCGCTTTAGCGCCATCCTGGCTCTGTTCTCCTTGTTGCTATCGTGATCTCGCAGTGAACGGAAGATGACCATCGGCCGCTTTCTGGCCGGAAGCGCCGATCCAAACTTGGTGCACCAAGTAGGCATCTTGAGGCACAGTTGTGCCATGCCCCCTTCTATCGATCGAGTGTCATTGGCACCATCTTTCGCTTCTGGGGTAACACTAGTCGCTCTCTCCGACTTCCTGGCAGTTCCATGGCCTCGCCGATGTAAAAATCGATTACGGTGACGCAGTCTGAATCTCGGAGCAGTCTGGGAGCTGTCAGTGACGCCTGAACGATCTTCGGCTGTCTCATTGGCTGAACAGACTCCACGCAAACAGGCCTCGCATTGATGGGAGAAGTGCTTGCGCAGAGGCTGACCGGATCTGGAGGTGAGTAGGCTTTGGATTATTGGTTTCTGACGATTGCCAGCTAGGGAGACGGAACGACAGGCATTTCTGACTGCTTTGAGTGCTCGGCGTGGTCTAGAGAGAGTCTCATCTGGTTTATTCACCGCCAGAGCGTTCGAACCAGCGACCTGAGCGGAGACGTTGATACCGAAGAGTTCGTCGCATATTTGCCAGTAGACATAGTTCAGCACCTAGGTAAAACATGCATGAAGATGAAGATCATGAAGATGAGATAATGGAAGCCGTTCAATCATCCAGAATTAAGAACTGGGGAGTACGAGCCAGTTGAGGCTGGAGGAAGTTTGCAACATATAGGCAGAAATCTGATTGTGTATCTTAGTAGTAGACATATTTCTCGAAAATACGCAAATAGAGAGATTTTGGACATGATATGGTGTCTCAAATAGGCTACTACAAAAGTTTCAAAAATGCATCGAAAATATGAAGGGAAAACAAAAATTATTTTTAAGGGAGTATGTAAAGTTGGGAAACTAAACTAGGTCAAATGAATCCTTATCGCATAATTAATTAATTGATTGATATTGTTATTCAGAGAAAACGGAGCAAAAACAACAGGAAATTCATTAGAGACCGAAAGTAGTTGTCGAAATACCAATCACCTAAAATAAGTTTTGTATTACGACATGGATCGAATAGACCATCTTTCATATAGTTTACGCTGAAAATTGTTATTTGCAGAAAATAGAGCGAGAATCATCCGAAATTTTCTAAGGGACTATGGGTGGTAATCGATTGCTTCTGACAATTTACAAATACAATTTACAATTTACTAATACAAATTAATATTCTGTAGATTTTTCACCACGAACTGACTCGAATGACCTTGCTTTCTTAAAACAAACATTTAAATTATTATTAAAAGAAGCTGGAGCAAGAATAAGCAGGTCGTTCCTTTGAGGATGTTTCAGTAACCTCAAAGGCGTAATCACTGAGCAAATTGATACTGTTACTTCGATATTAAATTCTCACAGAAAAGTTTTCAGCCAGTTTATGCAACTAGAACCGTTCAAATGTTCGGTCTTCACCGAATGCCCCAAAAGCCAGACAGAATCAGAGTAGGAGGTTTTGAGGAGACTCAGTGGTTTCTTTGGATAAAACGCTTTCTATAAACATTTATTCCAATTCCCTAACATTCTTGCCATCACCCACCCCTTCCAATAATTCTGTTCTTCTAAATTTGCTAGTGTGTATTGGGAAAACGTAACATGATATAGTGACAATTATCCTACACAAAATCGCCATTGCAAAGACGCGCTGAGCCCCGTAGCAGTGGGAACATTTTCATTTAAGGAAGGCTATCCACTTCACTAAATTACTAAATCACACTCCAATCGCATGAATGGCATCAAATGCATTCATCCTGAGTAATTTCCGATCTTCCGTAGAGATGGTATTGAAAGGGATCAGTGTCGAAGAAATCCACAATTTATATTAAAAAAGCTGTGTCTCTTAGTGAAAAACAAATCATAAATAACAATTAAAACTCTGTATTTATTCCTGATTGTTCAAATGGAAGACTCATGCCGAAATGAACTTTGGTCCTCAAGATTTTTTAACAACCACAAGTGGGCGCTCCTCCTAACCCTTAACAATTCCCCAACTCAACTCGGTCTATCGGAAATCTATAATCACGCCTGAGAGCTTAGACACTCACCCGAATGACCTCTTCCGGATACCAGATGGCTGACTGAAACACTTTTGAGTCGCAGTTGCTACAGCTTTGCCCGAGAAGAGTGAAACACAACTCAAAGGCGTTCGCTGTTGTGGCACTGGGATGAACCGAAAACACCGCCGTGCCCATCATCGAAGTCCAGATGTGTTGACAAGACTAAAAACAAAGTTACGGGGGATTTTTTCACATCTACTTCATTTCAAGGCAATTAGTTGTAGCTCAGATCAGTTAAAAAGTATTTAAATCAACTTTTATCAACACCATATGGCATTTTTGCCAAAATTCTAATAAAACAGTTCCTTTTAGTGTTTTTTTTAAATTTTCATTTAAAATACTAATGAATTGTTCAAATGTGTTGGTAAAGTTGGCGTTTTATTAATTACCTCGCCCTTTTTTCAATTGACAAAATTGCTACAATTGCTACTGATTCATCACATATAAAGGGATCTTGAAAAATATAAATTTTAAAGTATGTTAAATTGATTTTTCAGGTATTTTAAAAGTGACCACTGAAACTGCACCTTCTCCTTTACTTCCGTTACGTAAAAAATTTTGACAACGAGGAGGATGACTGATGAATGGGATATAAACTTTTAACATTATGATATTTTCAAGATATGTAGTTTACGGTCACTGCTCTCGATGAAGATCGTGATTGTGATTGAGCCTACGAGGTGTTAGCTACTCGACTCCTTGAAAATTTGCAGAAAAATTCTTGTTGCTGGGTTTAGACTGAAAACTTCAAGCGAAATTACAACTGAGGTGGCCGATTTGGTGTTTTTAGTATGAAATAAACCCTTTGTTTCATCTGGATCAGCTCAAATTCGCCTAGCTCAACTCAGCAACCACAAAAACCACAGGACCTTCTCCTAAGCCAACCCCAAGGGCGTGTTGGGGTTTGGTGATAGCTTGTATGACGTTGCTTAGCAATCAATTACTATTTTTTGTTTTGCGGGATTCGCTAGATTTCGCCACCTAACTGGCATCATGTGACCCCTTCCGATGTGCAATCCTTGCGTTAAATCCATGTCAAAGAACCTCAAAGAAGTCAAAGTAAAAAATTGCTTTTCTAAAATGCTTTTGTGAATTTTATTCGTGCGTCAATGGCATTTCGCAAAATTTCGAAATAAGCAAAAACATTTTGCAACCTTTTAATATATTAATAACACATATCTTGATATTTATTTTTAAAGAGAAACAAAATTTTGAGTTAATATTTAAATACTACTAGGTACCTAGATTACATTAGACAAAGACTAAGAAAGATATTGAATCTATCGGTTCTAGAATGATTTCTAAAAATCACAAATATTTCAGATTTTGATTTTAGATTATTTTTTATTAAATTGCAGTGGCCCCGCATTTACTACTCGCTAGTGGCCAACTGGCAAGCAAGTCGTTCAAGCTAGCTGCACACGCGGTTCATGAATGCTCCCATTTAATCAGTATCCTAAATTCTTTTTTTTCAAAAAACTTAAATATTTTAGAAGGCAGAACCTTAGTCGTAGACTTCAGGGGCGAACGTCAAACCAAACGCAATATTTGAGTTTAATCAAATGTGCTCTATCTCCTTTCAATTTGTAAACGAGCATCAGTCGATTATTTAGGTTCTCGAAAAAAATCGATAGCCCTCAAAATCCTATTGGTCCATTTTCGTTGACTAAAAACATGGCACGCCACAGAGTATGCCAAGTAGCAATCGTTTTCCGTGGTATTGTGCTCTGTTGCCATAGCAACAATAAGTGCATTGAAAACAGACGAGTCCCTTTCCCGTGTAGATTCCTCAAAATTGGCATGTTGGTAGAAGCTTTTTCCCAACAAAATAGGGCGAAAAAAAGTTTTATTCGCTTGCACTTAAAATTGTTTAAAAACTGATGCTCTTGGAGGGGACTCTCAGAGTTATTTGGTAAATTCGACCCACTCGAAAAATAGGGCTCTGAGAGAAACTTCAACGTATTCACAAAAACCACAATTCTTTCAATATTCCCAGCAAAACTGGTAAATAAAGCCGAGCGATAGAGATGCTTCTAAATCCATCTAAAATGGGATAACTTAATGAACTATGTCACCGAGCCAGAAACAGGCAGTTAAACCCTAACTTTGGCTAGAGTTTTTTTTTGGTAAACATCTCAATAACGCGAAGATTGCTCTTAATTCATTAACAAATCCACAATAAACGATCGCTTTTCCTCACGAATTGCCCAAGCTTCAACATTGGCTAATTTCTACCCAATCGATGCGCAGATCGATCAACCGGTTTCCAGAATACTTGTACCCAATCAGTGTCATAAGTAAATTTCATTGTCATCGTAACTGGACTAATGCTCTGGTTACTGATGGAGACAAATAGAGCAGGTAGATGCTATAGATGATAATGAGATCATTCGAACCTCCACATCTCTTAACAGAGCATTTATTGACTAAAGTACAAATCTAAAACCCAGTTGTAACATGTTTCTCTCTACTTTGTTCGCCTGGGTAAAATGTGTTGAAATAAGGGACTCTTCGACAACGGAAACGTACCTCGCACTCAAAACGGACTTTGGCTTTGACGGTAGACCTCCAGATGGCTTCGTGGAACACTTTTTCGTCTACATCCAGTGGTCGAAGGTACCAGAGAATGCCAGTCTGCATTGTCAGTGGAGCAAAGAGTTGCACAAATTGGCCTATCCAGAGGATGTGCAAACTGTGTGGAAATAATACGGTTTTCAGATAGGAATACTGACACGGCCCAAGAATGCTCACATCTTATCTCCACTCGCTATATTTCGGATCGGCCAAATATATCATTGCCCTGTCTCTATTCTCCAGGTTTCTGTTCAATGAGTAATCGGTGACCAGTTGATAATACCAATCCTCTTAAAATCAAATTGGGTGAAAAAAATTTGTTTGAATATCCAGCCTAACATCTGCATAAATCAGATATTAGAGTGAAGGCTTAATAGTCTCTTAAGATAGATTTGGGTAAGTTACCACTTTCGCCATCAAAAATGGATATTATTAAGCATTTAATTAAAACGTTTCGAAAAAATCTACTGAACTATTGAATATTCAAGTTTTGTAAAATATGTGAAAAATATTAAGTTTTAGAAGACCTGCTACTTTCTTTGTCGAATTCACTTTTCCAGTTATGTAAGTTAACTTCATTGAGTTAGGAACAAGGAAATGTCCAAATGCATTTTTAATAATTGGAATTAAAAAATTATCATTTGACTTGTCTTTTAATTAAATTTGATATAGCTTGAAAACTGGATATTTTTAATCTTATTTTTCATTTAGGTTAATGCCATGCAAGATCCGTCTATTGTATTTTCAAAATATGAGTTTTTCACTGCATTATCCTTACAACCTTGAACATTATTGATAAAATAATTTTGAAAAATTCTAAAATTTTAGCGCTTTTAAAGTGTGAAGATACATTTTGTAAATAATTTTTTATTAATGTCTAAAAAACCATATATTCGCGATTGCAAAACATATGCATCTCTTTCTTTTATGCAAATAAGAGGCAAATGTTATTATAATTTCCGCGTTTATTATAATTCTTTCTTATAGTTCATTTAATTTATCAAGTTTATCCAAAATAAACTCTCTGATATTAAGTATAAGAAACCGCATTTTACAGAAAAATGCCAAAATTATTCATAGCACAACTATTATTTTTTATGATTGAATTCAAAAAGTAGCCTGTGTTTCATAAATACTAGAATAATTTCTTAATTATAAAGATTTAGTGACTTATATTTCCTGATTTACAATAAGAAGGATAATGGATGCTTGTATAAATCGAAACTGGTCTTCGTGTTAATATTTAAATGGATTAATCGACGTTTTCGTTTTATATTAGCTTAAAATAAAGGAACTTTTGGCTTTCAGCTCTAATAAACCCGGAAAACTCACTTCATGTGGAGATTCTCATCGATATCCACGCAGTCTTTCTTCTCCTCGCAAGTCTGATTGGATGTCGGCAAGGTCACTGACCCCTTGTTCTTCTCAAAGTCGCTCAAATAGCCCTGAAGGCAGTCTGAACAAACACAGATGACGTGGGAGCGCTCCCTGTAGCTCGGACATTCGTCCATTGCCGATTTTTCATCCATTTTCGGCCTTGAACGTCGGGGAGTTGTGGATTCCTCCTTTAAACGTGTAGCCATGTGTGTGTGAGCTACCAAACCAGACGAATGAAGCCTCTCGAATAAACAGTACTTCCACTATTAGCACCGAAATTACAAACCGAACCAATGGACCAATCAGAAACTGAGTGGGCGTCGATGAGACTAGGACTCAAGGAACACACACACTCACAATGGCAGACAAATGCGTAGCCATGGAGATGCCAACTCAAAGAGACTAGATAATGCCACAGCAGCAACAGCAAAAGGACGAGGAGCACTTTATTTTAAATTTTGCACTCAATGCATGAGTGCTATGCATGGTAATGAGGAATTGCGTTTTGTTTTCAGAGAGCATTTGTTAGTATAATCAGCCGATTTGAGAGAAACAAAAAGTGGATTAACTAAATTTAGGCACCTACATTTTGATATAAGCTTATGTTACCGCAAAATTTCGTATGTGAATTTACAAAAAAATGTCAATCCACTAATATCCTCTGTTTTATTTAAAGAATTCTTTAAAGGCAAACAATTATAAATATTATCATCACATTTTTTAGAATTTTGTCCAGTTTATCTATTTGTCTTTCAGGATAATCTTTTGTGTTGATACTTTCACTGTTCAAATAATATCAACTTGCCATTTCTACTTGACAACATTGGGTTGTTCTCATCTACTTTGAAGTTTAAAAATTTAGATTTGATATTTGTTGATACCATCATTTACTAAGATGCCACTTTTTACCTAATTTTTTCAAATAACTCGATTACATGATAATTGATCACTTAGGTCAAATTTGCTGTTGGCTATTCCATGACAATCTCTGGTATAGAATTATGCCAAATAGTTGTTTATTTACCTTAATAAGCTAGAATAGTTTTGCTAATTGCATACCCATTTTTGCCTAAATATTTAAACATTAAATTTTTTACCCTAACCCTTATACTGTTGCTATAAAAATATTCATTCATTTGTTATTTGGTGTGTGTATCAGCTAATCGAGCTTCTAAATAATTTCGATTTACGCTAGGCTTAATAAAACCCCTAATTTGTCTGTGGGTATGACAAACTCGTCACTGAGTAATCTGCCAAATATGGCTGGATCATGTTCAAGTAAGTGCATGGTAGCCTCTGTATTTGTTTAAAAATGCGCAAAACATCTCATGTGGTCTCAAGGCATGGATCATTAAAGAACCGCGGTTCTTTTGAAGCTCTCAGTGCCCAAACTGCACTTAGTGCGTACTATATGGGTGTGGAATCTCAAATAATTTCAGGATAGATAACTATTAAAATTTATTGCGAATTTCTCTGAGTTTCTGGATGCCTTTCAACAGGTTGTCATCATCTTTGCCGACCTAAATTGTTGTTGAAACACGAATGTACTCCATGTATTTTACCAATTACAAAGAATTCACGTTCCGGTTCTTCACCTTCACTCTTGAGTTTTTGATTTATTAATCTGCAACAGGACTTAGATACTAACTCTCTTATGGTTTAAATGGAGCAGCAATGGCATGCAAATCGTGTTTTTTTTGCTTGTTGTTCACAAACTAGACTTCACATCACCAGTAAAACCTCTTTTCAGGAGATAAATAAAAATTTTTAAGTTCCGAGATCAAAAGTGCCTATCTTTTGCAGACCACCTACTCCTCAAGCAAGAGCTAAAAATCTATCGATTGACTGAATTTTTCGAGGGACTGTGAATCGATAGGAATCGCTACCGTCTCCCTAAAAATCAACAAGTGGGCCGATTTTGTCAAAGTGCATTGGTGCCTGGGAGCCACCTAAGTGAGTTAAAGGATGTGTATTTCATTAAAAGCAGATCTCAAGATGACTGATAAATAGGCTGGATTCACGTACCTGACTGGCAAAACATATCGTGTGAGGTTGTGTGGTAACGAAGTTGAAATCACCTTGAAGGAAAGGGCATTTCAATCATCACCTTTTTCTAATTGAATTTTGAGCCTAAATAGGAGCTTATATATTTCTCCGTATCTTTCCCGTGATTCAGCTTTGATTTTGCCCCTAAAAACATATTTGTAGCACTACTTATATGAATCATTATCCTAGATAGGGACCATTTTGCCTCTTAATTGATCTTATGTACTTTTTTTTCTAGTAACTAACAAATATTCACCAACTAAAAATGTTTGCTTCAACCTAACCGAATTCCAAAGTATTTCCTCAGAAATTTTCCTTATAAAGCCTTGCCAATTTATAAAAAGTTTAATTTAATTACATTTTCATTGTATTTGTATGGTGTATGATTTTCTTGTTCCTTATAACCGCAGCGGAATTCGCAATTCTTTTTTTCATCAGAAAACTAATTTTTCATGAAACTGATTTAAGGTTTCATCGAATAATACCTGGTGAATTTGCCGATGATTACACTTTTAGTGATCACTTGTAAGTAGTACATATTTAATCGTTGAAAATTCGAAACAAAGTCTAAAACATTAATTTTCATAAAAATTAATCAAATGCAGTAGTCATTACAAGCTACAAATATTTTTTCGATAATTATAGCTTTATTCACTAACTGTACAAAACACGATAATGTCTTATTTAAAAATTTTGCTAGATTTAGGATTTGAAAGATACTCCTATTAAAATTATTCCTTTACAAGGATTATTTTTGGTTTCCGATCTATTTTAATTTATGATTTTTTGAGCCCCAATGCTAGGGGGAAGTATAAAGCACAAAAAATTTGGATTAGGTTTTTTTCTCCATAATATATAATAGAATATATACATATTCTAAGCTAAACACCAGTTCGAAAAGGCACAATAACTAAAAGGGAATTTTTGACCAAATCCAATTTCTAAAATATTGTTAAAAGTCATCCTCGGCTCTTGTTGCAATTCGAGCTCTAGTTGTCACAAACTAACTTAGGAATCCACATCGCGCCATGGCAAGACTATTAATTTTTTGATAAAAATTTAAACTGATTTTCCTGAACGTCGCATTGGCATCAGTCACGTGTACGAAATCCATTGGCCAAAGGGTGATATTTCTGATTGGTTCGCCTCAATGTTAAGTTAGTTTCCGCGGGTCGTTGCTATAATTAGCAACCCGGAGAGTGCTGCCATATTTTACCGCTTCTGCCAATTTGCGTGGGCTTCCATGAACCGCCCCAACCACTCGTTTACTCAGAAAACTCCCGTCGTCCATTTGTATTACTTTTTGCGTATTACTCATCAGATGGGTTGCAAATGTTTGCCGCATCTAAATTTTTAATACAATCAAGTTTATGTATAGCATACTTGACTGGTGTTGAGCGTTCTGATTCAGAGGCAAAAAATCTCGAAATATCTTGAGTCCAAGTCCAAGGTCATTCAACCCTAAAAGTACATTTTCATTTACACCAAAAAAATCACTCGCTTCTGACCGTTATAGGATTTCGTGTGATTTCATAAAAGAGCCACAGTAACTACATTTAAAAACAAACCTTAACTTTTGTAGACCTTTAGACGACTACACCTAAATAAATCAAATTCTCATCTAAATGTTTAATTCATAATTTTTGGTGGCATTTATAAATGGCAATTTTAGCAACACAAATAATCATCTTTATAGCTGCTTTATTCGATTGCATGACTGAGCTATTTTTAGCCTAACACATTTAATTTCTTAAGGAATAATTTGACATTTTGCGTGATTTGATTTAAAAGTGTCAAATTAAAATTATGCAGTCACATTGCCAATAATCTATTTTCTATATTATATATTTTATTATATTTATTACTTATATATACCATATATAAATAATATACTATTTTATTATTTTATTTTATTATGTATTTAATCTATAAACTTGTTTAACTCTATGACCAAGTAAGAAAATTTCTAACAAAATGAAATTCTTAAACGTTTATTATAATTTGATTACCATGGACATGAAAATTTTGGTTGTAATTTAATGTATTCATTTCACGAATATGTAAATAATATATTAAATGGAATTAATTTTAGTGGAACAACTTTAGTTGTTGTTACATCGCAATAAACTGAAAGTGTATGTATGATGGTGCTATCAGTTAGTTAACTCTTTTGAGCCCAGGTTTTATAATTCATTTTTGTTTTCATGAATGGATATTCTCGAAGGAATTTGTGCAAATGTGCAATCAACCTGTCAGAATTTTCGGATTATTCAACCACATTTGAGCAGGTCTTTTTACCCCTAAAGCATGAGTAATCCGCTTTCCATGTGTGTCATCAGGCGTATCCCTTTAACTTAGCAACAAAATCTGACTAATACACCCACTAAACCCAATGATTACGCAACTCTGCCTCGATTTGATTGGTTACCTGCCCACATGGCTGTATATATAAAAACCCAGTGGGGCAAAGCAACCTCAACGCATTCTCTAGGACGGCCAGTCCACCAATGGTGAACGCGCACGGGATGAAGGAGCGTTTTCATTGGCCCATTGTTGCAATGACCAAAGTTTGCACTTGCGAAAGCTGCATTAGTGACTACCTCTACGTCTACGAAAGACGTAATGTGGCTGGACTACTTTCGTTACCTGTTCCTGCCTCATCAGAGATTAGTCGAGAGGTTGGAGAGGATTTCTACTTCTGGCTGCAGCAAAAGTATGTCTATTTTTATTGGAATTCAACCCCCTCTTTCTGTCTAGCATCCACATCGTGTGGATAGGCACATTTTATCGGTTGTTTGTGTATCCAAGTAATCTATCTTGGGGCCTTATCCCGTATGATTCAAATGATGAGTTGCCTGCTAACAACTGTATTTGGGGAGTCACGGAATCTGCAAAAGTGAGATTCACTTGCGCGGTAGGTAAACCGACCTTAAATAAGATACTTAAAATTTCATTAAAACTTTGAAATAAATTGAACTCACTTTGCTTATTCGCTTTTATTAAGTTGCAGATGTTTTTTTTAATTTCTTATCAAATTTGTTATTAAATCAAATTGCATTTAAATTAAATTTAAAGTTTTAATATTTTCTATTTGGTTGCATGCTAGAAAACATAATATACTCCTCTGCTTTGGTATATGATGTTATTAAAATTATTCAATAAGATATATTTTTTAAAATGTTTTTTTGGTATTAAATTGAAGTATGATGGTATTGGGAAGGAAACAATGCATTTGTGACCATAAAATTCAATTTTAAGAGTGTAACCGATATTTTGCAAGAAATGGGAAGTATGTGTACCATTCTTCGACTAGGACTGTGGCAAAATTTGGACGTCAATATCAGCGCTAGCGAGCTTTGCCCTCTGTCTGGAATACGAAGGACATGAACAAAAGTGGAACTTGTGGTTCACTCTTCACGGGCAATGTTGCACAGACTGTGCTGGCCAAGGTAACCCCCCAAAAATGCATTACGGAACGTGGTACCCTCATGAAGTGTTTAGGGTATGCAATTTCGTTTACTATTTTCATTCTCAACTATTTTTTTTTCTGAAAAATTCTGACTTTCTTTATTCTCGTTCTTCTTGCAGGTGATGAAGAGGGTTCACCACAAGATTAAGAACGAGGTGTTTTCACAAATGAAGGACTAATGAATTTTGCAGGAGTGAAAACCTCAGCTGAAATGCACGCAGTCTCGACAATCGTGTCTTATCTCCGCTGGCGGAGTTGACAATATTTGGCACTACTGGCGCCTAGTTGACTAGAATCATTCGAAATTTTGCACTTTTTAGGGATTTTATTATGCTTATAAATGAACTTTCGTACCAGCACTCACTTCTGACTTCATAAAAGTTGAATAAAGATCAAAATTTTGCAACAAAACCAAGATAAGTTAGCTGCTAACCTAGGTTAAAATGTTCTTGATCTAATAATAATAATACCGGAACCATGATTATTACTAGCAGCATTAAAACAAAGTTGTGCTGTTAAATCATCTTTAATACACTTCCCCACCTTACTGCTAACTTTTGTATCGTGGAAAACAGACTTTTTTATACAACGTTATCTCTTCGTTGTGGTTCATGGTGAGAATAACTTGAAACTGTTAAATGGATAACAGTATTTTATTTCGAATTTTAATTACATCAACTTTCAGAGTCTCTATGCAAATGAAGTGCTTAGATCTATAAGCAGATAAAGTCGTTTTTGATACTTTAGCATATTATTTTATTGAATTAATGCCATTGGTATTGTTTAAGTATCTACGTTATAAGTTGTCTAAGTTGATTCATAGCGATATTTTTCCTTTAGTCCTTTTAAATAATTTGCATGAACTTTAAAATAAAGTCACCGTATATGTAGAAATATTCCCCTAATTTGTTTGAGAAACGGTTAGTATTTTGAGAAATCCAAATCAATTCAGTGATTCATTTAGTCAGTGTAGTCACATTCGCAAAACGACTAAATAAACCAATCAGAAGAGTTGGTCACAAACACCAAGCTGGATATGAGCGTTAAAAAACGGTCATTGAGGAAGTCGCCTTCGTCTTACAACCAAGAATGGCTAATTTTTGAATGTACAGATGCTGTTGTCGTGTTAAATGTTCTTCCAATACTGTGACCCAAAGCATCATCGGTAGGAATCCAAACCAGAGGTCCATTAGTAACTGCTACAATAGTAAATATTTTTGCCAGGGCAGGGAGTTGTAATCAAGGGTAATTGTAAAATCTACCACTTCACGCAGTTTTCTGCCAAGTAGTTTTTTGCAACTACGTCACGGAATCCCATGAACTAATTTCCTTCATCTGTAATGCTACTTTGACCGGTCTATTGATTGCCTTTCAAAGACGATCCTCTGCACATTAGTCCTCTTCTTAATTTCCAATCACGTTTTAAGCATATTTCCATATTGACAGTGTCAAATACTGTCATTACGGAATGGTAGTTATCGTAACTCGGTACTTAGTTAAGGAATGTACAATATCATAAGGCATCCGCTTCCTAGCACAACCCACGAAAACTGCTAAATTAGCAATACTTATCAGTTTTCAAGTAATGCTGTCACTCACTAAATTAAACTTCTATGTCAAATCGGATTTGTGCCAAGCCTTCGAGCACGGACAAAGGGGATTTTAAACAAGATAGTTCCCCTGACTAAACGGTTAATAGTCAACATTTTCCATTTCCATCAAGATTCAGGTAATAGATAACAAACAGGCAAACAAAAACCACACATCAGAAGGCAGAAGTACCACAAAAACGCGTTTATTTCACATCTTCAAACTTTCACTCGAGTAGTCGCCTCCCTTAGCCGAATTTGCACTTGGAGAAGTCCATCTCCGGGTGGGCCTCCATGAACTTCCGCATGACCTCCATCTTCTTCTGCTCGTCCGAGGTCGGCTTGCCCATCTGCTTCTGCTGCTGGTCGTACATCATCTTCTCCACCATTGAGCGTGTTTCGCCATCCAGGTCGCCAAGTTTCGTGTTCTCGGGCTCCACGCGACGCGTGTTGATCTCCGGATCGCCCACGAGGACCGCAGACCACCAGGACATCCGGTCCACCTTCTCCAGGCTCACCACCACCTCCAATCCGTCCACCAGAGACCACATCGACTCGTCCGCCTGCGTGGAGCAAAAAGATAAAACGCCTCAGTGATGTGTCACTTAGTGATTCCTACTCCGCAAGCCACATGCACTGGCTGATCCCATCAAGTCATTTCTTAAGTTCCATCCTAATCTTGAATGAATACAACAAGTGACTAACTGTTGCAATTAAGTAGAGACTTGACCATCAATTTACTTTCTCAGACTGTCTATCACTTCCCCCCATTTATTAACAGGCTTATTTATTGGTAATATTGCAAAAATAATTTCCATTTTGATTACAATAACTCAAAATGTCTGCCCTATCTGGGGTAGCTGATTCGTTTTGAAAAGCCGGATAGATCCATGGAACCAAACCTAAGTTGGAACAATAGGAATAAGAACATCACTCACTTTGCCTCAGAGACAGTCAACAAGAACATCTTTACCGATTTCTAGCCCATTTGTAGGTAGAACAAGACCGCACTAGCTGCAAGGGACACGTGGTAGTTCTGAGCACAAACGAACACAGACTTCCAATTGTTGATTAGTCAAAGACCCGTGCGGTAGTATGGAAGGCTGTCATCTTGAAGACTAGCAGACTCATGGCAGAAAAATGAAAATGAGGTCAAAGCTTATTTTACCCAGTGCTCATGCACTAAAACTATCCTAACAATCGGGAAACGGTTGGGAAAACACCAACTTCCTGAAAGCCTCATCCCAAGGTTTAGCAGGCTACATCCCTGAGTCAACAACCACGCAAGCCATACATACCAACCGATCTCAAATCTTATTGGTCCAGCTGTTGACTAGTGAATACGGTAGACCCAATCTTGACACGCTTTCCAAATAAAAGCTCTGGTGTACAAGTCTTCTCTTTCAATGCTTGGAAAGGGATTCTTCAATCTACACTCAAGATAGGGATTGAGAAATTCCGACCAGCTAGAAAGGAAATGTGGAATACTTCTTTTGACATGGCACGAATGCCAAGAGGAACCACGGAGGATAGATGGGCTGTGAGTTGCGATAGAGAAGTTCCGTAGAGGAATTGACGCATCGAAAGGTCGGCCAAATACTCCAACTTGGAGCTCGACATGAAGGAGAATTGACCCAAAGGCTAATGGGATTCCTACGTGTGTTTGGTCGGAGCGATTGCGCATTCAATGGAAAAACGAAATGAGTTTGTTCATAACTAATACTTGAACTCAACGGCTAATCAATGCCAATCGTTCCGTGAGCCCAATTGACTGTTCCAACTAATAAACTAGGCTTTTAAAGCCCAAAAAATGGAGCTCTACCATCGCTAGCGTCTCTAGCCAAGCCTGTCTACTGCCCAGCATAAATCGAGTTCCAGTGACTAGGGGCAACTCACCCTAATTTCGTGCTGAAGTTCGCCCTCGAGGAGTGGCTTTTGGCCCTTAATGGCCACTTTGAGGCTCTTGCGCTTGATGTCCACCTGCAGATCACGGCTCTTGATCCTCTGGGCTAGCTGAAAGGGGAGGGAGACGATAAAGTGAAAGCCTAACAACCATCCAAGATAGGAGGAGGGGGACACAAACCCGGGTGGGAATGCGGACTTCGAGGTCCTGAAGGGTCTGGGTCCAGCGGTAGTGTCCCAGATCCGCCCCATTGCCCTCGTTGGGCTTCAGCTTGTTCTTGTCCTCTTCGTTCTCCTCATCGTCATCGGCATCCCCCGCTTTCTTAGAGTCTCCGTTGCCAGAGGCGGGAATATCACCATTGGCCTTCACAGATGCCGACGAAGAGTCGCTCTTGGGCGTCTCATTGGACTTCTCCTTGTCTTCCTTCTTCGCTTCCTCCTCGTCGTCTTTTACCTCCTCAATCACGACACCTTTGTGGATTTCTGGGCGAGAAATGGGGTGGAACAGTGGGTCAGTTAGACCGTTTCATGAAATCTGAGCGGCAAAGTTTGGATGTCATGGTAGAAAAACCGACATATTTCTACATTCAGGATATTGAAACATGTGCCTTGCTCCAGAAACAGACACATGAGATACTGAAATATTCCCCTTGAGCTTCATGGGGTATAGGATCTTGGTCATTTCCGATTTAGCGAACATTCATTTAGATAGCACATACCCATCTACATCAAGAAAAAATTCCCACGTCTCCAATCGGCTTTTCAGTCCGACTGGCATGGCAACTCACCATCCCATTCAGTTTCCAGTTCCCCGATTGGTTACACTATTCAAACACTTACACTCTAAGCTGAGTTGTCACCTATTTGTCAAACACCTCAACACGGGCTCAAGATTAAGACATGGGCGATTCTTGAACTCAACAGCATCTCAACCGGATCTTCAGCTGAAATTCATCACAATCGGCTCACAAAGAGATCCACGAAATTCAAGCAATTTTGCTTCCTCAATTTAAATAGTCTCCAGAAGCAGATATCATAGAAAACCTACCAGAATGTTTAAATTGAAGCCAATCCACTAAATAGTGTCGTGTTTTAGGGAAGATTGATAGAAACAGGATGAAATTGACTCCCATCATTAATTCTATTAAAAAGACTACACAAACACGCTGGAAAACGCTTAAAATAGCCTTAACAATATGGGATTACAGAGAAACCCACTTCAGCACCGCCTCACGAAGACTCAAGGGCTATTTTATAGTCTCTGAGAAATAAAACTTTCTGGGTGTTAGCCAAACAGCTACAGTATAAAAAGAAACTGTATTCCACAATGAGAACGGCGATCTTGCTAAAAATGAACCATATCAAGGATAATACAACCCGCAGGAACCCATGCATTGTTGTTTTAACGCCTGTTGGAGGCAAAATTCTGACTTCCAGAGTCCCCACTGCGTTCAGGAGACGTCTGGCAGCCAGAGAGGAGGTTTTGGGGTCAACTTACCTTCAATTTCGGCGTTTTTTCGAAGAGCCTCCTCAGCACGTTCAGCACGACGACGACGTTCGCGCTCTTCCTTGACCTTCAACTCCGCCTTTTCCTGCTCGTGTCGCTTGAGAGCGTCTCCCTTGTGCTGCTCAAAGTACTTGAGCACCAGAGCCTTGGCATCCTTAATGGCAGCACCGTAGTAGAAGTCCGTTCGACGAGAAAGGAAACCAAAGAAGGCATCCAGCATCCCACTGATGCCGTCCGGACAGTTTTGAACGATGTTCAGGAACAGACCATCCAAATTTTCAGACATTTCTGTCAATTATATACGCACAATCAGGCGTCATGTGGCTATTACAAGTTAAAAAGAAAACCAAAAGACGTTCTAAAAATGGAAGCTGATTTATTAAAAAGTCAGGCGCGCGGAGTCCCCGAGATAGCATGGATAGGTTCGGGCATTTTGTCATCAGGTTCACCGAACTCCACAAGAGTTTCGCATACAAGACTAACAGAATCAAGCCAATGACCAATGGAAGTACGGAGTTTCTTTAGCTGAGAAATTGCGTCCATTTTGGGATTTGATGAGAAATCGGCGGTGAATAAGGCGGTTAAGACATTATTTTCGACTGAGAGTTTGACGTTGGTTGTTGAGCGCTCGGGTTCTCCATCTACTGCCAGGGTCCGGTACACGATATCAGCTGTTGGTTTATTGGGGAAACGAATAGTTACTTCCAATGATTGCTGCATTTTAAACTATGACTTTGAATCCCTAACAACATTACATATATTACCAAGCTTACTCCGTCACTATCCTATCTTTAATAAGAGCTTTAGTGGCTTCGATCTCCTCCCTAACTGTCGCACTTATGCGCTAAACAAATTAGCTTGAAAACAGAAATACCTCTCGTTCCAATGCCTGTTCAATGTGCACGTACGCTATAGTTCCAGCAGTGGCAATGCACGAAAGGCAAAGCGTTACCTTAGACGCAAACGACATGCACAAATCAACTGAGCCAGCAAATTTATTGACCAATCATATTCATCCTGAATTAGTAAAGGACCCTTATGGACTAAATTTCTATTATGATTGAATAATTTACTTAACTATTTTTTATTGTTAATATCGGCATTTAATTGTTTTTTCATGTCTGCTTATCCAAACCTTTAATGTTGCCATTCCTTGAACTAAAAGATAAATTTCTAGACATTTTCATTTTTTTAAGTTTTAAAGCAATATTTTTATCTGTTTGCTAGCTAACTTTATTTTAAGTTGATTTTCACTATTGTTTGTTGTTTTCTGACAATATACGCTCCAGAACACCCTAAGGAGCCGTAAATTCAGCTGCCTTAGTATGCGATAACATCAATTAATATATATTGCTATTAGACTCGGTAGTGCTGCTTATCAGACTTCTGGTAATGTACTTCGGTAACTGAAAGAACATAGTAACGGTAAAGCCTGTTGAATGTAATCCTCCCAAATTAATTTTTAAGTCGGATAATTGGTATTAATCTAAAGATACGTCGTTTGCTAAATTGAATTCGCCCGTTTCCGATTCAATGGTATTTAAATCAGATTAGCTGCAAAAGCATAACAATTACCAACGGTTAGGACGACCTATTTATGGCTGGACCTCCTAACAATTTATCAAACAGTTAGTTCAAAGGGGATTTCACTACATTTAGCGGATCACTTTCCCAGATCATTAATCAAAAGATGGGTATATTCACCGCTTTTTGTGGAAATGAAACATTTATGGCCTAATCGTGATTGCAGTCTAATGGGACTATCTTAACTCGAGTGTCGATGTCCAAGTTTAATCCTTTAAATTCATTTTATTTCCCATGCAAGGGTGACATTTATAGTTTATGTGATTTCAGTGACCGTAACATCTCTCTCTTTTGCTAAGAATGTGATAACGAATAATCTATTTCATTCTTAAATATAATTTTTTTGGTTAGAATCAGGGGATTTTCGAATATGCTTTTGTAGATATTTATAGAAGTTATTATTATACCGAAAGTCAATTTCCCATTTTAAAACGACTAATGACCGACGCATAATATCGAACTCGGGTCTTCGTGGTTGGTATTTGTCTATTATTTCATGTTTATTTTATTAAATTACATTGCCTCTCTTATTTATAACCACTTATTTCCCTTTATTTGCATGTAAAACGTCGATATAGATGCTTGTATCTTTTCATTTAGTGAGTGCATTTCGATTAAGACTTCTGTCTTAATTTTGTACTTGCAATCCATTCAAAGCCATGGCAATTCTCGGCTACCAGTTGGTTTCAACCCTCATTGGCATCAGCCTCCTCACCAAACTAAGCGCCCACTTTTCATTCACCAGTGCCTTGGTATTTAGAGGCATCTTTCGCAGTCTCCTACCCACAGATAAAGAAATCCTCGAAAGTGCTGGTCTCACCAAGGTCAAATCCCGAGGGAAGCGTACCAACGGCTCTGCCAATGGAGACAACCCGGAGACCTTTCATTTCCCTCGTTCTACTCCCCTCAAACTCCGCAAAACCGAAGTCCGAGCTCACGAAATCGCCGCGTTGCCGTATTACACTGAACTCGTGTGGCTAGTCGATTTCACCATTTGCGCCCTCTTCGTGCTCTTTGCCAATGATTTCATCTCCTTTATTCGACCCATCGTGGTCTTCTCCGCGCCACCTTCAGCCCACAGCGCCGCCGACAGTTTCTTCGCTCCCAGCACCATCAACCTGAACCTCGTTTGGGCCTTCTTTGTCGTCTGGTTCTCCATGTCCTCTCTCTTCTCCATCGTCCTCGTCTACACCGGTCGTGGTGGCTCCGGTGGCGGTGGAAAAAGCAACAACAAAGAGGCTACAGGCCAATCCTACACGGGCTCCAATTCTGATTGGCCACTGCTCATCGTCTCTGCCTTCTCCTCATTCGTCGTTGCCATGCTCTGTCTCTCTCTGGACGTGACCTTCTTCGACCTGAGAATCGGACCCGCTTACGGCAATCTCACCTTAACTCTCCAGCCCAACACCACTAGTGTGTCGGCCATGAGTTGGGGGATGTTCCACACCTGTTTGGCCACCTACGCGGCTGTGGTTGGGCTTCTCTTCATCTTTCCCAGTCTCCAGTACGGTCGTGTCTACGTCCAGACGCTACGGTAAACCTCTCACGCAAATTTCCACGGTTTTCTGGGTGGATTCGGAAAGTATGATGCTTTTACTAGGGAACCCTTTTAACGATATAACACTGCCACTTATTGGTTCTGAGATCGTCCAGCTCTAGAATATTTCAAGAGAAAGGTCTTTGAACATGGTAAAATCGACTTCACCAGTGCGTTGAGAAGTAGACTGATTTTTAAGAGGTCTGTGAACTTTTTGAATCCTTCTCGTAGGAATTGGACGGGTTCACAAACGAAAACCGTGTTTATTCCAATCAAAGTCACCAAAACCCGATCCTATAGGCTGATTCGCTGCTATTCTTCATTTCGTTAATTCCTGTAGGAACCCAGAGTCGTCCTGGCTGACGAACCTCCTCTTCCACATCAACTTCTTCGCGCCACAACTGACGCTCTTCCTATGGGTAGTGCCTCTGGTGCTTCTTCTGCCAATGGCCCTGCTCCAACACGCCTCGGGAAAAATGGGCACTCCGTGGTTCTCCTTCGTCGTCCTAGTGGCTCGGGCTCTTTCCTGGGAGCATATCTCCAGTCTGCGACTCTTCTTCACCCTCCTCACTGTCGGCATCCGTCTCGCCATGACCAAGCGACACATGCAGGCTTTCCTAGACACCGCACAGTCGCGTCTAGACCGTCTCAGCCGTGAGCCGGGCAAAATCACGAACCGCGAGGTCCAACGCATTGTTGCCAGCATTTTCCACTGCTTCAACTTCGCGGCCATCCAGTACCTCGCTCCCACTTTCCTCCTTATCGGCCTGGCTTTCTGCTACAAACTCTCCACGGGTGCTGGGTGGCTACCTCTAGGTCTCCCGCAGACACAGACAATCGATTCGAGCTCCCAGACGTCTCTCTCGATGGCGCTGGATGCGTTTGCGGGTCAGGAGTGGGAGTCGATCTTTACGGCTCCCTGGTTTGCGGCGCTCAAACACACCAGAGAGGCTTTCGGCGGTGTGTGGGACAGTGTACGGGTTCAGGCGGGCCATGTGGGTGAAGGCGTGCTGGGATTCGCGCTCTTCTGGTGTCTCCTGGCGTGGCAAACTGTCACGATGACTGGAATGGCCTTCCATCGCTTTGTGGAGTAGTTGGAAGGCATTCAAAGCACCCCACCCCCGTGTGTGTGTGTGTGCATGCCTTGTGTATGGAAACGATTCAACGACACTGATTTGCCGCGATAGCTGTAGATAGATGCATGATTTTTTTTCAGTGTGTGTGTTCCTCTCCTTGGCTATTTATGTTTGCATAAATGGGACCTCGTGTGTATGAAGTCAATTAACGTGGTTCGGCGCTAAAAATTCTACGTCATTTTTTTTGGGGGGGGGAGTTAATTTTGATTAATCGTCGGCCAAAGCGGTACTACCGTTTTTGCCTCCGAAAACCCGCATACACGGGGTTGGACAAAATAGTGGAAACACCTCGGAAAATCAACAATATGTACTATTAAATTGTGCAGAGGTTTTTAATTGCAGCTCTTCCGTGGTGGAATTCAGATTTGTGCAGTTTTTGAGGAAACTGGGTTCTATAAACGTTCGTCATTTTAGTAGCCGTGGTCTTACGATCCTCTCTAACAATCCGATTTAGAGACCGCGATCTGATCTCGTTTTTGTGTAGGAAAATCACTGAGTCGATTTGCATAGTTCCCTGACAAATGGATGTGTGCCTTTCTGACAGTTTGATTGAGTCGATTAGCAGAACAACCTTGTCTAGGCTCTAGGGTGTAGTCGTTTAATCTCATATGAATGCCCATTTAATTGATTTGAAAGGACACAACAGAGATCTTTACATACACTTGATATATAAAAAATCGACACAGACTGGTGAAGTTGATTATCAAACTATTGATTGATCGAGGGTCCTGGTAAAGTGTACGTGCAGCGCAGGTTTGCGAATTCGGGTGCTGCGGCCTTCCACGCCCGACCCAACGACACCCAGGAAACCAATCAGAAAGCGATTGGTATTTTAGTCGAATGGCAAATCAATTTTAAGCTACTGCTTGTGTGCATCGTTTTCTCAGTTTGAAAACCTGTATTCTCTTTATCTTCCTAATCTCCTTATGGGTGGAATACCTCGTCCATTTGAGAAGTGTTTCTGAAACCCAAGACAGAATAAACGGCCATTTTTCTCATTGAAATCGACTTGTAGTAGCTATAAAAGCCCATCGTTTAATCGCCTTAAGTTGTGATTTCGCTCCAATGAGAAACACCCCCCCTTCACCTTGAGTCGTCTTAGGTTTATCTTGTTGGCCGTGAGTCGAAATATCGACTCTAGCCACCGCTTGAGAATTTTGACGAGTAAAAACCCTTAAACCCCCTGTTGAAGTTAGTCATCGATCTGCGTACCTAGCAGCCTGTGACGTCCAACCAGAATGTTACCGATAGCTTAGTTGACCAATGGCTCACTACCTCGGTGCATCGTTTTTATAGACTGGAAAACCTTATTTTCTTCATCCTCTTCAACTCATCCCACCTCTTCTTTTCCCCTCTTCTTCTTCTAAAAAAGCGACACAAGCAGCAATTGGTGATCGACTTTATACATAATGTTACACAGACAGGGCGAAAAAACACCTATACACAGGAGAGATTTACAGCTAGAAAAAGTGGGGTGAAGGCGTCGTCTCTTCACATGTGAGAAATGAGCCGTCGAATGTGCGGTGGAATGCGCTCCTTCAGGCGAAATATCTTGTCCCTCCGCACCTTGTGCACCTGTTTATTCGGGAAACGCACCTAAAACACGAAAATGACTTGCAGCAGCCTTAAAACTGCCTCAACGGAAAATACTCGGTAATTGAGGGCTTCGAGAGTTTATCATGATTGCCTATGATCCGGGGGGGGGCACTTAATCAATATTTCCCTTCTATTATGTCTATCCTTGTTCTACCTCTAATCAATAATAAGCCAACATTTCCCCCATTTTGATTTATAACAGCACGATCGTTTGACCACCTTCAGTACCCAGTAAAACCCTAGTCCCCCTGGTAATATGGGCCTCATTAGATTGGCTTTTTTTGACGACGGCTAAGCGTACATTCCACTTTTCCACGGAGGCGCCCTGAAAGACCGCAGGGTACTCCAAACCGTCCGTCCACTTGACCTTGACCTCCGACCCCACCTTGGGTGCACCCAGACGCTCCCAGTCGTGGTCCTAAAACCGCAAAACGGGAAAAAAATAAATACAAAAAATTAACAAGCGATGTAAAGGAAAATTTAGCTACAAGGGTTTAATCCAGCTCTTTCATGGCATTTCGTCTTAACTACCAGCCATCACAAGTTCCCACACAGCCACGAGGGTCTGACAAATGCGTCCCAAACATTCAAAATGACCCCACTCGACCTCTAGGTGTGCCTGTGTGACCTCTTTTGACCGGTTAATTGTTTAAAAAAGGTGTGTATGCCCACTACTCACCGTGATGTAGTTGGCGGGGGTATTTCGTGAGAAGGTGCCGTCGAGGAAGACGAGGTGGCAGAGTTGGGGTCCCGCTTTCGCCATGGCAACAGCCTTGTAGTATCGACCGCTGTTTGAGTCCAAGGCGTACACCATGTCGCCTGGGTGAAGGGGTGCTGCCTCCTCGTCGTGCTCAAACTGAAAGCGTAGAAGTAGAAAGCACCTTGAGTTCATGAGTTTAAGCCAAAAAGTTTCTCGGTTTTTTGGAACATCACATCAGATATCTCCTACCAACTATGGGTTCTGCGTTCCATTTGTTCTCTGTTTTTCATTCCTGGCGAACTAATCATCAATGCTCACTAATTGTTTAATTCATTCTTGAGGAGATACATTCCTTAGATGTAATGCCTCCATCACCAGAAACCAGGTTAGGACCTGGTTTTTAAAAGAGAAATTCAACTTTCCACGGTGTTAATATCGTAGAGTTATCGACGTGGCATCGTCGACCCAACGGAGAAGAAGGAAGAGTTCGTCAACATCTTTAAGACGACTTTTGGAACACATGGAACATTCCTCAATCTTCTGCTGGTTGAGCGAATTAATCCTCATTAAAGTCACTTGCCAAAAAGGGAGTAGAGCAAGTACTTGAAAGCCTGGGACCAAAACCACCCCAGCAACCACCCACAAACAAAGAAAAACGGCAGACCTCACGATATTCATTGGGATGTCGTTGACAGGCCAGGTAGAAGTAATGCGGGTACTGGCTGGTGGCAATAAGAGTGCCACCGAATTGAGCACAGGTGAGGTGATAACGACTGGGGCAATTGTCATGCCAACACGACACCAGCGGCAGCTCGAGATAGGCACCCCCACCAGCCGGTAACCCGCACTCCTCGCACCGAGGCTTGAGTCCACTCCCAGGGGACTTCTTCGAGTTCGGGGTGGTGGTGGTGGTGGTGGTGCCGCAGATGTGGAAACGTCAGAATCGGAGGTCGATGCTGTTGTTGAGGACTCAAGAGACCTGGAATTAAGAGAAAAACACCGACGAGCTTTTAAGGCTATCGGGTCTATGAGTACACCCTTCCATCTAGGAAAGGTGTCAAACCAGGTTTGCGGATTAAGGCTATAATCGATGTCACTTTTGAGCCCAACCCTTTGACAGCAAAAGTATGATTCCCTAATCTACACCAACCAGTAACACCACGCAATAAAACAGGTCCCTTGTAGTGACACTGTTTGTAGAGAACACTGTTTTCTCTCCCCAACCGACCAATCAGAGGAGATTAACCAATCTCTCCAAAGCACCCGACTGTAATGAAGTGTGTTTTGACGCGTTTTAAACTGCCAAACCACCTTCGACGCTTGACGGAGGGGAGGTAGTAGTCCTTGGACTTCCACACAGGAGGCCGAATTCGTCGTCGTCGTTGTGGTTGTCGTTGTCTCGAGCGTTGGTTGCTGACGATGACGACACTGTTGTCTTCGCTGTCGGATCCGCTGGAAATCGTCACCACCTCAACTTTGTCGTCCCCGTCGGAAGAGGAATCGCGTTGGATGACCCTTGGAGAGGTTAGAGCCTCACGGAGAAATCGATTGCTTCCACTGCCGCTGCTGGTGGTGATAGGACTCGGTTTGAGTTGAGGCGACTTGTATTGCTGGTGGCTTCGAACCGGTGGCTCCTCGTCATAGGCGAAGCGACTTGACTTTATCAAGGATTTGGCAGCTCTACAAGAAGAAAATAGGGAAGAGATTATATGTAGATTAATCAAGAGGTAAATATTTCTCCTCCCCGGTGTTCTAACTACTCTAAACCTTGCAAAGAAACAGGTTTCCTGTAGTGACCTGGCTTATTTCCAACCCTTACCACTGGTTGGCTCATACTCAACGTCACAAACGCGACAAACCAGTTACTACTGCACAGCTCCCTGTGCCCACACAACGCAGGTGACTCATCACTTCCACCGTCCAATCAGCCTGCTTACTAGAGTCCATTGTCCTAGCGGTTTCTGGCGGTTGCTGAGCGGCGGATAAGCACAGGAACACGCTAAACCAATCATCAAGCCAATAGACCAATCAAAGGAGATTAACCAGTCCCTCTAAAGCATCCACCGATTTCCCAACTCACGAGAATCGATCGGACCCGATTCCACGTTGAACAGGAGGCGGTGGAGATGGGGAGTGCTTGAAGAAAGGCGTGGGTCTGCGAAGCACCCGCGGAAGCAGAAGGGGCACACGTCGAGGCACATCGATGAAGCGGCAGTTCTGCGGTCCCACGGCGATTGCACAACCGAGGTGCACCCAAAACGGTCGTGACGAGTGGCCGTCTGCACTGGCATTGGCCAATGCCTTTAGGGCACCACCACGCATGGGGCACAGCACGCATTGCTTTACGGGGAAAGGGGAGAGAGAGAAAGGATAGGATCCTTTTCAATCGGACCCCTCAATTCAAATAGGATTCAAGAAACAGCTAACCAGCCCACCACCGAATTGACAAATGAAGCCCGCCCCATTCATGCCGTGTTAGAACAGGATTCTTCATGCCCTATCGGAGTGGTCGAAACCTCAAAGAAGCTATCATCACGTCCACTTTCCGTGGCTGGCTTCGCTGCTTCTCGGCGGAGGATAAGCAACCTCCCAGTTTCCAGGAAGGTCTCCACTCCAACCAATCCTGAGAAAGAAGAACCTCTACAATCGGCCAGACATTCTTCTTGCGCATTACTGAGGTTACTCGACTCACAGCCCCTTACACCAGCTTGAAGGAGACGTTTTAGCACTCGAGAAGAACAAATGAACCCATTTCGAAAACCAACATAAATTGAGAAGATCTCCTTCGAGGATTGGGTGAAACAGTCAGTCGATTGCTAGCTGTACCGAGAATACAAGAGAGTAGAAATTAGCATTCTTGCAAGAGGAGGCCAAGTGCTGCTGACATCATTGACACAGAGACTACAAGACAAGGGAAGTTGTATCTTGATATAGGAAACGACAAGGGTTGACAGAAAGTGGGACGATTATTTTCGTTAAAAAAATAATGTGAATTTGTCTAGAAAAGAATCGCAACTCCCTGAGATGTCACGGTTGGGTGTTTGCGAACAAATCACAATGAAACGAGCTATGGTACGTACATTCTAGGAGGTATTTTTGTCAAAAAATGACTCAAATTTATCCAGAAGGGAAATGAAAAACCCCTGAGCTGACAGAAGGGGAAACCTGGTGCCAAGCTATCGATAAGAAGTCTGACATCTACTATGCAGCTGTTCTGATGCTGTCATACACTTAAAAGCACGCCAAACTGATGACACAGAGTCCATACAATCATAATTAGACACACTTCCGGATATAACATGTAAACAAACACAGATTGGTCTCTTTCTTCTGCTGATAACAGAGCCATAGAGAGACAGGCTTTGGCATCCTAAGCTTTGAATATGCTATAAACTTTACACATGTTAGTTTCTTCTATCTGTTGATTATTTTTGTAACTCGATGTGTTGATTTAAAACTCCCTCAGTTGGCTGAGAGAGAGAGACAGAGAGACAGTCACTAGCAAAACCTAACTTCCTTCTTGTGGATTAAATTTCTTAAATCTGCAAAATTCTACAGCTGGTTTAGATAAGACGACAGTTCCAACACTCCTTCCACCGATTCCATGCCATCCCATCTCAACCTCAGCCCATTTTTGAGACTTAGCGGGTCTTAAGTCCTCCAAAAAACCCACTCACCGGTTCCTCATCCCCCGAAGCACAGGGCTCACACAACCAGTCATTGGTAGCTCCATCTGCCTTGTCACCAGAGGGTCCGAGTTCGAACCCAGTCAGACCGTAGCAAGAGGTGTGCACAGCCACTCGGCAGCGTCGGCATTGAACCAGACGACTCGCGGTGTCTGTGTGTAGTTGGATGTGAGCGAAGTCGTCCGAGGATCGACAGAAAACCACCTCGGAGAGGTAGGTGTCGCTGGCGGTGGGAAGAGACGGCTGCTGCTGTGGAGGCGACGGTTTTCTGGGACCACAGAGCGCCTTCCGAGTGACCTATGGTGGGAAATAAGTGAAAAATGGACTATCACAGCCCTGGAGAACTCCGTCATTTCTTTTTCGCAACACTTTTACGAGAGAGTTTGAACTTATTCTGCAATATTCCATGTGCGAACATGTACTTTATCCGAGTAAAAGTAATTTACATATTTAAATAAGACTGTGTTAATGTATTTAACAAATTCCGCAAAATCTTGATCAACACTCGTAAGCGGAGAAAACGCTGAAACACTTGTTTTGATATCCCCTAATTTTAGGATTTTCCAATGAGGTGAATATGCGACGAATACTTTGAAAGAACTCGTTAAAAAACTGAGGTAACCAGGAGAAGCACGCACAGTGCATTCGTCCAATCACGTCTCTCTACCCGGGCACCTGGAGGAGTGGAGTGAACATCTTCTTTCATAATCAGCTTTCTTCAACTTAAGTTACAGTGGCCTTCCGTCCTGATCGTTCCAACTGGCTGAACCCAACGACTCTAGAATGTTCACATCCAATCAGAGGGAAAGGGCAGCACATTCGGCTGTATTTTGGGTTAGTTAAGCACACCAGTCGATAAATTCTGATAAGTTCGACCTCTAAAACACACAGAAACTATTGGTTGCTAAAATTTCGGGGGTGATTTCTTCAAATATCAACTGCATCAAAACGAGTTGTGTACAGACTTAGTTAGCGAAACTACTTAAATCGAAATGAGTAGATCGGGCTTGCTACAAAGAGCGAGAACAAGGGAGGCAGCGATATACTAATTACCACTTTGCGAAATAGCACGAGGACTATGACTGCAAGTGCAATAATTAACGTGAGTAGATTACCCAAAACTTTGCTGGAATTTAGCCTTGTTCTCAAACACTAGAGCAATGGGCAGCCTTCCAATGAAGAGACACATCAAAAATCGATGGAGACTAACCAATGGCGACCAAAGAAAGGCGCAGACAGCACAGAAGGGCTCCTCAGAGGCGATGAGCTCGTTGAAGTGGACGATAGTCTCGAAATTCCACTCGAAACCGCTCCAGAGTGCCTTCAGGCGTGGATTCCGTCTTAGGTAATACGGCAGAGATGCTTCATTAAGAGCTGAAGTGGAGATAAAAGATGGGGAGATTTGAGGAAATTGTGGAGGAAAAGTGCATTCTACTTCACGAGGGACTACAGTCTCGTACATCGGCAAGGTCCTTTTTGAATGACTTCCTTAAAACGCTCTCAAATTGTGATTGGTTGGCGGGAGATTGGTAAGCATAAATAAGACACGACCCAGACAGTTGTGATTAGACGTGAGAACAAAAAGTTAGTCTATTCCTTATCGAGTCTAAACGAGTAAAAACAGACTAGAACAGCTCAGTATGGTTCAAAAAAAGGTACTTTCTCGACTATGGAAAACCGGCACCTTGAGATGAGGTATAACTGGAGTATAAAAGGAAATAAATGTTGAGATTACAAGTGGATTCAGTGATGCCAAGAAAGAAGAAACGCCATTGAAGACTACAATTTAATTGAATAGTTACGTCCCTAGACAGTTCCTATTGGTCGCTGGAAAATGCAATTCTTCATGACCACAAATTGAAACTGATGAAGTCCTCAGAATACTCGAAGTGACACATCTCAAACATCATATAGAGCAGATTTGAAGCAGAAAACGAGGAATCCGACTACAAAAACAGTCAGGAATCTGGATCAAGTTTAGATCTCAAATGTCGACTCAAAAACGCGATTGCTGGGGTTTCGTGTGTGGATTCAGAGTGTTTGATACTAATCGATTATCCTTGAATATCAGAGAACATATTAATGCATATACCGTTGATTTTTCGAGGTGTTTCCATTATTTTGTCCAACCCCGGGATATTGAGACAAGGCCGAGTATCGATTTTTAGGTAAAGCGATAAAGTTAGTGTTACATCTTTAGAAAATTGTATTACTTATTCTCCCATTATCTAGAACTATAGCTTATTTATCTTTCGTTATTACCTGGATGAAACAATACATACTTAATATTCAGGCGAAAAGTCTCTTCTTAATACACGTTTCCAGTGCTTCAAAGTCGCACAACCAGACTCAACATACTCGCCCATAACCGCTACAAACCCTTAAGTCCTCACTCGGTCTGCCACATCAAATTGACCTAAACAAGACACTCTGTACACACAGTGAAGACAATCGCGACCAAAGTAGACTGAACGCAAACCCCCTAAAAAAATTCTTTGCACCTCACCCTTCCGGGAATGGAAGAGTCCCCTGACATTGAGATCCACGTCTCCAGCTTCCAGCACAGCCTCCAAATCCCGTCGAGGGGTCCTCCTGGTCCCACCCCGAGGTTTGTAGAGTTCCAGGGGATGGGGCGAATTCCTCTCGCCCCTCTGCCAGGCCTCAAACCCCTCGGGTTCGAGACGTCTCACAAACGGCGCCATATCGATCCGCACAGTGTCGTCCCAGCAACAGCAGACACTGGCCTGTTTGCCGTACTCGAGCCAACGGGGAAGGGCAAAATTGGTCGACTCTGCGCAATTCACGCCCGTATTGAAACCAGCGTGGTAGCCGTAGGGGAAGGTGCACATTATTTCTCCCTCGTGTTGTAGTATCTACACGAAAATAGGTTACGTGGGGATTTCAGATTCTTCCAAACGCTCTTAGGGGGAGTACTGTGGTGACCCAATCTCATTTCTTACTCCTTGAAAGGGGATTCTCAACTTAACCGGTGGATATCTGTTTTATCTTGAAAGGAACGGTTTGAAAATCCCATTGTCTCACGGTTCTTGAGGGTAAAATTTGCTTTAGATAAAAGGGTTCTCTATTTAGTGTAGTAGTCAGAGTTGCCTATAAAAACTTAAGCTCACGGATTATTTTCTTCATCGAAAGCACTGTCTATATTCCTTCAGTTGAGTCTGGACAATCATCCAATGGGAGCCCACGTGATGATCCCTGAGTTTCGTGACACCTGCTTACCACATTATGTCAACAAAACCAGAAGAATGGAGGCCACCTAGCTTATGGAAATAAGCAAAAACAGCACACAAAGCCAGATTCAAACAATCTTTTTCGATGATTCAATGAGTGGCGCTTTATTTAGTTGCTTTGGAGACGTGATTGACTCGATGGAGACGTAGGATTGCCTTTCTAGATTCTGGAAAGGTTCTCCCAACTTCGATGAAATTGGTAGCAATAACCTGCTAATATTATTAATTAAAGTCAACATTTTTGTGGCTACTGCGTTCCAGAATGCCTCACCTGTCTGATTTGAGACAATAGAAGCATAAAAATAAGCGAAATAGCCACTCACCCGTCTTGTGGGAATGCCAGCAGCCGCCAAAATCCTCGGATCAATGAGGATGGACTTGTGTCGAAGGAAACTTCGACAGGCGAGGAACTCCGACTTGAAATGCTCTACAAGCGACAGTCTTTTGTCAGTCAGATGAAGACGATGAACTGCTGTTGGTTGGTTGGTTTAAGCCAGGCTTAATTGTAAATTCCAACTCAACTCAATTAGAATGGCGATCTGATGGACTTTGTACACGATAAGCTCCCTGTCTACTACATTCCTTGTGTATGATAGTAATCAGTAAAAGAGTTCCCATCTAAGTGTTGACCCTAAATCTCATTGGTTCAGATGTGGACCAATAAATTGGGTCAACCCAATCCCAACACACTTTCCAAGCAAAAGTTCTGGCACAGACGTCTTCTCATCTTCCTTCCCCTGGTATTGGAAATCCTGATCCTATTCAGGGTAGTTGGATATTTAAATTAAACTTCATGGTGCTAATAATGAAACTTTCTCGTTATACACATGAAATTCCCTTCAAATATTTGACTTCCACGCTACTGAGAAGCCAGAAAAAGCCCACAACTCCACCACACATCCCTAGGTACCTTCTACACCTCCTTACCCCCAGAAATAAGTAGTATTTTGGGCACCCACCTCTAGCAAAGGCCTCAAACCTTCGGGCAAATGCCGGCGGGATGCAGTACCAGAGCTTGGGTGCGCCAAAATGGAGGTAGTTGATGGAGTAGAGGTCCATGTCCTCCACATGCCAGGCAAAAGTCGTGGCCCAGGCGCCGGCATAGAGGTAGGGCGTGTTGACACCGCCAATCTCCACCTCCTGCTGAGCCAACACCTCACTGAGGAGGGAGCGCAGATGCGGGATGTCGCAGGCATCGACGCCCTCGGCGTCTGTCAAACTCCCGGCCACGTTGGCGCCGTAGAGGGGGGTTAGGCGGGCGATGGAGCTCCAGTAGATGGCCTCCAACTCATCCACACTCGAGTGCGGAGGTGAGCGATGACGGGCGGAGGACGAGAACTTGTCGTACTGCTTGAAGCTCATGCTTCGGTGAGCTCGCACATCCTGTGAAGGGTGGTAGATGAGAAAGAGGAGGTTAATAGGACCCTTGCACGATTCCTGCTGCCTCATCGAAGGACAAGAGCACCAAGAGAGAGAGCAAGGAATTTCAAACCCTAGCATTATGAGGGAAGCATAGCTGTCGATTGAACAAACTGTGACATTTCTGCTTCGCCATCAGAGGGAAAAACTTCAAGAGAAACTAAACCCGTCTGGAACCCACGACAAGAGCACGACGATGTGGATATTTTGATAGGCAATCTGGAATACCAATGAACTGGATTCCATGGAAGAAACGTCTAGATTGGTGGCGAGGAAACCCCCAGAATTGGTATTCCCTCGGGCAGTGGGTGAAAAATGTGATTTTCTCTGACGAAACATCGTCGTTACTGCTTTTTCCCTACCGTGAAAACATGAGACTATTTTGACCGATCAATTTCAAGAACTGTATCCGCAGTTTCAAGATGATAATCCTGCTACAACTTAGCTGTTAAGTTAACAGTCTGTTTTAAAGCGAAATATCCGAGATTTTTGCTTCTTTATAGTAAATAGGGAATCCCAGAACCTAGTATAGGATATTGTCCATGTTGGTACTAACCAGGGAACAGGAGTATTACTAACTTGAGACATTTTCCCACGATTAACACCACTTCATGTCACCAAAAATCAATAGCAGACACTGTGGAGGGGAATGAAATTTGGGATAAGCCAAGTGCCGACTGTGTTCAGCATTGACTAGGCTTGAAACTAGGCGCCAACTTGTTTCCACAAAATGTCCAGTTTTTTGCCAATGAAGTTTCAAGAAAAAGATATGGTTCTGTTTCTTTTCTTTTTTCAGATGTGACAAAGGCATTCACATAAATTGACTTAGAAATGAGAAGTTAGAAGCTTAACAGCATATTTGCCCGAGAAAAATCGACAGAAAACCAGTGTTGGAGGACTCCGTGGCATCCAGTCTCTACGAGGAAACTTGAAGAATTCAGTGAAGATCACCGATCCATTGCTTATGCCTTTAGGCTCCAGAAAATTGTTAAATTTATCAAGAAAGCACCCTGTTTACTTCAATACACGACTTCTAAAAGCTATCAAGTAGCCATTAAAATGATTACACGTGTGGAATGTGTCAATCAGCATACGATTTACCACGGACAAAGGGTACACATTTTAAAAGACAAAAAACCGTTAATACCCTTCGGCATTGGCTTAAATTAACAAGGCGGGGTTTTTTTGTCCACAACCCTTCAGCTACTTTAGATGAAAAAATTGTCAAAGTCCACCTTCAGAGCTCAGTGGAGAGAGCTTAGTTTTGAGCGTTCATAAAGGAAACCCATGCCCAAAATGACATCTATTTTGCATTTTAAAGGCCATAATGATTAAAAAAGGTTTGGAAATAGCACCTACCTGTAGATAGATACCATCAACCCCAGAGCAGACCTGTACAATGGGTTTTTCGATGGTGAAGTTGACGTTTTTGTAACCGGCTTTGCGTGGACGGTAGGAGGGAGGAGGAATGATTTTGCATAGTCCCATGTGGTGTGCTCCCATCTGCTCGATTTTCGCCATGCATTCAACGAACTCACTGAATTCTGATTCAGTGGGACGGTAAACTGGCACTTCTGGAATGGTTTCGAAGCAAGAAGCCTCCTCCTGGGTGATTCGTGGTCCATGAGATATTCCTCGAGATGATTCAGTCATCTTAAATGGCTAGCACAACAAGATTTAGCAACAATTAGACTCGGGTTGTACACAACAGCTCTTTGGGCATATTTGGAAAACAGTTCACCAAATTACTTAAAATGAAAAAGCGATAAATATAATCGGGAAGAAAAAATAACGCAATAAACAATAATAATCAAATAATATGCCTGATACCAGCCGGAATAATTTAGTAACTTTGTATACCCTTATCCACACACGATAATCAGACAATGTCAAAGTGAAGGACTGTAAACGACCCGGGCAAACTTAAGAAGCATTTGGGAAATAACATTATGAGAAAAGATATTAATTTACTGAAGTCAGATAGAATTGAAGCAGTATAAATAGCTTGGATTGGGTTTGTAAACCTAAGGCTAAATAAATAAAACCAGGCACCCTTGACTATAATAGCGAGGGAAGAGGACGCCTAACGAACGTATTCACATAAGCTATTCGACAAATAGAAATGCGTTTTTTAAATAAGTAATACACAAAACAAAGCCTTTAATGCATTAGCCGCTAAACGCACCTGATAACTTCAGCGAGAACTCTCCGCCAGTACATGCGAGGGGGTCACTTCTGCTAACATTAAACAGATTTATCACAATCACTCAATGTTTATTTATTTTAATAAAGATATGTATTTTAAAACGAGTTACAAATAATATTTTCGATGACATAGTACTGGGTTATCTTTGCTGCGCTGTAATTATAATAAATAAACACCTGAATATAATTCCGCAGCTCAAACCTCTTACTTGGGAATTGAAAAGAACAAATCTAACTCCGAGAAGTGCGAAACCACATTCGGTCCATGTCTCTAGTGTGAGCCTCGATTATAGTGGCGTCGTGTCCTAAAGATTTAGTGAAGATCACTGGAAAACAAAGGCCCCTTTATTGCGATCAGTTGATATATAAAACCGGGTCCTCCCTGCCCCTAGGTTCCGATTGCACATCCAGACTACTGACGCCCTAGTCCGATTTATGAAATACACCTAATAACTCCGTTAACCTTGTCGTGTAGGCAGCGTAAATAAAAATCTTGGAAGTATTGCTATTCTGTCAGTATCGGTTGTTGTTATCTGTATGGAATCTATGGTCGTTTCAATCTCTTCTAGGTTGCACATTTTAACACATTTACTTAATATAGCAATACACATTTGGGGGGTTGGTATTTACATGAAATTACTCATCGACCTTGAATTGGCCGTGGATATTTTGATGCTCTGCTTACTGTTTCTTATCATAATAGTTGAATGCAACAACTTCGATGCATAAGCAAACACAAGTCGTATTTTTTAAGTTTAAAAAAAATTAAATGGCCTTGAATGCTAATTAGGAAAAACTTGCATTTATTTTACGAGTAATACCAGCATCAGGAAAGGGTCAAGCTAAGTGCCACTATCACATTTCTGTTATTCATACTTGCTTCCAGGATTCATCAAATCAATGTCAACCAATGTAACTAGGTTTCTTCTGTAAGCAGTAACAGATAGAGGGCAAGATAGGGCAAGAAATTCGACAGCAAATGGTAGGAAATGGGCTGAAAAGTGTTTCTGTACTCGTTCAAAAGCCAATGAAACTTTATTTTAACTTGAATCTACTAACTTAGTAGTAGCTAGGTCACCGGTTATCAGTAAATCGTAGTTCATCGAGCCCATAAGATCTCCATAAGTGGTCTGATCTTAGAGAGTATCCCAACTTGCCGCTTTTTAAAACATTTGTTCATCCACCGTACAACCCAAAGGGATGGGCACTGTAATTCAGACACTATTCAGACTAATTGTACCGGATGTGCGGAGGGTTAATAAAAAGTGTGTCTAAGTTCCCTCCAGTGTCACATATTATTTCTCAGGAATTAGTGCCCGGATTAACTTCAATGTAGGGGAAACATGTGTGTTAGAGACAGAGAAATGTCTGAAGAAAAAACAACAGGTTTCATATAACTGTCAGGCAATGCCTTCAACGTAAATTGTATTAAGTAGTGATGCAAAATGAACCTGTTTACCTGAAGGAGGCCTTCGTACCTTACTTATCATAACTAACTTACCGGACATGTTCTAGTTTTTCATTCTATATTGCTTTCGAGAAATTACTTATGTTGATAACCTAATTGATCTTTCAGTTAGGTAAGTATGTGAGTCCATTCAAAAACTAAATTGACTGATAACTATTTTTGATTTAAACAAAGGTTAAAAGAGAACAAGGAAGCACTTTACATAACATTTCTGCTCAGAATGTGGATAGTAAACATTACTCCATCGGAGGAATTTATGCATGTGGGCCTTAAAAAGGCTCGAACAGCTCTCAGAGATGAAATCGCCTTTGAAATATTTTGCTGATTAGAGATGAACGAGCTTCACAATATAACTCAGGCACTTTCTCAAGTGAATACTTCGGATTTTTAAAGAAATAGGATCGTACATTGAAAAAGAGACGCCAGGAGAAATACCTTACTGCTCTAGAGTGCTAGAGAGAGTAAACTCTGTTACGGCATTCGACAATAAATTCATTTTATCATATTCTATCCTCTCCCATATATTGGCGACAAGTTGTTTCAAGCATGTCGTACTATCTGAAAATTAACAAATTGGATCAAATCATTGGTGAGTAAATTAAACATATTATACTTATGAAACCCGCATTTGATGCAAATATCTGATAAATTACCTGTGATTTCATTTCACCAAAAATGTTATAAAAGCCTTAAAAATTTTAATTTAGCTAATGTTTGCTTATTTACGACAGTATTTATTAATATACACGGTGTTTAAATGAATCTTTAAGAACCTGTTTCACCGGTTTATTTGAGAATGACGGACCCAGCTAGAGGTGGCCATTACTCGGGTGTATTCATGCGTTTATCAAATTATTTATTCACTTTGATGCCAGTTTCTTTCTATAATTTTTCTTAGTGGTATATTTTTGTTGTTTCGACTTTTAACCATGCCATGAAATCAATTTTTAACCGAAATATGAACTCCCTGTGCTTCTTCCGTATATTTGACAGAAGTTATTCTAATTTAGTGCTATTTTAGTGCATTTTTCTTGGTGTTTGACTGGGTGTTTGGTCCTCCAGGTCAACATCAGCAAATGCCAATTTCCTCTGGTATTGCTGTCCCAACAATGAGAACTTACGTTCGACCATCTGGTGCCAGTATTAGCTCCAACGCGGTCGTAAGTTTCCACCTAGTGTGGATTTTTATTTGTGCCTCTGGTTGCTGATGCATACTTTGGTTCGGTTGGTCATAGATCCCCCGCCAGGCATTTGGCACTTCCCCACTAGTTGTTGTTCCACGTGGTGGACTGAGTAACCTGCAACCAAACTCTCAGCCCAGCCTCGTTTCTGTAAGGAGCTTCGGAGGTTCTTCTCAGAGTTTACCAACAAATGGCGTTGCTGCTTTACATACTCGTAAGTTTCAAACAAATTTAAAAATTCCTTTCGTTTCACTTCATCGTCTTCATTGGTTCCTTCCTAGGTCCAATGGCAGCCAACAGCAGCGCTGAGGATACCCCTCTTGTAAAGTTTTTGAGGCACGTTTTGGAGATGTCAATGGTAAAGAAGCCACAAGCAACTCAGGAGAGTATCGTGATTATCATTCAAAAGCTTGTGGTAAGGAAATTGGTTGTCTGTGTAGCTGATTTCCAACACCCGCAGGCGGATGTTAGTATCATTTTGAAATTCTAGGACGGTGAAGTGGAGTGTGAAAAGTTTTGCATGGAACTATGCAATCTCCTTATGAGTTACCAAAAGCGTTCTGAGGTGGAGAACCTCGTCAGGTCTCATATTGCTCAACTCCGAAGAGATCTATCTAGCGGCGCTGTGACTCTGCCATACATCAGAGCACCACTGACCAAAATCACCACAGTTGCTCCCACTAGTGTCTTTATTGGCCCAGCTGGCGCAACTAACGCCGTCTCCACCACTTCCCACATTCTCCCTCGTCCTACCGACGGTCTCCCTATAGGGACCAACTTCCACATCCCCCAGGGAACGACTGTCGTTTCGATCAATTCTACCGTCACGCGTCCCGGTACTCCAATCCTCCAGGGCTCTGTCTACTCTCCTCGGCCAAACCAGGCCCCAATCGCTCCCTCCACCCCCCAAACCATTCGGCCGCACATCAGACCTCAAGTCCCCATTCGGATGAAGGGTCCCAACAGTCCTGTCGTCATCCAGGCGCCCGGTTCAGCCTCTATCGGTTCGCTCACACCGCAGCGCGCTCCCATCCTAACTGCCAATACTTCGGCTAGTTGGCGCCAGATTTATCCCAACTCCTCCTCGGTGGTTGTGACACCGCAGGTCAACTCCGTCGCCGCCTCTACCCCCGCCTCCTGCTCCACCACGTACATTCCACTGGCCTCTGCTCAACCGGGCGTCTCCACGCCCATCGCTTGCACCACGTCCGCGTTGTCCTCCTCCTCCTCGATTTCCACCAGTCAGCTCAACAAGCCCTTCTTTCCGGCCTCACAGGTGCGCGAACACCTCAAATCTGTCCTTCCCGAGGCCTCGATGGCCATGCTCTCAAAGGAGGCCACTGAAGTGATGGCCCAGGGCCTCGAAGCCCTTCTCCGTGAGGTTCTCGAGCGAGTCTCGGTTGTTGCAAGTCACAAGGCCGTCAAACTTGCCGACGACCCGCGATTTCAGCAGTCGGATTACGCTCGGGAACAGTTGCATTACCTCCAACGCCTCGATGAGCACGAGCAGCGCAAGAAGGACGAGATGGAGAAGGAGTACATCATGAAAGTCGCGAAGGTGAGTCACTTTTGGCTTTCTAACTGACCTCCGCTTCAATAAAGGAGGAAAAAGGGGGCCTACTTCCCGGTGTAATTTGCTAAAATTCATGGCAATTAGGTTTTATTGTTGCTGGGGTTATTAAATGCTTCGCCGAAAAGTCTAGTGCTACTACTTAGGTTTGTGAGTAACCCGCAGATCCACCGAGTTTATTGAAAAAGTCTTTTCGACTCTACTAATTTGTGCACCTAGTCGCGCACGAGGACGGAGAATCCGGACCAGGCTCGGATAAGAGAGCTGGCGAACCAGCTGAAGAACGAGCAAGTAGAACGAGAGAAGCAGCTGCAGGCGAACCGGACGGCGCTCAACGCCATCGGATTGCCACCGAGCAAACGGCCGCGGACGTCGGCGAGTGAACAGAACCTCCCCGACACCCTCCTCACGGCCGTCTCGTCCCCTGCGGTGGGCTCTCGTCTCTCCCTGCTCAATTCCTCCGGCGCGACTGCCTCCTGTTTGCGTCTCGTCCCTGCCTCTGGGGCGCACCCCCCCTCCGCTTCCGCGAATCTCGCCCACCAGCCGTCACGATTCAGTCTGGCCTCCTCGCTCCGCATCAGACGCGCGGGAGTGCGTGAACTCCAAGCGGTCTTCTCCAAGGACGCGCGTCTCTGTCGGTCGCGAGCCTTTTTCCGCACCCACTGGCGATAAAACTAACGCCTTTTGCCTCCCATTCCCCAACCCTGGTTTTCTCTCAGGTTCACGGTTCCCTCACTTTGTGTCCTTTTTTTCGAGGCTGTGCCTTATCTACTTACCCACAAACACCGATCCCCTGTATACAGATCCCCCACCCCCAAATTGTTATTTCTGCCTTCACTAGCACTAGAAAGTTGAATCATCCCCCCCCCCTCCATCACCTATACAATCTGCCCAAAGACAGACTAGTCTGCGTGCTCCTGCGAGCCATCGAGAGCGTCTGAGAGTGGATTTTTATCATCCTGTGGGCGTCCCCCTGCGCCTGTACTCAAGCACCTACTAACGCACAGACCCAAACCAACCTCCTCCAATTAACCAAACTGTTTTTTGTAGCAAGAAATGTACATGGCAGCCTATTGCACTCACGCTGGTGGTGGCCGCAGCAGTTGTGGTTCCGGTCGCCGCAGAACGTACGAGCGTGAGGTTGTATACGTATGCGATATGATGTTTATAAATTATTACTATTGTCGGCGTCTTGGCTTTTGTTCACGGTCTTTGTGACCTTAACACATTTTGAGGGGGGTTGGGGTTTATTGGTTGTGATCGTAATTTGTGGTCCCGAGCAGCAACGATCGCATTATTTACCCAAAGGAATTCTACGGTACCATTTCCCTAGCTAGTCTGGTTGGGACTCGTGGTTATTTCACCGTCTAAAATGATGGGAATGTCGTAGCTAAGATTGCTGGAATCGTGTAAGTAGAAGGGGAATTTTATCGCGTCTCAATGAAACCCGGGGAGCTATACGCTTGAGGCCGGATTTCATTAGTGTAGCTAGCGGCCATCTAATTGGTTAGTTTTTTGGTTCACCCTCTTCATACGTATTGCATCAATTTATTAAATAATAAGTTCTAAATTTCTGTAATTTCCACGATATCAAAATACGCCTAATAGAAAACGTGGGATTATGTAAATTCAGTTCAAATCATATCACTTATGTAGTATCAGACCAACACGAATTCTGTACGTAAGTGAAACCATTTAACGAAGAATAAGTATTTATTATAATTAAATGATCAAGCGCACCAAAGTAACTGCCATGCGAGCTTCTGGATGAAAAAGTGAACTGTTTTCGTTCAAGACTACGAATTTGACATGACAGAATTTAATAGATTCAGTATCCGGCGAAATGTCTGCCTCTGAGGTAAAGTATTCCGCCTGCACCTGCAATCGTTGATGACGCCGCTGCCAGACTACGTACATAGGTCAAATTAATTTTGTTCTCCTACTTTCTCCCAGTTTAGAAGAGCAAAGAATGCGATTACGGCTGTCTGCTTCCTGAACAAGTTCTTTGACTCCAGCCTAGCAGAACGATTCTGCATATTTCCAGCTCAGTGTGACCGGTGAAGCCAAAGATGTGGTAGAATAGTTTTGATAGGGAAAATTGCGATAACTTAAAAATATATGATTTCTTTGTGAGCGATAGATACCATTTCTACCAACCTCTCAAATTAACTCAAGCCACTATCAGACGACGCTTGGCAATCGACCTGCAAAATTGATATCCGTTGCACGAATACTGGTCATCAAATCAAAAACGGATCAAAGGCGCTCAATTAGATGCTATGCACTCACACATCTTCAAAACAACGAAAAAGGTTTATGCAGAAACCAGCAACCGTATAATCGTTTCCTCATAAAAATTTATTCAACACAAATACTTATTTCTTACAATTTTTCGGAAGTTGCTTTTGTCATCAAAAGTACGAAAGTTTATATTTTTCCAAAGGCTATTTACACGAAGCATCAAGCTGGTCATATTGCACCAACTTCTTTCTTAATTAAAAGTTTAAGTAAATTGGCAATTATGAAACGTTTTTGTTTTTAGCGTTATACTACGTCTAGTGTAATTCCCGTCAAATACAGCTGCCTTTTATTTCTAGATATATACTTAAGTAGTTGGCCAAATTAGAATATCAGAAATTACACCTCGGTGTACGCAAGGGACGAGAGGAAATTGTGATATATATGAGAAAAGAAAAAAGCGTAGTGCAAATTAGAATCGTGCGTCACCTCGGAAAATAATGAACGTCAGAAAATAGGTTATTTGTGATTACTATTTGCTATTATTCATGCATATTTATTGCCCAAAAGTCAAAAAGATGAAACCTAAAGAGTATTCCGTGTTAAACGCGATCCCATTAGCAAATTTCGTATCTAGAGCAATGTTGGGTTTAGCATATATAAAAAGATTACTTTGTGGATTTTGCGCTATGACGCAGGTTCTCAAGGATCCCTTCAGCTCAGGCAATTAATATCTTAACTTTTATGTCGATTACACTGTTTCTAAAGCAGTATTTTGTGTGGTTATTTAGGTATTGGTGAATAACAAATATACTACTTTTACTTAGAATAGGAATTAGTGCGCAATTCCGTTCTTTTCGATACAAAGCCTGAGGCGGTTTGTCCAACAGACTTACCCCCGGGGGAAGTGTATCTTAATTGTGATTGGCTGGCGTCTCCCTTAGACATTATCCAAGTCTGAGTTAATCCATCGTAGTCAACTTACCCTCCCCTCCCCATCAATTTTACGCGGACCATAGCAACTACTAAGTCGTTTCATGCCTTATGAGTCATGGGGACTCCATTGTGGTTTGGGGGAGGGGTGTACGGTAACTAGGGCCCATGTTAAACGTCTATCACCTAGAGGGCTCACACACATGCCTGGAATAAGTATAGGGAATTCATCCCCTTTAAACCGGATAAGCGTGGGTTGCTTTAAAAATGCATTACCATGTTGTTGATTCACGCACGGCTCGTGGGTTTGTGACATTTAACACAAAAATGCCACACACACCAAACGGTCCTTCAAAGGCAACGATTTCTACCAGAATGGCAAAAATAAAATTTACCGCTATCCTAGCGCGAAAACGAAATACTCCGTCCTGTAGAACTTTAAAATCCAACAAATTCGGGTGAAAAATGCGCAACCGCAAAACCAGTTTTCATATCGATAAATCGATTCATTAGAACCAGCAAAGAAACTGCAGGCAGAATACGAGTCGTGGGCTTCGAGAAAGCTTAGATTTAATCGATAAAATAAGCAAGAACATTAATGCAGGTCTTAGAGTTCATTAATACAACTACATGTAATCTGATAAAAAGGCAGGACTTAACCTGAGGGGAGATGGTTCTATTTATTAGGCTCCTGGAGCATCTGCGATAACTCATGGATGTACTGAATCGCTGAGCGAAGGATTATCAGCTTGGAAGATCGGTGTCTTCGCCTTCCGTGTGTCCTGTTGCATCTAATGACCCTCTCAGGGAGATGTTGGCGAAGGACGGAGAAGGCCTCTGCTACCTGTCGAACCCGCTTGCGTTCCCTCTCATTTCTGGCCTTTTCTTCCGCTTCCTCCTGGTTAGCACGATTCTCCTTTTCCTGTTCGATTAACGCGGCATTTTCGTAGGGGTAAAACGAAGGCAGATCTTGGGAGCAGTTGTGGGCTTGAGGATGTTGCTCGTAGAACATGACTAAGGGAATGAGTTAATTGGCACGCCAGTACTCTCTCACCTAGGGGGAGGAGTAGGAAATAGCACAATGGTACATACAACCTCCAGCCAGGCAACCAATAGGATTTGAGAACACTGTGAGACCCCCTTTGTGTGGCTGGGAAATTGGTGGAGCTGAGAGCTGAAAGTGATAAATATGAAATTAGGCGGAATAACTGCTACATCGAGAAATTATTCGACTTCAAAGCAATTTTCAAAATTGATTTCCAAGAGGCATCACGATCATCATCATCATCATGGCTGTAAATTTTATAACCTGAAGAGTTATTTTGAAAATAATGTGAGAATTTCTCTCTCGGAATGTTAAAATGTAGTGATTTATGTGATCAAAATGAAGTTAGGTTGCGTTGCTGAAATTCGAGTCGAGAAACGCAAAACCAGGATTGAAAACTTTGTACTTTGATACAGTTCTGCTTAAATCTGAGCGCATTCGGTGTGAAATCATTTTGAGTTTGTGAGGACTGTTTAAGCATGCTTTTCGCCTTGTTTCTCGTAACGATGGCTGTATTTACATCTGCTAAGGTTAACAGACCCAGTTGTGAGTAAGTCTGTGCTACTTTTTCACTTTAATTGGCCATATTTTGATGATTAAGTGATAAGTGCTCTCATCCTCATTGAGGAGGATTATTTGCATGTTTTCCTATTTCCGCAAATTATTTTTTCTGCAAGTAAAATTGCATTAACCGAGTTTGGTCTACATTCAAGAAAATTAGCCAATCAGAAAAGAACCTAGAAGGTCAAAAATCGATAAATCGATTCGCACTAACTGCTGTGAAGCGATTGATGAACAAACCCTCTATCTAAACGAAAATTGGGATTCTTTAAAGACCCAATTCTGTCACGTCTCTTTATTTAGAAGCATACTGGATCACTGCGAAAAGACCTACACAGCAGGCGGAATTAAAAATAGCCATGAAGTCTGCCATTGCCTTCGAACCAGGTGCTCGGACGAGACTTTGCCCTGTGAAACTGCCGACGAATGTGCCATCTCAATTTTCGATCTCTTGGACAATTGTCTGGCAGAATCGATTCACTATTAGACCCGTTAATCTATCGATTTTGAATGTGATTGGTTTGATTGACGATACCTTAACGAAACGATGTATCTAAATATGTAAGCAATAAAATGATGAGTCGCTAATCACTGAAATCGAAATTCTAGGGCTAAATTCAGGTAAGATCCACTAAATATTGACGATTTCTGTTGCTGGAGTTTTTAACTTAATGTAACAATATTGGGTTACTTAAAAGTATCCTTGTGTTTGTGTGAAAATCCTAATTTTATTTAAGAGCAATTCCTACTGCGACTTTTACTTTCTACTTATTTAAAATAAGTAAAATAATAAGCAGCTTATTGAATATTAGCTATTCATTAACAAAACAATTTAGGATTTGGATTTTTTGGTTTTTAATTTAAAACTCGCCTATGATAATGTGCACCATCTAGACACAATATGGTATTAACAACAACCTTATTTCCCAGTGGTAGTGAAATTCAAAAAATTCTTCAATCCGATTTACACTTTACTCACCGATTTAAAATTAATTTGCATGAAATAATTTTGTTTTGTCTCTAACACTGATAAGATATTGCATTTTATGTTCTGACTCAAAATGTTTTAACCTTTTTTCGACGGCACTATGTCTCGAAGTTTACAAAGACCATTTATAAAGTAATGAGCATTATTTATCACACCGGAAATAAATGGAAATACATTTTACAGTTATTTCGGCTTATAATTTATGTGAAATTTGTGAACATAAATCAGCACGGAATTTAAGGAACAACAAAGTTGCTCTAAAAACCTAATAACGAGCAATTTATAATGATTCATAAAGAAATAGTGGTGGAAATTTATATAGGCTTATAAATTGTTTTCGATATAATCTAGTTCAACTGTAATGCAACAAACTTTCTGCTTAGTCTTTATACACGTCAAATAATTATAAATAGAGCCCTCTCATTGGTCAGTTGTGACCTCGAGCTTGAGTCATACTGAGCTTACGAATATAAAAGGCTGTAGTGTGCTCTGATTCGGGTAAAATTTTGCTTCTGCTGCAGAATGGTTTTATGGCATTCATCGTTAAAATGTCGAGTTACTTGGACCACCCCACCACCACCTACCTCCGTTTTTATATGCCGTCTTTGGGTAGGGGGAGCAGGAGCATTTTATCTGCCCAAATGTGCGAACCACAGCAACTGGTAGACAACGCGGAACATTCGGACCGCCTTACAGTCGTTTTATAGCCTGGCCAAACATCAAACGCCGCGCCTTTATGAGCATTCACGAATGAAAAATTCGCTCGTATTCAACTTAACCAGCCTGCCTTAATTGGTTTCCCTAAACAATTTGTCTGGAAGCATTACTCTAGCACCACAGTAGTTAAATGGGCCCTGAGGGCCTAAAAACTCTAGTAATAATAATTATCCATGGCTCTCTTTGCAGAAGAGTGGTATTCGCAACAACTTACTGTGGGAAAAACGCATTAAAATGAGAAACTTAGTTAAGTTAGGGATAAATCTTGGAACTTTGGCGAGAGCATGACAAAAATGACTGAAAACCATTAGAAGATTTAAAAGGATTTCAATAGTCAGTAAACACTACCCTGTAACCTCCCCAGCTATTGGTTTGTTATCAACTGCTGCTTCCAATTTTCCCGTTTGCTGATTGAGTAGATGGACTACTCAAAATGAGAGTTAATACAAAGACAACCTTTTGTCGAGTAACAGGTATTTGAACGACCTCGGAATTCTCATCCTATACTGAAAAAAACTACATAAATATCCCATCACTTGTTTTCAAGCACACGGCGAAGAAGAGGCATGAATAACATTTTGAATTACCTAAACTTGCCCCAGATGGGTTAGTTTAACAGCTGGAATAATTTTCATGTTAACCAGCGTGCATTTCTTATACACACACACTCACGCCATTTGCCTTGTTTAAATTGCGTTCTCGCACGGTAGCGTGGCTCCCACTTTAACGAATTCAGGAATCTCTTAGACGGGACAAAACCCGAATTCTTTCTGGCGACTTTTTATTATTCCTTCTCCTCCAGAACAATTTCAACCGACATTGTCGGCAATGGTGGCGGTGGCGGCAGCGGCGGTATTTCGGCACATGTTCGTCCAACACCGATGATCGCCTTTCCCAACTGTTTCCGCCCGCAATTGTTTCAACCTGGTTACAAGCGTTTAAAACCCTTAACGTCTCTTTTTCTTTCCTTCTGTTTACTACCATTGGGTCATTAATTTAAGCATCTTTTCTGTGTCCGTCAGTTCTAAAAGCAAATTAACAGTTTCACTCTCTCAGAACAGCTCAAATGGGGTTAAAATACAAAGTATGAGTGGGCAGCGTTTACATTTTTGGAGGCTTTTATTATTGAAACGATCTGTTTCGGTAGATGTAAGGTTTTAGGGATCAGTTTAGACGTCTTATTAGGAAAAGTGGATGCTATCCAACAAAATTTATTGATTTCAAATATATACAATTTACATATTACTCAAAATACAAATTTCACGCCTTTAGTGGCCTTGCATTCGCTACCACTGATTTCTACTCACGTTTGATCAACCACCACGTATACTGATCAACCACGTATGGCTGATCTTGAAAGATGGCTGCGTTTCCCTCGGAAACAGTTCTTGAACATCCATGGGATGTTCCTAAACGGTTTCTCTGGGCTGTTAATTCTTCGTCAATGAAGAGAAATCATTGGTCCGGAGGCGGATTTCCAGGAAAAATCACCTCAGACGCCAGGTGATCTTCAGTCAAAAGAAGCATTTATTCGATATTACAAGGTGTCCATTTGAGCACACAGGGGGCGCTTAAAACGTTGCCATAACGATTCTAAGTGCTTCTGGCGAGTTCCAGTAATCTTGCCAAATCAATTTACTCTAAATCGAAGCCTGGGAAAGGCACTCTCATTGTCTCTGCCACTTCCTCTTCACCCCTCTCCCTCCCTCTAGTGAATAGATGAAGGGGGAAGCAACAGCCCGACTCACCTGCAATCAGGACTCACTGTCCCACCCCACTTACTGAGCAGCCCATTAACTTCTCATTTCACTTTAGAGCACTCAGCAGCAGCAACAGCTGCAGCTGTAGCAGCAGCAGCAGCCAGGGAAAATTGCATTTATACTCAACAAATTGTTGAAGACACTCACAAATGGAAAACGCGCATTAGCAGTAAAGTGGCGCAAGGGCGTTGCTGGTGGTGGGGCACGGGGGACGGCACGCAATGTAGGGGCGTTCAAAATTTCCCAGCTCAATCTCCCTGGCAGAACGGGGGTGTGCAGAGAATGGGATTTTGGGAGCTGCCCAAATGCGCGAGCATTGCACTTGCCTTGTTGAAGGGTTCAGTTGGACTCTGAATGAATTTTCTTCAAGGGAGGCCAATAAGGTATTTTCATCAGATTACACTAGAATTTGCTGCTATTTTGGGAGAATGTACAGGGGTGGAAACACCTGGCATTTTGGCATCATAATCTTTGAACATGCTATTATCAATCAAAATTTGAAAAAAAGTTTGACATTTTTGTTTAGTATTTCTATTTGATATACTTATTTAAAAACATTTTTACATTCTAAGAGTCGTGTTTTACTACAAAACTCCAAACATCATTAATTCGCTTTACTGTGATGTGAATTTCAACAATTCTAAAAAACCGACTCTTATTAAATCCCAGCTGATTCTCGATTAATTTTCTTAGAACTAAAATTTTCTTTTAATTGTTATTAAAAATTGTATTTTATGAATGCTAGTACTTCGAAGTTGTCGTAGCGAAAGGTCCACATTAAATTAACCCATGTTAACAGTTACCAGAAACATCAGATTCCGTTTTCATTCTATCAAGCAATTCCTGGTGATTCTGGACTTTATTTTTTGACAATAATTCAAATTTAAATCTCATGGAGTCATGTTGTAGCAAACAATCCACTTTTTAGTAATACTTATTAATGTTTTGGACTTAATTTTGATTATTTTCTTTCATCGGATTTAATTTACAATTCGAAATTTCGATATTGTTTAAGAAATTCAATTCGAGTCATCCACACAATATCAACGTGAAATGAATTTTGGTAAATACCCGGCTGCATTTACTATAATTACAAATTAAACGATTTATAAGATGAAAGCAAGTCGTCGCAAATGACAAGGCACCCTATTCCCATCGTCGGCTCAGCGTGACGCGATAACCAGTTACTGGACAACATCCCAGACATGTAGCTCGTCTATCAAGTCAATCAACTGCCCTCCGCCAATCAAAGTCTGGGTCAGCAACACTGGATTGCCATCCGAGGTCCCTTATAAAACCCCTGTTGATTTAAAGTAGTTTCGGCTTTAAATTTAACTTTTAAAGGCCTCCAAGGTAAGAGAAAACCGAAAATGGAAGTATAAACGTGTATTAGGAGAAATAAACAGCACGTGATGGATGAGGTGTCGCTTGCGAGCTGCCGTACGGAGTTGTGAACGCTCATTCTGGCGAGAGAACACGAATCATGTCTAAGCGATTTGTATTTCATCCGCGGTTGCTAGCGTCGTGTCCTTGAAAAGCGCATAAGTGCTGCAGATTCCCGCTTCATTTTCCTTGACTTCCATTTTTAAATGTTGATAAGATGAAAAGAATTAAACTCAAGCAAAGCCACCAACATATCATTTCGTGTTAATTTGATATGTTTTTAGAGGAATATCGGATAAAATCCGATAAAATCCACTTAATTCTTGTCTCGGTTTTCTTCTAACAAGAAGTCAATTGGCCCCACGATGTTGTATTTGTCCTTAATCGTCAGAAATCGCTAAAGATTCTTGTTAATTAGGCCATTAAAATTCACTTTGCCCTATTTTCTAGTCAAAAGTCAGCATAATACTAATCCATGTTAAATTGATATATGTTTCGAAGGATTTCGGAAGCAATCGAATGCTTTATTTTACTAGGTTTAGAATAATAATTGGTAACTTTATTAAGTCATGTACAAAAAAATATTAGCATATTACCCTTCAACAAAAATAGTACACAAACAATAGAATGCACTTCGATTCTCCCCAAGATGAATTGACTACTCCCGGATAAGAGAGACGTTCAGTGGGTTTAAAATTTGGTTAAAATTTCAAATTTCAAAAAAAAACGTCGTCGCCGGTCGTTCTGAAAATGCTCATTCTAATAATCACAATAAAAGCTCTTATAGAGGAATCACTTTCCGCACGAGAAAGTGCAAAATCAAAGCGCTTTAGCCTGATTCTGAGATGAAGACCAATCATATTATTAAATGTAACAACAGCTTACTTAAAAGCCCTCATTTAATGCAAAAAGGTCTTCAAATTAGGCATTATTTAGAGGGGAAGCAGAATGCCTACTCTCTCCAATTTCATATTGCAGAATCACTATTATTACAAGGGTTTAATACTTTCCTTTAATTACCAAACTAAGGCTGGTATCACTGGCCGAGTTGACGGCCATATTGGAATAGGAAGTGAGTAAATAACTTTGCAGCTGGCGGCATGATTTTGAATAGCACTACGGCGAGACCACTTTAAGTGAGGGTTTTAACTAAATAAAAGTACGGCCCCAAATGAGGCGCATTGCTAAGTGGGTGCGCACGTTCGAATGCTCGCTCATAAAACCCCCGCGTGGGCAATAACACGCCGGGGAAGGCATTTTTGAATCGGTTCCAAGTCGTTTCACTCCCCTCCTCCTACTCGGAAAGAGTACATTCAGCCAGGTTGAATAAACAACAACCAAGATGAAGTACTGGCAAGATTCTTGTGAGATCATTGCAGCAGCGCTGTGATTTAACGTATCCGCTTAATGCACCACTAACTCCACAAGCCATATTTGGACTAAGTTTATCGATTCTGTATTTTATTGGCCTAAGTGGTTGGCCAATGAGTCTGGTTAACCCTAATCTTACCACAAAATGAACAGACTTATGAGGGTGAGGACAGTAAACAAAAGTCCCAGCTGAAGTCATGCCATGTCTTAACGTCACAGACGTTGGCTAATTCGACATACCTGTTGCCCAATTTATCCTTTCGTGGAAGTCTTTTGAGATTCTCAAAGTGACTAAGTAAACAGTAGAGCAAATAAAAGTTAAAGTCCATGCTGAGTAATTATACCTCGGAATTCACGATTCCGCAGACTCTGAGACAGATGGCGGGGTAAAAACCCCCTGTCAGACTTCGAAACATATGGTGGGGTATTTCCCTATTTTAACCGGTATTTTTAAAATCAGCCGGATTAGACGGCCCAGTGAAATGCGAGAGTCCTATTGCCTTGGTAAGATCTGATTGGTTCTTTCACTTGTTTTACTGAATCGATGCAAGCCGCTGTAGATTTAACCATGTATTTATCAATTAAGAATTTCCTATACTGTACTTGAAAACAATTAAACGGGATTGAATCTTATGATACTACTTTATGAGAGCAGTGTACGATAAGTACATCTTCCACAAAATGCCTATTCAAGGTTTAGAATTCCCAATTTTATTCTTTCTTTTCTCTGCAATTATTTCACCAAAATACCCCTCTCACCCTCACTTGGGAAAGTACTTGCGACCTTTTTGAAAAAGCAGTGCGCATTCCAAGTAGAAACGTTAGATGTGAAATTTATAGATTCAGGAAGAGGCGGTGGTGGTGGTGGTGGTGGTTGGTTTGAAGGACGGTGCTTTGAATAAATCAGGACACGCTAGGCATTAAATGACCTTTGAAGTGGCAGTGGCCAGTGGAGGTATGATTCAGAGCTCCTTGCAAAAACTCGCTTTGAAATGGAGTTTCAAATAGAACCTCCTGCTTGAATCATACACCGATAGAAGCTGCGTTCCTGGGCTAGAGGTTGGAACTAAGGTAAACGCTGATTCGTCTGAGAAAATCATATTTGTCTTTCCCTGAGAGCAGTTTTCTTCTAATTACAACTCTTTTACCATTGTGGAAGGAGGAGAATGACTTGCATTTTCTTCTCAACATACTACGAGGTTGACTGCTGAATCAGTCATTTATCCGTGGAGATGTCAGAGAGGACTATGACACAACAACACGGAGCTAACAATTGGGGCATAACTTTATTGGATACCATCATTTTAGTGTAAGGTAGGCGTACACATAGTAATGCAAGTATGTATATATTTATAGAGAGACAGAGGAGAAGAGAGACGGAGAGAGAGAGAGGTTCAGAGAGACCTCTAGTCAGCCAGTCAGTGGCGGCAGAGGAGTTCACGGGCTGGATTTCTTCTTCTTCCCTTCTAGATGGTCGGTGTGGTAGTAGTCTCGTTGAATACGGACGAGGCAATCATATGGTGCGACGCTTGGTAAGAGCAGAATCCATCAGCTGATGTTTTCGCTCCACCACCATTACCACCACCACCACCACCACCACTACTGGAGGTGGTGGCAGAAGCATTCACAGACGTGTTTCCACCATCCTGCGTCATTTTGGGCTGAGCAAAGTTGAGAGGCCAGGTTTGCTGCCTTGTCCACCAGGGCTCATCAACTGTGGGAGCGATATTTTCAGGTCTAGACAAGCGTTGATGACCTGTGGCGTAACAATGAGCCTCCAACTGACTCCTCTTGTTGGCCGAGAAGCCACAGACTTGACAGACGTTCTGCCACGGTCTTGCGTCTGCGATGGTGACGGTGATATTGCTTGCATCCCGTTTACAGTTACCTCCACTCTCAGCAGCCAACGATTTAATCTATCAAAGAGGTAAAAAAATCACCCTTCGATTTAAATCAGACACCAGCACTAGCAGTTGGAAAATTTGCATCCATAGTCACCTAAAGTGACAATAAATCAACCCCTGACCAGCTACACTTCCAAGTGTTCCTTTTCAAAAGCAGTGCTTACCGATCGTCTCTTGGGTGGTTTAACTTCTCGTGAAAGTTGTTTTCGGACCCGGAAAAGCACAAAAGCCGCCCGTTTTTGGAGTCTTAGGATGGTTTTCCTTCGTCTTCTGTGGGACCTTTTGGCTCGAAAGGACTGAGGAACAGAGGAAAGGAACTGGTCTACCCCGTGTTTGATCATCTCAACCAGTGGTTTGGTTGGCTTCAGAGAGAGGTTCAGAGGAAATCCACGCTCTCCTGAGTTCTACACAGCCGAGAAAATCAATTAAAACTCCTCCTCCTCCTCATCCTCTAATCAATTTCGCGGAAATGGAGCTACTTACATCTTGGATATTAGGTATGGGAGTGACGTTAGGGCTGCCGGTAATAGGGGAATGGGGATTTGGATTTGTGAAGGACCACGTCTTCATAACCGGTTGGTGCTGTTGAGAATCCTCGAAATTGCATGAGGGAGCCTCCGCTTTCATCTGCTGCTGCTGGAGGTGGATTTGAGTCTTCCCCGGTTTTGAGAAATCCAAGGGAGCAGCCGGGGTTGTGGGTGTCTTCCCCCCAGCCGTTTGGGGTGATGAGTTCATATGAGGTGTCTGGTCGGTTATCCCATGTTTGTTTGCTTTGTGCGTCCGCAAAAAGTACTTGTTACAGATCCACTTGTTGCAGATGTCACAGAGCACTCGCATTTGATTTGGGGATTTGCGCGGAGTCGTTCCCGAGATGCCATTGGGCAAACTTCGCTTTGGGATCAGTCCTGTTGCTGCCAGATGAACCGGATTCCACTTCGCGGTAGGGACAACCGTTGTAGACGGATTGACCATCATTCCAGGGTTGTTGGGAGGTAGGAGACCGGTTTGGGGTTGGCTAGACGACGGCGGCTGCTGTTGCTGCGTCGGCGGTGGCGGTGGCGGTGGCGGAGGGGGGTTAGGATAGATTCCCGTCGGTGGGGACAATAATCCCAGCGGTGGAGGAAACAGCAGTGGTTGTTGCTGTTGCGCCGTTGTAGGTGCAGTCGCCATTATTGGGAGATCGAATCCACCAGCACAGGCCCCGAGTCCCACATCGTTAACTGTATGAGAGGAGAGAGAACACACAAACCACTCTCAGCCTGCGCCTTAGAAACCAGACACCCAATTAATGGAGGCATGCTTTTCTTCCTCCCCTGGCCTTGTACAGACGTGATTGAATGAGATATTATCTGTGTCGGGCCCCTGTGTGCACTTATTATGCGTTATAGAGGTAGAAGGGGATACACACCACACGTGTTTTCTATGAGGTTGACGGTGGTGGTTAGAGGGGGAATGAGTTTTTCAAAATGCCCCGGAGGAACTTTAGAATGTCAGTTTGATGGGAACAGCTGTGTGCAGTCAAAAAGGAGAGCCTGCTTTTCTTTTGTGCACAATGCGTGTGCGCGCTAGCGCAAGCACACACACACAATGTGCATAAATACATAATGTTACTACCACTGCCACCCAAACCATCCAAGTTGTGCACGAGCGCGCGTTCTGCTTACAGCTTGAACGACCGCACCTACACGCACGCTTACGCCAGTCAAAATTGCCCCTTATTAGTGGCTACTTAACCATCATTATTAGCTCTCACTGATTTATGCAAATATAACAATACTGCCCCCGGAGAGAAAATCGCATTGTAACAGGGTATTAATACACCCGGTGTAAGGAATAATATCCAGAGTCTTGGGTTGTTCATTGTTAAAATCCTTTTTCGGCATTCTTGACAACGAGAAAATCTCCAGAAAACAGGTGTCGGTAAGTGGACATTCAGAAAATTACAGAACGTTACGGATCGATGGCCCGATTGATTCGAAATGTACGCGCTTACAACTATACACTCAAACAAACATAGGTATTTCAGTATTCATCGTGGAAGAGAAATAAGATACCGTTTTTTTAATTTAGAAATATAAAATTCTAGACCAACAGCTTGAAGGAAGGTCTTTGCTACGGAAAATACAAGGGTCACATAGGTCCACCTAGGTTTGACCTCCCAAAATCATAACGTACAACATTGAGAGAATTAAAACAAAAGAGAGTGTCATAATGGTGGCTCATTTTGACCTTATGACATTAATATGCTGATTTTCACCTTTGAATATACTAAATTTAATCAAGTTACAGAAATCGAGAAAAAACTTACGAGACATCGAAGGCGGAGGAATCATTCCATGCATTGAGTTGGCCACACTCATCTGAGGTTCTCTGTTGACTCCATCAGCAGCGGACGCGGTGAACGCCATCCTCATAAGCGACGAATTCGCCAGTTGGAAGGCGTTCCCCACATTGTTGGTAGCGTTCTCCTCTTCCATGATTGGCACGGCCTCCATTTTAGCTGTTGAGGTCACGCCATCACCATTACTCTCCAACGCCGGAGCCGACAAGATGAGGATGAAGAATGAGGGGTCGGTTGGGCTGAGCCCATGCACCGAAGTTAAGTGGGTGGGTAAGAAGAGCCGCGGCCCCACAGTCCTCTCACACACCGGACAATTGACGAGGGAATTCGCTGCCATGAGTTGCAGAACCGCGTCCTTTTTCGCCTCCTGTGCTGGTGAATTGGGCATTTCTGGGGTTGTGGTGGTGGTATTGGTGGTGGTAGTGGTGGCGGTGGTGGTGAGCATTGGTGGTGGAGGCATTCCAGGAAGCCAAGAGGGGATGCTGCCCAGAGGAGGAGGGAATTGGGACTGCAACATGGGGTTCATCAGTGGCATCGGTTGTGCGATTCCCACAAAGGCCTCTGCTCCTGCCTGATTCGAGGCATTCTCCGTCTGCATCTTCTCACTCTGCTTACTCCCCGACGACCTTGATGGTGGGCCACCTACTTCCTGCGGTGACAGACCGTGAACCTTCATCTTGTGCGTACGCAGAAAGTACTTATTACAGAGCTCCTTTTTGCACAGCTCACAGGTGACACGGTCTGCTAACTTTGCAGCCGCCATACTCGACTTGAGCATATCCAACGCGCCCGCGTTTAGTGCCTTACCGGTTTGGCAGGAGGTGAGGGCAGCACCCGTGGTTGACGCCGCAGCAGCAGTGGTAACTACCGGGGGAACAAAGGTGGCATTTTCGCCTAATTCAACCCTATTTGGTTTGCTATCCTGTTTGCTTGGCCACAGGGACACTTGGTTCTTTTCGGGTGATGAGTTGGTCTCTCTGGGACAAAAGCCTTCACTGAAATTCCTCCGATTCTGGAAGCTGTCACTCAGTTGTTGAGCAGTCGATGCAGAAGACGTCAGGCTGTTCATCCAGTCGTTTGCAGTAGTGGGTGACTTCCCAGCCTGATCGTTCTCATCAGACTCAATGGATCCATTCTCTCGTTTCTTCACCTGTGAAAACGGCTCACTAGGGATACGATGGACATCGCTTTTGTGCTTTCGCAGGTAGTACTTATTGCAGAAGTGCTTTTGACAGAGCTCACAGAAGTCCTCATCAAGATTTCCGTTGGTGGTGAAGGCAAGGCTCTTCCCTCCTAGGGGATTCAACCCCATCATCATGAAGGGATTGGGGAAGGGAAACTCACTAGGTGGTGAAGTTGTAGCCTCCGAAGATGGTGTGACAAGACCAGAGAAGAACTGGGTTGTTAGGTTCATTTCATCCCAGTTCTGTGGTAGATCCGGCTTGGTGTTCTGCTTGGGGATTTGGGAGTCTGCTAGCCAAGGAGGCATTGGGCTATTTAGCATCGACATGGCAGCCGCAACCAATCGATTTTTCATCTCCTCTGTCTCACGCGAGTCATTTGAGTCCATCGATGTCGGTGGTAGTGCGTTGTGCTGTTCATTGAAGGATTTCATCAGTGCAAACACCGTTGAAGCATCGGCTGGGAAGCTGTTTTGAGGATCGGTCATTGCAGTTTGACTTTTCGATTCTGAAAATATATGCAATTATCCACTAAGAATTTCTTTTTGTCACCAAGTCGCGCAGATAAGTATGTGTTTAACTTTGCCAGCAACAAAAAAGTATTGATTAGAAGTGGGTGGTTTTAAAATTATATACAACGTGAAAGTTGGCGCCCATGCCCACAAGCTTCCATTTACGCTGACAAAAGAATATTCCCCCCCAAAATGAATGATTTAGGGAGAGAGAGAGAGAGATTGCTCAATAAGGAGTGTTATTTGGTTCCTGCAGTGGTGATGATATCGGGCAACTACCCCAAGACGACAAGAGCCCAATTTTGCGATTAAATCGACGATAGAGGCTGAGGTAATGGGTTTTAGGCGATACGATCAAACATGCTACACCCGTCTGCCAAAATAAGGCCTCTTAGAAACACAACAAAATAAGGCCTTAATTAGGCCCTAAAGAATCGTCGAAAATTATGCTACTTTTTAGCCCCCGAAATTTGGATGAGAAACCCTAACTGAATGACCGTGATGCCGGGTGAATTTGCGACTTTTATTAGCCGGCAATTAAAGAGTGGTTGTTAGGGCCGAATACACGCCATAAAAATGTGGGATTGCTGTTGCTCTACAAGGCACTTGAAAGTGACCGTGCCAAGTGTTGACCCAACAGGCAAGAAGGCGATTCTTTATACAGGTTGCCACGTTAAACAGATACTTATCTCTCTCAGCCCGTGGAAAGTTTATGGGCGATCATTCCCAATAAAATCTCCCACTGCCGAGGTCACAACTTCGACATGCCTTGCTGACCTCGTCTTATAACTTGGAGCCAGGATATTCCGTCGTCTCCCCCAAACTGGAAATGGTCCTGGGGTTTCAGGGTTTCGGGTTAGACCTCACAGAAAGCGGATGAAAGACCAGCTTCTTCTTCGTCTTCCTTCAATGGTTGAAAGGATTGGGAGTAATTTAGAGTGCATCAAAGGAGTAGCGGTGCGCTGCATGTAAACGAATTCGTGTGGCCGAGTGGGGGGGGGGTTTAGGGGCATTGTTTACCCCCAACCGGGCAGTGATTCAGGGGCCCCATAACAGGCAAATGCCAGCGAGAGAGAGGAGAAGTTTACATTTCTCCCCAGGCTGGGATTGCTTGAGGGGTGTTTGACAATGCACCCCACAACTCCCACGATATGCATGCAACATGTAGGGGCAAATTGAATTTAACTTCAAAGAGGAGGAAGAAGAAGAGGAGGAGGAGGAAGCATCCTCTCTCCCTTTGAGGTAAATTTTAATTGCTCCAAGGCCGCCCCTCGTAAAGGACTCACGGGCAAACTTGTAATTTTAAGGTGGTGGTTTTGATAAATGAGTGCGTAGGTCCACCCCACGCCTTTACCGCCTTGTGTGGTGAGGAGTTTAATTAAAAGGGGTTTCGGTTGTTTGAGCAGAGGGCAGATAAACGGTGGTTGAGAAGTAGCTTCAAAGCCCACACTCTCCTCTTTCCACTCTACCTACTAAAATGCTCAAATCTACAGCGCGGAGGGTTAAAATTCCACCATCTGGAACTCTCTAGATAATAGTTAGAGATGGGAAGGTTAAATATACGCCGTCTTACACAAGAGACATCAAAAGACAAGGATTGGATGTCAGAGAATTGGAGATCAAATTATGCGCGAGTGACTATTGCGTATGCGTATGTGTGCATAATGGGAAAATGGGTGAATAATGAGGGGGAGGGGAGTTTTGTAGGGGCTCAGCAAATTTCCTGCATTTAATTACAAGCCTCACCCACACACCCGCCCAGCTAAATGTTAGACTCATAACTCGACATGTTGAAGTGGGATGCAAATTTGCGCTTGATTTGCATTCGCAGACCTCAAAGAACACACCACATCCCCACCCCCACCCACCCCTAACCTGGTTCTCGATTTTGAAAGTGAAATTTGGGGATGTCACCCCCTGGTTTTCGATATACAAACGGACGAGCTGTCTCGAGAAGCCTGCATAGTCTGGAAGACCCTTAAACCAACAAATTGGCGTCATTTTTGTCACCAGAGGATTAGATTCGGGTCTAGACGACCTGGTAACTGGGGGGAGTTGAGATTCTGCCCAGATTCGACAGGCGCCAAATGTATTAGTCGATTCCTTTTTATCCCGGATAAAATCTTTCCCTTCAGAGGCAAATGTAAACACCGTGTAATTGAAATGTCGATTTGTCTCAACTCATTTGGCTACCGAAATTGCCCGCCTCTAATTCGGTGGTTTGAATTTTTCAAAAATTTTCCCTCTCTCTGGCCTTTTAATATTGCGGACAGAAAATGTCAGAGCGCCTTAAAATAAATACCAGGTTAATTAGCTCCTGAAATTTCATTAATTTTTAATGCGCCCGAAACGAATTCCAGACAGGCCTCTTCTTATCCCATAAAAATGCAAGGAAGTGGTTGAGATTTCCCAATCAAATGTGAAATCGAAATTTACTGGAAAGGCAAAATTCTCTACGAGAAAGATATCTTTACCTGTCCTGATTCAATACCTGGAAAGTAATCTCTCTGAGAGAATCACGGAGGAGTTTTTTTGATTGAGGAAGATAACTGAATGAGAGACCACACAAGTTCCTGGTGTTGTTTTAAATATATGAGGCATTTATAGAGAGAGGGTACTTACAAAAATAACCGGGGGTGAAGGGTCGAGATAGAGAGACACAGATTGATAGTCGTCTGGAAGGAGATTGCGTGTGCGTGTATGTATGTCTAGTAGGTGTCTGCCAGTAAAGATGAACAGTGGTCACAGAGGAATACTCAAGAGATAGGTCTAATAAGCGGAAAAGCAGCGGACCGTCGAATCAAATCGCCTGGCCAATCAGGGCGGGCCTAGACGGGAGCACGTACGCACACGCGCGCTCCCTAACTTCACGCGTGCGGACGAGCACAAATATGCAGTTGTTGAAACCTGCACATGCACTAAAGTGCCCTCCCCCCCGCCCTGCTGGGATGGTGACCGCAGTACTACTGTCCCCTGATTGGCTCACTTACCCTCACCCGCGTCCAATTCAAATGCGTACACGCACCAAATAGGTGCGGACGTGTGTACATTCAGGTCTCTCAGGCGGATCATTTGCTTTCATTATAACTCCAAGTAAATACCTCAACGGCCATTTTAGAATAAAAGGACTATTTTAGGCTAAGAAAAGGGCTAATTTAGAGGTGGAAAACACGGAGTTGGTTGCTAGAATCCATTCTGAGTGTGTAGAAATGTTAGGTTGATCTCAGCGAAGCTCCAATTTTGGGGAAACGAAAGTTGATATTAAATTTCACCCTAGGGACACAAGAGAAGGCAGGTAGGTAGGATTATAATCATAATTACTACTGAAAACGCAAGGCATTCAAGCGAAAAGGGGAAAATTTTGGAACACTTAATTTAATTGCGTTTCTCCAGGCAATGCTGGTCATTCATCATTAGGCAGATTGAATTTGATAAATCATTTATGAATGCAGGGAATAGTCAATCAAATCCTACTGATTTGCATTTGAATGGGGGCTAAATTTTACTGAATTGAAGCTTCATACGACGAAAAATTAATTGGAATTATGTATTTAGATGGCGAGCATTATTTTTATGAAAGATATCATAAAAAGCTTTACACCCTGTCATCAGAAAATGACTGATGTATCAGTAACTGTATATTTAAAGTCTTCGAACATTCTGGAGTCGATGAAGGATTGTTTACTCCTACAATGTCTTCATAATTATTACTTAAATTCTTCCTAGGAATTTATGGAGAACATATTAAAAACTGCACAACCGCAGTCACCAAACTCCACTCCTAGTTCCATTTCAGCTGTTTCTAGTATCATAACCTACAAAATCTCAATTTTATATATAGCCTTAAGAGCCCCGAGTTATCTCCTGAAATGACCGTCCAAGAGCTAGCGAGACAGACGCTAAATTGGTGCTTAATATCGAACGCACATCGGAACGGTGGAAACTAACCAAGGAAGTTATCTTGGTGCAAGTTCTGTGCAATACCGCTGATGACCAACGAAGTCTAACTAAATTACATCACAGAATTAAACCCATTTCTATTGTTTAAATTCATGGTAAATAGTTTCGAACCATTACTGATCACGTCCTAATTGAAGTGAATGCAATATCCATATTCGTAAGCACCTGCTCATGATAGGCGAATTTGTGTAATATTTTGCATAATAGATGGACGCAAGCTTGCTGTCTGCTTATGCAAATTCCAAACCACCCCAAGCGCGCACACACACACTTATACACACACAAACCTGCATAATTTCTCTTCTTCTTCTTCTTCGTAAGCCCGAATAATCATTATCATATACACTCCGAGTTGTGGGGAGGTGCTTAGAGAAATAGCACCTGTGCTCAATCATCACCCCTCCCTCCCTCCCTCTCGAACCACAACCTTTGTCCTGGCTATTGTGGTTGTGTGCAAATTTGATCTCCAGAGAAACAGCTGAGGTCCGCTTTGGTTGGGTAATCAACATATGGACAGTGGGGAACCACGTGCGGTGTATGCTCTAGCAACACCTGCCGAATCTCAACACTCGCAGCTGTTAGGGTTTTACTTTTTTGGCATAGAATAGCGGAGAAAGAGATTAGAGACCAGGAGGTAGCTGAAAGATTGCAAATCGGCGTCATCTTGAATAGGTAGGTAGGTAGGTAGGCTAGAACGATATTGGGTCACGACTGTTGTAGTCGCATAAATTGGCTACTGACGTTTGTGACAGGAAATCAAAACTCTGCGACGCTTATATAAGTAGTAGCGAAGTTGAAATAATCTATAGGGGACCAAGTTTGAGCGGGCCCTAAATAATCTTCTGTGAAACATGCCCGAACACCTCCACACACATATATTTCTATAGGGCGGTAAGCTGGTTTCAAGTATGAAAGTATTAATCATTCACAGCACCGCAAGCACACGCACACGCGACCCAGCTTAAGGACCGGAGCCCATGGGGATCACATGCACACACAGCCGCTAAATGCTGCTAGACAGAGTAATACTTTATTAGTAAAGCCGGGCTGTCGGCGTCGAAATTTCTTGGCTTCCGTTGGGTTGGGGGTGCGTTAAAATTTCACACGGCTTGTAAATGCGGCTTTCTCGTGGGGATCAGATGATGGAATAGGAGGCCTTTGAGGTTAATGGACTCGCTCCACATTCTTTTTCACCCTGTCGGCTGTCTGGAATGGGTAAATATCACTCGGTCGGAGGCTAAGCAGCTTAGACTGGGTGTTTAGTGTGAAATTTTACACGATGCAGGCTCGCGGCTTGGGTCAATAGCCTTCAGTGCAATTCCTGATAACATCTCAGGGAAACTTGAAAAAAAAACCAGTTTTCCCGGATCATCTTAAGCTAATCGCCTCCGTGCAACGGGTGCTACAAAAGCCCAATTTTTGAAACAAAAATTAACTGAGTAGTAGTTGAGGAGATCCTTTAATAGTGACCTCACTTTCACTACCACTGATCTCTACTCACTCCAATAGGCCGAGAGAGTTTAAATCTAATAGTTTTAGGAGTAAATGCACCATGTGTGTGTAGAATGCATTTACATTAAATGAAGATAAATCATTTTCACACATAAATAGTGATAGATAGGGAGCATTAGCCTAGGAGTTTCTTCAAAGTGGAAACAGTCATTGGTAAATAAGACCACCATTTGATGGATGGAATAGGAAAAACACCTCAGCTAGGAAAGCGACCATCAAAAACTGCCGAATGAATTGATGAATTCGCGGTGGTGTTGGAAAAAAAACGACGCCTTTTCGGAACGTCTTCAATCCATCAATGCACAACACATCTGCGGATAAATTACTAATATTCTCGACCCTTTAATGGGTTAATATTGTTTAATAATAAATAAAATCCGACTTAGATAGTGTCTATTTTTAAAATAAAAGTGTGTATTTATGTGCTGAAGGAAAAATTTGAACATAAATAAAGTGCATATGGGAGCCAAACTTATAGGCAATAATTCACTAACATTATGGGAACAAGAAATTCTAGCGAAAGACGATCTTCGACTCCTTGAAGTTGGTTATAATTTGCGTGGTTTCCCAGAGAAAGGTTAGACTCTGAAATTTTAAATAGCGCGGCAAATTTTGACGCATTTATTTAAACAAAATGAGGGTGTTGGTAAGGGTAAGCAAGCTGGTCACGATGACATGGTTAGTCTTAAACCACTACGTCTAAGTTTTTTCTACGAAGACAAGGCTAGTCTGGAAAGCCAGATGTTTGGAAGTTGAAATAATTGGAAAAATCAAACAAATTTATTCACAAGTTCTTAACCGACCTAACAAATTTAATGAACACCCAGACACGTGTGTGTGTTTCGAGTGCCTCACAGCTCATGGCAACTACTACGAGAGATAAATGGATTATGCTGCTAGTAAGAACTGCCCTGTGGGTAAACACTAAGTATGAATTTCTACTCAGGCTAAACAATGCCTCCTTTGTCTTACAAAATAGTAAAAGTGCGAGTGAAAACCACTCACCTATCGCCTCTACCTGTCTCTGAAGTGATACACAGTTAATTTATCATTTAACACGGTTAAACCCGCGTGAGTTTATGAGTGTGAGAACGCCAAACCGTGGTTTTGTTCGTGTTTGTGCCAGTAAAATTTAAACAGTCACTGCTAAGTTTGAATTCAAATGCACATCGTGAAGGTAAATCAAAGGGGTTTTAAAAGCACTTAAATTATTAAGACTAAAACAGGTTAAAACAAGTTAGAATACTTAGTTGGATGTGTCGAACTTGCTTCTAACAATCTACACTCCAGAACCTTCTAAAAGAGAAGCCCTTTTTTTTCAAGATATTTTTTGGAAAAGAGCACAGATCAATGAGGATTCGTAACTCTTGTTCCAAAAATACTACGGCCTACACGTGAAGGAACCACCCAAGAATGAAAAACGAAGTATTTTAGCATCTTTCTACATGAAACTCCGTGAAAGCGAAAAAAAACTTGACCAATTTTCTGGTCTGTCTGAACTCTGAATAAATAGACACTTAATTAAAGATCCAGTGATCAATGTACTACCGTTCCTGATTATCTGTGAATTCTTTTCATTTTTTGTAAAACTTTTTTGGATTGAATTCGAAGAAATCACAAGTAAATGGATGAATTGGATAGAGAGTTGATTCCTAAAAAATCGATAATTTTAGTTTGACCTCTGAACACGACTCAAGCAGCATCCATTTTAGGAACATAAAATAAGAGTTAGAGGCGTCTATTTTTAGGTCTCAAAATTGCGGTAGAGCTGAGGTTATTTATCCCTTTCGCCTCTCCTCCTCTTCCTCTGCCTCAAAACCCTCGATACTGGTCATATGTGTGTGCTCAGGGCGGAAAGGGGTAGAATGACGGAAATTAAGGAGAGCAAACAAATCCATTCAACAGCAGATGTTTTCTGCCGCTGCTACCGCGGCTGCTCAAGCTCTGTATGCTCACCTGTCTTGCTCGCACCGGGCTTATTATTGATTCGCCTACCTCCTCCTCCTCCTCCTCCTCCTTCTCTTCCTCATTGCCCCAAGTGGTCGTGGCAACAGTAGCAGTAGCAGCAGCAACAGCAGAGCTTCTGCGTGCTCGCATATCGGCGGTAGTATAGGCCATTCGCGCTAGCATTCGCGACCCTAATAACGCACGCTTACTGACCAGTGCTTTGATCTACTCAGCTGCTTTTTTGCACTGCTGACGTAGATTTATTCAGGCCTATGCTTTGCCATTAGAAAGTGTTTCTCAAACTCTACTGACTGATACCTGGTTTCTTAATTTCTTCTAAAACTGGACCAATAGTCTTGAGAATCGATGAATGTAATCGATATTTGCCCCTTGGGAATGCTAATTCAGGGGGAGTTTGTTCAAGGGATGAGTAATGGACGCCACCGAGACAGATGGCTACTAAAAGACGCTTCCTATTGTCTGTGGTTGCAGGTGTGGATGGAACGGATTCAACATGGCCTTGAGGTGGTGACCTCCAGTGACCTTCTCCAAACTCTCAACTACCGAATTAAAACAACAGGAAAGAAAGCTGAAAACGGCTTTTCTGCCTCCAGGCACGCGCTTGAGAGCCTGACTGGTTGTGTGGCTGTGTAAGCGCACGCGTAGCCGTAGGATTGAAATTTTAATTTGGTTGCAGCAGTTTAAACCGGGTGCGATTGGCTGGAAATTTTAAGCGCGACTAAAATTTTCCACGCGCCTCCCTCTCTCTCTCTCTCCATCCCGCGTACAAGTAAATCCCTCACCGCCTTAAGAAAGCGCCTTCCCCACACAATATTCCTCTTGAGGAAGTGGTTCTCAATATCCTACCTAAATTCGCAAAAAATCGATCATAATACCAGATAGAGGATTAATTAAAAAAACATTAGAAATTTGAAAAAAATAAGGTATTCTCTCAGATCAGAAGACGATTATTTTGCTAGAACAAACTCAGTGAATTTCAGTTGTTTGTAATTTCTACATTGCAGCTGAAGACAATTGAAATATGACAAGGTTTAGGGCTAAACCGAGGCAATCTCCATATCAGGCCCGTGAATCAGTGACAAACACGACTTCTAAGCACACACACACACACCCTTAGACACGTACTCAAGTTGGGCAAACAGGCGATAAATATTCGTATGAAGGGGTGCAGTGGAATGGGATGCGATGGGGTGGGGTTGGGGTAACGGTCGAGTACTCATTCGACGACGTCCGACAGAACTTGGGGGGGAGGTGGTTTGAGTCCACCTTATCAAAAATTAAAAGGGGGGGAAGGGACGCACTAACACAGACTCACACAAAACCCTCGAATAAGACATTCTGTGGAGCTCTGACAGACCTTCATGCTGAACAAACACTGCTTTGTTTGTTCTCTTGCACACACTCACATACCGCCCTTTTTCACCTTTTTCACTCTGATTTTCAACTGATTATTTTTACATGCAAAAGTATTTCCTTTAAAATGGACAATTAAATCGATCATGGGAGGGTAATTTTGCTACAAAAAGTGAAATTATCAACAAATAAGTGCTCAAAAGGGAGGAATTCGATTTAACTACATTTGGTTTCCCATAGGAAATTTGACAAGCAATTATTTTTTTGCGCTTTTAAGTCACACATAAAAGTACCTTTTTACACTTCTTTTAATAAGACCAATTTAATTGATTATGGGGCGCAAATGCAACAATATTTATGTTATAATTTATAACTGTAGGAAATTAATAAGTAACAATAAATCTTCATTGAATTTTCTTACTGTTTAAACTACAGAAAACGAGGAGCTCTTTGCAGCTGGACAATTTGTTTAAATCGAATGCGGAGGAGCCATGTAGAAGAGGTAACATTTTGTTTACAGTCTGAGGAAGGAGGCAAAATTTTCCCTCTGGGGTGATTTGAAGCCTGCAAATGACCACTTTTGGTCTGCTGCTAGCCTGCGAAACTCTAAAGTTATTTGTTTATTTAAACTGGGCCTCTCTCTCCCGTTTGGCGTATAAAATAAAAAGGCCACGCCTGTAGGAGAGCAAAATCCACTGAATGCCAAGGGTTGCATTTTTTGACGGAGAATTAAAATCCTGGGGGCTGCGTCGCCTAGAGGCAAAATGCCAGATGATTTCCACCTCGAAAATTTTGAAAGGGAGAGGAGTCTTAGGTTGAATTCAGTTGGCTTCTCTTACGCAAGTCCTGGAATAACCGACTGCCAGTATTTATACAAGAGCAGCGGATTTCGAGGAGATCCTTAGCAAAACTCTTCTGCGACAATCATAAAATATCACTTTTTAACTATACAATTATTTTTAGGTACAAGCAGAAAGATATTTACCCAATTTTTCGCATGAGAAATGCTGGATATGACGCCCCAGGGCATAGAAAGACGCTGGGGTTAAAATCTCCCCATCAGAGTTAACATTTTATCGTGCCTGTCTGTCCAAATTTTTGAAGAAGAGAAATTTTGTGAGGGCTGTTAGTTTCTGACTGACAGACGAGCAATTAGAAATGGCATTTGCCTCACCTTTTTTTCCGCAATAGTTAAAACAGCTTAGAAGGAAAATAAATTAGGCCCTTGATGCTGAATACTGAAAGTTGGTTCAGTTCAATTTCTTACACTAGGCAAAGTCGAGGGCTTTAAAGTGCTCTCAGCTTTGATCAAGTTGTAACAAAGATGTTCAATCACAGCCACACAGGAGTCAGTGGCTGAGAGACAAAAATCGATCGAACCACTTGTTTTAATCTGCGAAAAGCGGGTGATTCGATTTCGCAGAGTTCAGTACACCTAGCCTCAAGAAAATTTTTGCTGTTTGGTCATTCTATCTCTCCCTCGATTTTCGACTGACCTCGTTGCCGTAACCACTGCTCAGCTGTTTCCCTACTCGCTGCCAGATGACTCATTCGGTAAACGGAGCCTCCACAAATGTTGCCAGAGCAGCACCGGCGGCAGCGGTGGAGGCAAAAGCGGTCGACCTGTTTTGTTTTTCGGTTGAGGAGTATCAAATTTCACTGAACTCGTGTTCATTCATTCATTCATTCATTCATTCGCCAGTCCACTAGCAATGAAAGGTCCCGCCTTTGATGACCGGTTATCCAATTTCTTTCAACTTTCTAAATGTGTTGAAAAGAATCACCTGCTTTCTACAGGTAGAGTTTAAACTGGTCGGTTTCTTTGCTGTGAACGTTTCAACTTTTTCAGGACTACCGCATAAATAATTCCCACAAAACCAAACTACTTTAAAAGGCCTATCCCATTTCACATCACAAATTAACGGAATCTATGACACAAATGACACATCTGATTCTGTTTATTCAACAAAGGATTCAACTAACAATATGAATGAAAAGATATGTAATAATGTCTTGTTGACAATCCGCTAATGTAACGAAAGACCAAATTTTGGTAAATTTTCTTGTGCACTTAATGGTAAAATTAGCTGTCTGTGAGATAAAATTATTCAGAAAGAGTTATGACGTTTGTTATGCCGTAAAATTTTTAGATTCAGAAACCTATTAAACTGCTTAAAATGAGAATTTTAGGTTCCAGTTTGTGTTTTTAAACTTCTTCTATCATGTGGAACCTGTGATAATTTTAAAAAAATCTCAACTATTATTGTATTTATTTATTTACTTAAGGTGCACAAATTGAAATTTCATTACAACTTAAAATTAGGTAGACTGCAATTTTTGTTCTTTTGTTAAACTAAAATCCAAATCTCCAATTTTCTAATGACTACTTTTCAGAGAGAGATAGAGAATTAATACGAGGCAAGAAGGAGCTGTCTATTTTCAAATGTCACAGCCAATTCACTTACTTACCTACTTACTTACTGGTAGGGTGAAAGGAAACGGGTGTTTAATTTTTCCAGAACCCAAATGCCAGTATAGTTTATTTTTCTCACTCCCAGAACTTGAGGATTTTTGTAAATTAAGCCTATTTGTTTAAATGAATGATCTTCGAATCTATAGAAATCGTTAGGATACAGAAATGCTTCGTTCTGGCCATAAATAATCAGTGAGTCCTTTTCAAAATAAATTTAATATAGTATTTATCAACCAATCAACGGCTAAATTGAGGTTTCTGATTTTTTTATCCTCTGATAATAATCAAATCGGGTTCATGAAATCCCATGCGCTTGTGCGAATAATCACTGACTGATAACAAACTACCCTGGATTATAAATCAAACTTACGGGGAATAAGGACTAGATTTCGGATAGGCAGATGATTTAATGCAATCAAAATGTCAATTTATTTTCTGCTATTTCAAGTCATGATCATAAAGTATATTTTGTTTAAATACAGTAGTGGAAAAGTCAGCCTTGGCATCGTTGAAAAGGATCGTGTCTATTTGTGGTTTCAGCATCCATTAAAAGGTGAATGTCTTACTAATTTAGTCAGTCAACTGAGGCATATCGTGCAACAATTCGCTTCGTGGATAATTTGTTACTTCTTGCTCGTTAGTTTGATCACCACCACCACCACCACCACCGCCACCATCACCGTGTGATGGACATTTGACCAGCCAAATAAAGCCGTTAGAGCGATAAGACAAGATTGACGCTCAAACCGAATTGTGGTAGAGGTGGAGAAAAAGGGAAGAGAGAGAGAGGAGGGGGGGGGGGGTAGTTATAATCAATCAGTGTCGCTCGCGTGCGAAATTATGGATTTCTATCTCATCTTTCCCACCTTGACTGACACTGCTTGGCAGGTCCCAGGCTCTAACATGCTGATTTCGCGCTTTCGACGAATACCCAATTCTCTGCTTCTCCTGCTACAGTATTCTCTCTCTCTCTGTGTGTGTGTTGAAAAAGGCGAGCGTTGTTCGTGATTAATTACTACCTCAACTCTGTTTGCTCCTAGTCGGCTGTTGGTGGCGTGGTGGTGGTGGTGGTTGATGGGTTCCGATGATTTGCCTCAATCATTCACTTCGTCCGGCTTTTTACGCGGACGAAATCCAACACTCCTGTATGTGTGTGTGTGTCGTAGGATTTTTTCCCGAAGGGCCAGCATTTACCCCTACTAACAATAAAGTGGGGTAAGGTGCATTTCCATTAAGTTGATAGAGTAATATGAAACCTGCACTACTTTTACGGTTATTGTGGTGGAAAAATTCATTTTTCCGTGCCACAATGGAAGCAGGAAAACCATCACTGGGTGTAGAATGAAGGCAAGCCTCGAGCAGTGAAAAACGTGATGTTCTAATGAAGTGGAGCATCTCATAAACGCTAGCATTTATGGTCGTCTTTAGGGACTCAAGTTTGAAGTCGATTTCCACAGAAGAATGGGGGGAAATGCTCTTGGAAACAATTCGAAATCCCTATGAATTAATAGATACACATTTTGTGGATTTTTCAGATTCCTGCTGCATGTACTATGTCTGCATACATCTCCATTAATCGGTGTAGAAGTTTCCGACAAAACTTGGATGGAAATATCACCCTCGGTTTAATTGAATATTATTTTCCACTCACTGTGTGTAAATGTGTGTACAAGGTGACTTTGACTGTCACTTCGTGGAGCGAGGGTTAATGGGCCTTTAATTCAACTGGCGCCGCCTTGAGCGCTAAATTTATGAGACGACATCAATTATCGTTTGTTGAAGTCTGGCAAAACACACCGGTTGCTCGTAACTCTCTCTTACTGCAGCTCAGCGCGCGATAATACCCTTCGCGGTGTCCATTTTAGACAGGAAATTGAGGGGGAAGAGAGGGAGAGAGGCAGTTGAGCTGGAAGCGACTCTAATTGACGCTAATTTAAAGCGCTGCTCCCCATCATCATCATCACCACCACCACCACTACCACCCCTGTCAACCTGTAAGCCCATCTAACTCCACCCCTAAGTAGTCTCCATTGCAATTTTCCCGAGCACGCAAGCAGGAGAGAGTGAAGAGGGGAAGATGCCCTGTCACTGATAGCAGAACTTGCGTCCTACTCAGGTGTTTTTGCTGGGGAAATTAGGGGGCGGGGTGGTAGTTGCTTTTAAAATGAGAATTGGAAGTGTCTGTTAGACGCGAGAAGACGGGCCTAATCAGTCGGGAGGATCGTGCAGCACTTTTGAGCACGTTTTGTCTACATTTCGAATAGCCGAATATTCATCCAGTAGGCTATCACTCTAGTTTTTTGGTTTGACTATAGACAATGTCTGCATGTGAAGGCTAAAGGTATCAGGTCATTCTATAAGTCCTGTCGATTTTAAATTTAACGGTATTTAAAGAGAATTTTTTAATATCTATTGGGACTGAATAAAAATTGATCCCAGCCATGCTGAGGATGCTTCCAGAGAAAGTTTCAACTCTCCTTTCCAGAGAGTTATCCAAATGGGACACTGTGCTTGCCTCGTATAACCTCTTCCATAATTCAACAGATTGCCGTTCATCTAACGGGATCCTTTTGCCCGTTTATCAACCCTAATTTACTCAGTAGACAAGCCAATAAATTGCCCCACCCTGATTTCCAGAGCCTGATTAATTTTCCCCAGTTACATGGTGATCGCTCTGCCTCAAACCCACCCCCTAATTGCCTTGCAGCGGGAAACGAATCCTTGCTCCATTCCCCTTCCTCCTCCTCCTTTGCATAGTTCATCAAAAGCGAGTTGATGAGATTGCGAGCACAAACTTGATGTCCACACACACACACACATGAATGTTTGATGAGGCAATCCAGCATGACTTCTGGCGAATCTAATGCAATCAAAGTATTGATGCATATTTAAACAAGACATGCAGATTGTCCCTTTCTCATTAATATCTCCTCCTGTCAACTGCAGGAGGATACAGGCAGCTGTATGTCAAATTTACTAGGGGAGGATACAAAAGTTAAGCCAGGCAATTAGGCCCGCACCCACTACTTGTCACCGCAATTGACGCTGAAGAAAGGCTCACATACTCAAGTATTTGGGTATTTAATTTTTCGCAATGCGAACTGACAATGCCATGAGGGTTTAGAGGCCTGGAAGACTTAAGGAAGTGCGTAGGAATGGTTAAATGAGATTTTCAGTTATACTGATTGCAGTATCTTGCCTAAGGCTCCAGATCCAGAGGCGTATCACTCTAATGAAATAACGCACCAAAATGCAGATTCTTCATTATTTATACTGATATTGAGCCTCGAGCTTTACACTTAAAGGAGTGGTTCCAGAGAGACCAACTCATCACCCGAAAAGAACCACCACCACCACCACCACCACCACCACCACCACCACCACCACCACCACCACCACCACCACCACCACCACCACCACCACCACCACCACCACCACCACCACCACCACCACCACCACCACCACCACCACCACCACCACCACCACCACCACCACCACCACCACCACCACCACCACCACCACCACCACCACCACCACCACCACCACCACCACCACCACCACCATCACTAGAGAACCTCAGATGAGTGTGGCCAACTCAATGCATGGGATGATTCCTCTGCTTTCGATGCCATACCTTTTCCTCTCATAGAATTATAATAAGTTAACTTTAACAAATCTGGCAAAAACACCCGATTTTTCCCATAATACTCCAAAACACGTAGCCCCTTCATCTCTCGATATTGGAGTGTCCAATTTTTAGTTTACCATGAAGTAATTGGCAGTTACGGTGTGTGTTAAGCCAATCAAACGCCTGAATCATATGCTTAACCAGTTATCATGGAATCAATCTTGTTAAGAATAGACTTAGAAAATCCGACAGGTTGGCTGACTCACTGGGAATTTTTTTTTTCCCAATCGTGGTTAATTAATAAATTAGGGATCAACTGGTGTAAAATTGAACTGTACATTACATTTAAACAAAAAACGCGCTGATAGAGTCCAGGCAGGAGTACTTAGGCCATATCTGGCTGTGCCATCTCGGAAATCTGCCAACATCCATTCATTTCCACCTTCTAACGACAGTGCTGGACACCATTCTATCGATTTTCCTTTGATATCTGATCACACGAAATCACTCTCTTCGCATCACAAAGCGTCGGCAAGTCTTAGTCACTGAGACTAGACTGGTCGTCTTCTTTTTTTGTTCTCTCAGTCCTTCTCTCTCATCTCGCCAAACTATCCCACTTCACAGGCCCTGTGTCTTAAAGGTCATCGAACCGCGGATTTTGGACGCATCAAATGGGGGGAACCCCACCCCTCCCCCCAAAATTCTGTGTGAATCACAGACACACAGACACCGCCAACACGGGCTACCTAGTTTAAATCATACCAAGTTTTCGGGAGAGGGTGGGGATTTCAGTGGTATGTGCCCGGCTGACTAACGTGTGAATGTTAAACCGCATTGGGTAGGAGCCCAGAGAGAGAGAGAGGGAGGGGAGAGGAAGTTCCCCACCTATCTCCCCGTATTTTTGATTAATTGACCAGTCCTATTTCTCCACTGGTTGCTGAGGCTCTAGGTCTTCCAACAGCTGGATGGGAACTTGTTAAATTCCAGCAGGGAACACACTCGAAAACACGTGGGCGCCTTCGTGGCAACAGTCGATTTAAACAAGATCCCCCCAAACCTTAGAGCCATGTGTCCAGGGCAGTTTCAATCGTCCACCGAGACTTCAAGGAGCCTGCGAATTTTTGAGCTTAAGCAGAACTTAAACAGAACCTTGCATTAGTTTCATCAGTTCATCGAAAATTTACCCCGTTTTTCTTAAACACTTTTATTTGACTTAGAAAGTTTAATTGGGCTAAAACAAACCGAAAGCCTGTGATACGTGTCCAGAATTTTATTAAATTATTATGTTTTGTTCTACATTTTCTTTGAAAAAAAAACAATAGGAAAAAGACTTCATTCGTCCCGTTTTTTTGTCAAAAATGTGTATTAAATTAACAGTAGCAATCTATTACCTTCGATATTTAAACCTCCAATTTTTTATCAAAATCCCGCATTACCCTATTCCGAATCAACTGGCTACTTGTTTAAATCGATGGATTACAATCCTGTTTGATGATGTCTGACGGGAGATCATAAAGACACCAACTTTCTGATTTACCAGCGGTTAATTTCACCTCCATCAAACCTCTCGTTTAGCAAGGGGGCATTTTAAACCTAAAGGGCATTTGAAGGCTGCTTTCTCCTCCATGCATGTATATGAGAGAGTGGATATATGTGGCGGGCGTTTGAGGTAGACCAGTCGGCATTTTTCAAGTGCTTGACATTTTCTCCTGACTGGCATTTTGTAAAAATCTCATAAATTTTTGGCCGCGGGTAGAGTGGGGGCTTAGGGGGTGGGGTGAGGGTGCACGTGTGTTTGAAAGCAAACAGGAATTTTTAATTGCCCAGACGAGCATAATTTAAGCTGGTTACTTGTGCATTTTACTGATTTACTGATTGAGAGAATGGAATCCATAAGAAGTAAGAAAAAGTACAAGTACAAGTTGGGACTCTGAAAAGGGTAAATCCGTGTCTATAAAATGGTTTTGAAATACAAATTTAATTCAGTGGTCAAGGAAAATGTACTGTTCTACCAAATGTATCCTAAATGACCTAAAAATAATCGAGTTTATAGAAAATTTTAATAGCTTCTTCTTTTGCTGCCTGTGGGTTGATTAAATTCGAAAATATTTAGTGGGTAAAATGAAGCCTCTTTTCATAATCCAACACCAACTCCCTCGGGGACGCGAAATAAGCCTTAGACTTGTCTAAATAATTATTCAATTTGACAACAAATTGTTGCTGCGTAATTGAATAAATTATCAGTACTTTAGACACCACTTCGTCGCATTCAAATGACGCGGAAAGTAGCAAAAAATACCCGCTATAATTGCACTATAACCATTTGTCTACGGGAAAATTCGATTAGGTTAATATTTAATAAATCACAAAGCTGTGTGCCTGGCCAGATTCATGTCATGTCTTTCTGTTAACAATGTTGCTATGGGCACAAATCCAGCGTGATCGACATAAATAATTTCCCCTTCATATTCTCTCACTTTTTAGAAACCTGTCTACCCCATAAATTCTGAGCCGTTCCCAACTAGTTACCCCCACAAGTCACTTCCTGATGACTCACGGTCTAGACAAGTGCCCTTTGTGTTCTTGCATGCCTGTTTGGACCGCAAAGTGATGGATCTCTTACAACCCTGTTGCTGTGGGCTTCAAGTCCGTTAGAAATCTCCACTTTAAGGATAATTAAGAAAATTAAAACATTCACCTATCTTAGCTTTTAAAATCAATATTTAGCACCTCAACTGATTTTAAAATATACATAATTCTAGACCTTTCTCGTGGCCTTGATATCGATTGTAACAGCCGCTGAGGACAAAGTGTTTATTGATTATTGATTTTTCTACTCAAAGTGTGGAATAAGAGCGCTTTTTTAACCTCAAATGAAGGCTTTTAACTGGGAGAGAGGGTTATTTTGCAAAATTTTTAATTAATGAAGCTGAAATTAAAAAAAGCTAATTAGTGTTGATCCGATTACGCCAGAGACTGAAATATCACCTGGGGTCAGGTGAAGGCGGGGGCAGGCACATAAATTGAAGCAAAATTTTGCAGCTTCAATTTTTTTTTATAGGAGTGCCCTTTCAAGTGGGGACATTTAGAGTAGATTTATTGCGCTTCTGCAGGTGGTCATAGCAGCAGCAGGGGATGAGGGGAGAGAGAGGGAGAGCTGTTAAGGTGATGGCCTGTCACTTTCAAGAGGGGTGGGGTGGATTAATGTGCTGTTAAATGATGATTCAACAGCAGATTGCACCGAACTAGGTCCATTTTTATGAGACCACTACCTATTCCCGTTTTATGAAGACCCTCTGTATTAGCTCTTACTAGGGGAAATGACTCACATTTGTCTACGAAATCCACATTCAGTCACATTCGACCAATGAGAAGGGCTTTAAAAATAGATTGACTATGTCTGGAGGGTTAGAGATAAGTGGATCGATTTCCTGCTGTGAAGACAGAAGCTTTAGCAAGTTTTCGGCGATAGCCCCTCTAAAAACTTGATCGATTTATTGGAATTTGGGGGAAGCTAGAACCTTCTAAGACTTCATATCGAGAGATCTAGACCCTGCTTTTTCAATTCGTGGCATGAATAATGGGATTAAAAGCCCCGACTACCGTTTTAGGCAAAAAAAGTAATTAATGTCTAATTCACTTATTGGTCTTACTTTTCTCTCGCAGGAAAGAATAAAAAGCGATGGAGAAGGAGGTGGTGGTGGTGATGGTGATGGTGGAACGAAATTAAATTAGGTGGAAAAGATTTCACTTATTCGCAAAAACCTGACAAGTGAATGGACATTTCAAAGCCTGCACAATTAAGCCGCACCGACAATGAATGAATTATTAATAGTCGAAGTGAATCACTTCAAAAATTGAGGTCCGGCACACTATACCGTGGATTCCATTCGGAAAATTATTTCACCATTAAGGATCCTAAATTATAAGTGAATTCGAGGCAAACCACAGAGCTCAATCGATAAATAATCGATCGGCCACTCATGTAGTCCACATGCGCTTCTAGCGATTCCATAGAGGGAATTATTCTGGTTACTAATCGATAAGCCTACGGCCAAACAGTAAGAATTTACCGAACTGCTCTCTAGATTTTTATCTCTACAATCGGTTATCTCCATCTTATTTAGATCGATTTAAGAGGATTTGGAGGTTGCTAATACTTGGTCATCCCAAAAATTCTGCCCAAATTTTTTCTTTTTAAAATTAATGAAATTTCAAGGATATTTACAATGTCTATATTTAATGCACTAAAACTGATCAAATTTTGTTTTACAGAACAAACTGAAACCCTGTTAACATGGAGTAATGTAAGATTGTATTTAATTTGGCCATCTCGACCGATAATTGATTAATCTCATTCAAAGCCAGTTATTCGTGTGAAACGGTTATGAAGTTTTGCTGAACCCTAGCTCAAATCACCCCGAAAACCGTAGACCGGTCCTTTAAAATCACCAGACACAGATTCAGAGACAGCCGAGCAGCTCATTTTCAGCTATGTAACGAAGACGCGAACAAGAATGAGAGAAAGAAAAAAACACTCGCAAGTGAAGAAATAAGATATCTTGACCGGCAGCAGCAGCAGCAGCAGCAGCAGCAGCAGCGGCAGCGATAGCAACATCGACGAATTCTGCGGTTTCTGTGGCGATTTTAGACGCGTCCGTGTGATTTACGAGTTTGCAATTCGACCTCCTTGTCGGACCGCGCGCACGCTCGAATTGAGAAATTTAAAAGTCGCGAAAGATGGTTTAGTTTTTTTTGTGTGCGTGTGGTATCATCCCCCTCTGCTTCCCATATTTTCACACGATAAGTTATTGCATTCACTCACTCAACTTTTTAATTCAGTTTAATTAAATATCAGTAGGCATCCTATTCCTGATTGCACTTATCTTTCAGTATATAAGCGCTGGTCACTGCACATCATAGTAATCTGAATTAATACAATTTTTGGTGTTTTGACCAGTAATTGGAGCAAACGGAATATCTTTTGCCACAAAATTAAATCGTGTTTTTCGAGGCAAATTATTCAAGAATTAGAAGGATTCCTTTAATTGACTGAAAACGGCAAAATTATTTTATTATTGCAAAATCATAAATGGCATTGAATCTTTCCATGTGTGAAGCCAAATTTATTATTGTCAACAAGTTCTCGGCTTGTTTTGGCCAAATGGAACCTTTTAAGCCAAATGTAAGTGTTTTTGGAAAGTGTTTTGAAAATTATATTTGGTTATAGTCCATTTCGTTAGTTAAATAAGCAAAATAATATCAAGGAAAAATTTCTGATACACAACTGAAATAATTTCATTTTATATCGTTTTCTTTCAATTAACGTTCAATATTGTTTATCCAAGAGTCCAAGGAATTCAATAAGTCACTGAAAACGACAGTCGATTCGAACTTCTGACATTTTCACTTATTAAAAGTGCATTTTTATTAACAGATCACGAATAACATCGAATTTTCCCATTTTTCGAGAAAACTTAATTCCATATCAACAAGTTTTCGCCTTGTTTTGACCAAATGAATCCTTTCAAGTGTTTATAGAGAAGTGTTTTGAAAATTCTCCGTTTGATAACAGTCTATCGTTTTGGCTGTTTCAACGATCAAATTAAAAACCGAGGGATGATTTTCGATGAACTACTGAAAATAATGAAGAAGATTCTGATACAGCTCTGCTACGTCTTACTTATTTTGAATGAGGCCATATCTAAAATACCGATTTTTCGTAGCCATACTCAAGAGGAATCGAAGCTAACCTACTCAGAATGTCTGGCTCTTGGTTGTTTAATAAAAATGTCAGTTGGATAGTAAACCTTTGACTGTCAGTTAGTTGAAAAAGTGTTATAATTACAAATTTATTACTTTTCGATCTGAAAATCCTTCAAATTGACAAGAAAAAGTTCTACCCTGGCTGAAGGGTAGAAGTTGTTTTAATTAATGCGTTTTTGGCACTTTTAAGGCTGGCTTAGTAACAGTAGAGACTCGTGGTTACGATTGTATCCTTGGGTTCAATTTGATTCCTTGGTATGCAAACCATATTGTGTAAAATTTGGCTCCCAACTACCTATAACGCCCATATCGGTACACTTTAAAGGGACAATTGTTGGCAAAAAACGCCGGTAAAAACCGCGTTCCCCTCTAGTGTTTTTTTGGTTCTCCCCTGGAGTGAACGATAAATTGAACTGCCTTCTGGTTGCTGTAGGCTTATTTGACATTTAAGCGCCATTATGCCTGTGTGTGTGTGTGAGTGAGAGAGGGCTTCCTCTTCGAAAGTTCACCCCTAAGGATGCTGCTACTGCTGTTGTGGTTCAGCCAGTAGAAGGGGGCTCGGGAGTCTAAGGAAACCCTCCTTCTTTGATCCCCATCCACCCGTGTGGGTTTGCGGTTTGCTGTTTATTTTGGCCCATTAACATACACACACACACACACACACGAGCAGAAACGGCAGGCGCGTTTGCTAATCCTTGTCCATCCCTTGGGAAAGTAATTAATCAGTTCGAAATGGCTCCGAGGCTAACGCAAAACAAGACATCTGCCCTTGACTTGCGCTGAAAAACATTTGAATAAATGGGGTGGGCCCACGAGAGCCAACACCTGCGGTTTTACAACTCCTACACAAAAAACTCATTCTCTCATATGTCCCTCGCCTTAAAATGGGTCAGCGACTTTTTGCCTGGTTAAAATGTACCAGAGCCATGTGGGTTTTTGACCGTTTTTGTGTGAATATTGAAGGATCTGTCTTAGTGAGAGTTTTTAAGTCCCTTTTTGAATGACTAATGCCCAATTTTGCAGCTGTGAATTTTATTCAAATCGGAGCTAAGATGTTAGATTAATCATGTTATAGCTACGAAATGAGGGCAATATTATTTGCTTAATAAATCAAATGTTGAAAAAGTGATGTCAATTAGTATGTTGCCTTTATTTAAAGACTTCCACATAATAAAATCCTCTTCGGAGTGTCTGCATTTCGTCTGATGGGATATGGGAAAGTTTTTGTGGGCACGAGGATCCAGAACAGTACCCAAAATCAATGAAAACACTCGCGATTATGGTTTGGAGAACAGTCATTGTCTAGACAATGCAGTGCCCATCAATAATCAATGAAAGCTAGTTTAGATTACTACAAATGCCATTAGAAAGTATTGTCTTACGAAGAGCAGGATGCTGGTGATGAATTTACTCCTTTAGGCGTTTCTACGTCTTTGGCTAACCTTTAGAGATAAGCCGAAAAAACATTTTTATCCTGTCTCCCCCAAACCGTAACACATGACGGGGATTCTGTTGTGATGATCTGTGGTGCTAATTCCTGGAAACAGTCAGCGAGGTCCTTTGCTTTATGAAAAAAATTAACCGCCGAGACAACTTAGGAATTTCGGGCTACCAAGGTCATCCTCCCATGATTGTTCAAGAACTATAGTTTCACAACTTGTATAAATCAATATCTCAGAGAATTAAGGCTGAAAGGGGAACCACACCACATTAGAGCAAATTTTGTTGGTGTTTCCATTATTTTGTCCAATGCCTGCAGTACGTAAACTCTATTATTCTAAAACTGTCTCAGTCTCTAGAAACGCGTTTCCAAGTTTGGTTTTCCCCAAAATATAGCGTTGACGATGAATATGCACTGGGACCGTGCCGCAAGCCGATGTCATATTCTTCTCTCGCTAGGCAAAAATATGCTTGCAGCTTGGTGGTGCAAATAACACGAAACAAGTGTTTGACTGTCGAGGTGTTAGTAATTCAGGCTTTATAAAATCCACTCAACGCTACGGCTGCTGCCACTACTACCACAGACCGCCGTCAGTTCTCTTTTTCCCCAAACTTTTCATGGGACCTAAACATGAAGTGAAAAAGGCGAACATGTTAGCGGTATAATTTTGGGTTGGGAAAGGATGAGTGAATTTGCAAGGCCTAGGGGAATTTAAAATAGTCATAGTGACCATTCCTCACACTTCAAGCCTGGCTCCGGTCGACTGATAGAGTCGGCTTGGTATTCATGGTGTGCTCAAGCCAGGCCTGCTAATCGAATCTCGGAATTACCAACATTAATGTTGATTACAGATTTTGTATTACTGGCAGAGTGCATGAGTGGTGGCAAGGGTAAGAGCTGAAGCATTCAACACCAGTTCCTCGTCAAAAATTTCGACAGGTTTTTAAGGGGCTTCGGAATTGTTTTCCCAGTGTTTAATGCCACTGTTCATTTGGTGATATGCATATAATAATATTATAATAATGGCCAGCATATTGCTTGAAATTTTAAATAAATAATAACGATGCACACCTGAAAAAACGACCCCACTTTTTCTATAAAAATTCTTTTAAACACTGTTTTCACCACCTGTCTGGTGAGGGTTCTCAAACTCATCCAGCCAATCAAAATTTGGATTTTCATGCCTAAAACCTGATTGGTTCCTCTTTTTAGGGGTTTGTAAACCGAAGAGTCAAGTATGTATCTGCACAGAATGGAGTTTAGATTACAAACCGGAGTAGGTATTTTGCTTCCTACTGCCCATATTGTTTTTCCATACCTGGTTTCCCAGGGGAGAGCCCTGTATTCGCACGTGTTTTCCCCATTTCAGGTCACTACTCTTGACCCATATAACCCATATGGTTGGGATTGAAATCGTATTGGGGCAGAGGTCTGTAGGGGTGCGGGGGAACTATGATTATGCCGGTGAACGAAATTTACGAAGGTGATAAATCACAATCGTGTGTGCACTATAACAACTACCACATGGGTCGTGTAACAAAGTAACTTTTTATTCTGCCCTAAAACACGCTTTCTGGATCACAAACTGTGACTCGATTTTATGATTTTTTAGTTTAAGCTATATTTTAAGATTAGTGGTGAAGGGATTACAGCATTCATGCGTGACTGATAGTCCTTGGGAAAATATATATTAATAATTATCTGGTTATAAAAAGGGACATTGTGGACTCCAGTCCTTTGACACCTCTATTCTTTGTCTTGGATCCAAACTCCTTAATGTATTCTGTTCCTTATAGCCCACAATAATAATTATCTGATTATCTTGAACTATATAGAACATCTACCCATTTCTCAAGTTTAAATTTTAAATAAACAGTTAGATAAACCACATTATTTGATCAGTTTAAATGAATTTAAATGCCAAAATAATACTTTCCTCAATTAGAGATCATAAGCACTCTTTGAGTTTCACGAAGTTTAAAAAAAATTCCCGCAGACCTTATGACCTGACTCGATATTCTGATTTGCTCTATAGCACTATCTTTTGAGTGGTCATAATGAAGGTAATAAAAAAATGCGTCAAATATGACTAATTCTGTGACTCTAGATTCCCACTTCGTCGAGGGGCTGCTATCAGTTGGTTGAGTCTAAATTGTGGAGTTGAGATTTACCTCCTAGATAAGGGGCGCACAACCGAAAAAACCCGCTTTGCTCAAAAGGTGTCCCTGTCTTTGTTGCTCAAGAAAGTTTAGGAGGAGGTGAAGGAGGTGAAGGAGCAAGCAAGCTGAACCACAGCGTAAATATTTAATGATTTTGCAGAAGGACGAGGTAACGGTTGGAAGGATTTTTTAAAACTTAAACCCCGCCACTCCCCCACACACACCACCGTCTTTCACAGTTGGACGCTGTTGTTACTACTGCAAAATTTGACATTTTGATGTCTGGTAGGGTGGCGGTTCCCTCAATTTGAGAAGCTCTGCACTGGTAGAAACGGGGTGTGAGTAATCATCAGAGTTGTCAAAGCCACTTGCGTATGCAAAACTTCCCAGCACAAAGAGGAATAGTTTTGTTTGCTAACTGGGGCAATTAAAAATTACTTCGGTAAAACAAAGATTTACTTTTTAAGTTAAAATGTTTTATTAAATTAATGCAAATGTTATAAATAGAGTTAGTTACTGAATTGTTATCATTTTTCGAAAAAAAGAGAATAAAATCGATGTATATTTTTACTATTTTAAGTAAAATATTATTAATAATAAGAGGAAGGAAAGAATGAATTCATTTCTGGTATTTTTGACGCAATTTTTAATAATGATATCAGACAGCATGTGTTGCATTTTCTCACAATGGTAAGTTGATAATAAAGAATGGAATTTTTTGTCTAAAAATTTGTATTCTTTACCACCGTGAACTCAGCTGTCAAACGGTCCTTATTAACATGATTTCGTGCCTACATGGCTTTTTCAGAAACTAATACTACCCAAATAACGCAGGGGGGTTTTCCGTAACAGCAATACTAAGGAGGAAATTGCTTTAACTCTGGCAAGTTTCACCAAAGGAATTGGATGGCTATTTGACAAAAAGATGTGTGCGTGGAAAACCGCGGACCAAATTGGTTGTTGCACCAAAAAATCCTACTCCCCGCCACCCATCGACAAAGCGGGGAAAATGCCCACTGTTGGTCAAAAAAGGAAGCCGTGGGATGGATGGATGGGTTTCTCTGTGGTGCCTTCTCTCTCTCTCTCTCCTCTTCCACGTTTTGCGTTTGCTTCGTGGTTTCCATGGTTTGTCCGTGTGGGGTGTCTAGTCCAAAGTGTAGTCGTCAGGTTGGCAACACGTGTGGAAGGTGGTGTTCGCCTTTTGAAAAAAGGGAAACTCTAAAGGGCCTCCTTGTTGTTGCGGAAAAAAAGCACAGTGACGGGATGTTAGTTACCTCTGCTAGGGAAATTCGTTTTTTAGCAGCACCCTTAGGAGGCCTGAGTGCCAAACCACACACACACAAGAAAAGGGGATAAAATAGGACACCCTAGTGTCAATTGGCTATCTAGAAAGACCTATATGCCAAGAAAGAAGATGGAATTAATAAAATCTAACTGGTTTAATAGTGAGCACGTCTATAACTTTTGGCGACACGTGCCAAAGACTAAAAGCAACTGATTTGCGCTAGCACAGTTGTGGATTCTTTCCTCAAAAATTTGAAGGAATACAAGATGTGGACAAAATAATGGAAACACCTAAAATTTTGGCATTTTAAACTTGGAACGTGGAATACAAATCAAAACTTAACAAATTTGAATTTTTTGTTTATTTTTTCTTTACTCGACATGTTTTTGTTAAAAAATATGTAGTAACCTTCTACAAATGGCAGGCCTCTCGTACTTTCAAAGAGGTCAAATCATTGATGATCATTTGACAGGCGTTAGGGTAACAGAAACTGCTCCTGAATGCTAGACGTTGCAAGAGGTATGGTCTCAAAAGTAATGACTGCCTTTGAGAGAAGGAAGAAATTCGTCCTGAGCAAGGCACAGGTCTTGTTGACAGTCCAGGCTTTTGGACCATAAACCATCGGACAATTTTAAACCAATTTTTTTGAGGTGATCGCAAGACCAAGGCTCCTAAAAACACAGCAGAGCTCCTCAATGAACACCTACAGAACCAAGTTTCCACAGTTCTTCGGGAGATGCACACGCGAAGCTGGATTTCACCATGAAAGAGCTGCACTTAGAAATTCTCGGCTTTCGAAGACGATTTCGATTTCCGACTTCGCCATTGAGGCTGCAATGGAGTAAAACTATTTCACCACGACCATGTTATTACCTAGAGATTAAATTAAAATTAAATTTATTTAATTATATGCTTAGAAACCACCTTTCTTTGGTTAGTCCATCGATTTTAAATTTTGATTGTCGTTAAATGCCAATAAATTGTTCTTCTTTTCCTCAAATTCGAAAAATATAAATTACTGACACTGGACTAGACACTACAGATGGTTATTTTGGATAAAATCTTTCTTTTCAATTTATTACAACCTGTAATGAGCAACAATTCTTACTTCCGGCACTGTGAAATTTCAAATTAATTTTTTGGAAGAAGAATAGAAATAATGATAGTAAACACATTTATGGAAATTTGAAACACCCGATCTTCGAAATTGGCTATTTTGCGCAGCCAAAGGAGTAAATTTCCAGTAAACTTGTTATAGAACTCGTTACAGTAAAAGTATTCATAAAATGGTCGCTATAAATTGTATTGAATAACCCTTGACAGCTGTAATCTTGATGGCCGTGTCCTGTGACTTATCTTTGGCAGTATTCCAATAGTCCATTCATTATTTAGTTTCAGATAATCGGATAACCTAGTTAACCGAGGAGTTTTTAATTACTCTTACCCCATTAGAAAAGGCAGGGGTTTGCCTATTTGGAATGTCTTTTGACCAAAAGTTACTAATTAGATTTAGGTGATGGTGGTGTTGGTGGGTGACGCTTGGAAAGGCATAATCCAATAATTTTATTACTTAACACATAAGTGAGGGAAAGCCGCGCAATTCAAAAAGACAAGGGGATTGAAAGAAGGAAAGTCCTCATTTCCTGGGGGATTTTCGCTTCACCGGCAAAAAACCCTAGCTGTGGCGACAAGCAATACCCGAAAGTGATTATGACATCAAGTGAATTTGTTGGGGAGGAGAAAATTCAACGAATTTCCCCCGAGACGCGGGCTTGATGGAATTTAGAACCGGCCTCCGATTTTCCTCGAAGACATCGGCATCAACACTCCCCCAATTATTTTGGGATGCTGTCCTGGGGCAGTGGTTTAAAGGCTGACTCCTTTAATAGGTAAATCACAAATCATATTAAAAAAACAAAAACGTTTTTTGGGCATGAAGGTTAAATTATAAGTTTAAAAACCAATGAGATTTTTTTATTCAGAAAAGAATTCGAATAAGAAAAGCGGAGTTATGAACACAACTTAGGTAGCAGTTTTGAGTTGTATAGGTGATCCAAAAGGACCCTCGTTTTAAAAGGAAGATACATTTGATGAAATACATCGGATATTTACAACAAAGATAGAAACTCTTGAAAGCTTTCTAGAATTCCAAGTAGAGTAATTGCAAAGTGTAACATCAACCACCATCATAAACACCATCGGTGTTTACAAAGCGCGCTGTGGCAATGATGATGCACAAAAGTTTGGTGAAATATAGGTTTTTACAGAAATTAAATATATTATATAACGGGTGCAGGAGAATTTAAAAGAAAACCTTTTCAGAATATTTTTGTGATTTTTTAAAGAATTTTTCAAGGTTCTAAATGCAAGGAATGATTATTTTAAAAGGTCCTACAACAACCATTCAATCTAATTCGGGAGAAACAAAGAATTGCTATTCAGGAAATAACACTTTTAGAGAGAAGTAAGTTAAGAAATCGCGCTGAACAAAATGCCGAAGTCATTTCGTTCTCTTTGCTTCAACAAAAGCCAGGCACTCGTGGTCAAGTAACAATTGGTGTTTTGCAATCAAAATTTATGCAAAAAATGGGGAATAGCGACCAAAACAACGATATTCTGAAACACTTCCCCAGCTGCCCTGAAGACTACGGCAGTTGGATTTGGAGAAGTTATAATTTTGCAACAAAAACACATACTTCTGTATTGCCCTAACAGTCGATTTGGACATTAACACATTCTTTCCCCTTGGGTGTTAATTAATGCCACATTTTCTGTAGTACGAATTTTATCAAAGTATACAATAACACGATAAGTGCGGTTCTAAGTGGCTGTGACATTTGCCTTAACAATTATTAAATTCAAAAAGTACCTTATCTAATTTTATTATAATTACCTCTTCATCAGTCGCATTTTATTTAATGATTTCAGTTTTAAGAAAAAAAGTTTCCAAAATGAAAAAAAGGCAAATTGTGATCTAATTTACAAAATTACCTTTTGAATTATAATTTTTACCCTTCGTTATTGGATTACATTTATAAGTAAGTACCAACCATAGGAATTAATTAACTAGCGTTCTGGTGTTCCGTGCCCACATAAATCTGTGTTTGTCACTATAATATTTAAAATTCATTGTATTTTTTTAGAAAATCTGATACATAAACTAGAACCTTTAGAGATCCGATTGCTAGTTGAGTTTATAACCACTAAATTAATTAAAAATTTCATTGAAAATTACACGTTCTATTCATAAATGTCATCAAAGAAGCATTAGTTTAAAAATTTCAATTCACTTCATTCAGATTCTTATCATATTTTCGAAAGGTCTCGCAGTTACAAAGTTGAGGTTGATAATAATTTTCTGAATATCTTGAACTATGATTTATTTATCTTCTGTTATTATCCGTATGATATGTATAGTTGTTTAAGTCGTTACTATGACGCCTGGCGCTTCGTTGAATAAACTTGGAGTTACCACGCGTCCCGTCTCTTGTGGCCGTTTTCGAGCCATATCACCTCCGTACTTTACATTATGGCGACGCAGCAAATTGAAGGGCTTCTCGCACTAGGAATATATGTTATCTAAAATAACATATTTATTAATATTACGTTCTCTCAGTGGGATAACGGGCCAACAGAAAACGGATGGTTAACGACTCAAAACATGCATTCGTAGAAGTACAACGCATTCTAGTAAAAACATAAACAACTATGCATATTATACAGCCAATAGCAAATGTAAGATAAATTATAGACTGAAATAATCAGAAAATTATAAATATAATTTTATGGAGTTACAATGTTCCAGAAAATATTGATTAATGTGTGAGGATTATTAGGTTTTATATTCAAAAATATGCGAGGCATATTTAAACAACCTTTATCTGTGAATTTTTCAAACTTTCTCCATTCACAAATTCGAATAAAAAAGGGGCTTTGGCGTGAGAGAGAGAGAGAGAGGATGATCACGAGATGCGATCTTCACGTGGAGGTGGGTATTTTACTGGCTCGTTGGAATTTAAATAAGTGGGTATTGCGTGAGCTTCCGTGTTATCACTCGGACCTCGATAAAGCCCCCGGCCAGAGTAGGGTAGGGTAGACGAGGGGCGCGGTGAATTTTGCGCTCCAACGCTCCAATCTTGACACTCCATCTCTTCAATCTCGGTCGAGAAGCTCGGTTATGGCTGGCGGGGTGGGGAGTGGGGAAAGTTGAAACCCATTGCCTCCCACCCTCACTCCCTCTTTCTGCCGGCCAGGAAAATGCCGCACGGCCGGCAAATTCGTCACTGATAGCCATCTCGCCTGGCTTTTAAATACCCTCCCCTCCACTATCTCTCTCTCTCTCTCTCCCCACATCCGCCCGCTATTTCCAGTCGAATGCAAATTCAACCCTTCTCAATCGATACGATCCCACCAATTGAGCTGTTGCTTCCTTCAAACCGGGTGATTTCTACTCAGCCTGACTGAGTTTAACTCAACTTCCATAGAGCAAATTGCAAATTTAGTGTTCTTTAAAACAAAATTTCATCGTTTAAATGCATAATAACATAAGAAGATATGCTCGACTTCATTAAAACTTACAAAATAACCTATAAATTTTGTGAAATTTTGAAAGGTCTAAACCGGACAGAACTAATGAGATGACCCTATAATTAAAACGCAGCATTTTCGGCTTACAAATGAACTACTTAAATCATGCTGTAGATATCAGTAGACCATAGCAATTTAAGATTCCTACATAGATGCTCGAAGTCTTACTGTTTAACGGTTCTACCACTTCCAGAAGCATCATTATGACGTCCTACGTTGGGCTTCATCAGATAAGTTATCTACTCAGGCTCCGCGAAAATGAAATTGAAAATCTGAAGAAGTGGCCATCGGGAAATGTCACAAAAGACTCAGCCTTTTTCTCTCCTAAAGGCGCATATTAACCACAGATTTTCAGGCAAAGATGCTGTGTTCTCCTGCCCCTTTAAACCATCTAAAATTCAGGGGAAAAAGAAGGATTTATTTGCTGGAAAAGTCTCGCTTAACCACGACTCGGGCGCGGTTTTGTTGTGGACGAGGAAGGAATGCATGTCCCGAAGAGCGGTCACCGGCATCCAGCGATTCAAGCTTCAAAGTAGACGCAAGGCAACTGTTGATTTGCCCTCACACCGCACTCGGTCTGCACACACAACCACCACAAGTTGTGGACTCTCCATGAGATTAAAAATATACAGGCACTTTTTCCCCTCCTCTGAATGGGCATTTTTCCTAATTCGACGGAGCCCAAAGACCACTGCAGTTCCACAGTTAATAAAGCCAGAATGTTTTTGAAATCATATTTATGGAAGGGAATTTAATTGATATCTCGTTTGCATTTCTTGAGATGTTGAAAAATCGCATTTCTTGTGCAGGAGGTTAGAGGTGAAGATAAAGAAGATATCTACATTATTTGAGGTTTTTATTCAAAATAACTGTTTGTAGAGATATTTAGAAGTTTGGTTAAAACCTTCTACAAACCTTCTGTTGTATCTCCGGAAAATTACTTTAATAATTGTCTGATTATCTTGAACTATAATCTATTTACCTTTCGCAATTATGTGTATAATATGTACAGTTGTTAAAGTCGTTACTGTGACGCCTGGCGCTTCGTTGAATAAACCTGGAGTTACGACGCGTCCCGTCTCTTATCGAACCATAGCACCTCCGTACTTTATGGCGACGCAACAAATTGAAGAGCTTCTCGCGGCCGTAACTAACGCAAACGAGAAATACAGATGAAATTGTTGATCAGATCCCCATTTTTGATCCGTCTTTGGACAATTTCCAGATATGGATGCAGCGGTTCTCAGATACTATAGACTTAATGTCTTCGGACATGTCGGAATCGACGGAGAATCGTTTACTCCTACGGCGTCTTCATAACAGAGCATATGAACTCTTTATTAATTACATTCTTCCTAGAAAACCCGAGAAGCTATCATTCAATGAGACTATTGCAATTCTACTTTTCTTATATTCAGGCGAAAAGTCTCTTTTTAATTCCCGTTTCCATCAGATTCAAAAGTACAAGCATTTTTTTCCTAATTTATAGTTTCCCAGGAATTTTCCCTATCGGGATAGCATAAGCTGGATCTCCTCTATAACCCTTGTGAAACCTGATCACCTACACGAGTTCTTAATTCAACAGAAGCCTGGAATAACACTCGTCCAGCGTGTTGCGTTTTCGCCGGGCTTTGGGTTGGCTCTCAAGTGGGGCAAGTTTGTGAAGGGATCCAATTAAGGTGCTGGCACTCCCCTCCCACGTGCCAATCTGGCCTGACAACGTTGACATGGCCTCATGGGAAAATTTGGGGGTTTTTCGACTAGCACACAGAGAGATATTGGGGAGACATGTTAGCGCCAAATTCAAATGTCAAGTTCACTGACCCTATGGCCTGGTGATTGAAAATGGCATTTCGAAGGGCGTTTAAGATGTTTAATAAACCTGATAGAGAGGTCACTTTAATCAACGAGTTTTTGATATCCTAACTGACATTTGATGGCATTTGAAAAAGCCAGAAACTACCCACGGAGTCTGGTGCTTTTAAAATAATATAGTGGGCATTTATAACACTTCTTTTAAAGAATTATATCAACAATTACATTTGTATGTGTTTTAGCGGCATGTGAAATTCAAACTTTAATTTGCCGTTAAAACCAATAAATCGATTGATTTCGTCTTAGGAGGCAACATATTTACACGTCTTTTCCTCTTCTTCTCCCAGTCTTCAATAAAATGTTATGCTTTATTTCATTCCTGTCATTTCCAATCAAAATCAACTACTTCACCTAGCAGAGATTGTAAGTTTTTAATGAAAATTGACTTTCTTGTTTAAATGAAGTCAGCTGGGAAAAAAATGGCAGTAGCCATGGGCACAGTGTGAAGAGTAAAAATGCAGGTTGTCTAAACTGACGGCCTGCTACTGGCGATTCTCCTGATGATATGCTGCTTAATTTAATTAGAATTGTCAGGAGTTAACTACCTCATCCTCATCCTCTTCCTCCTTTACTTGATCGTTGGCTGGCATAACATCATATATACACACGCACACACCGCAAACAAGCAGCACAAACGACCTCGCTTGTCGAAATTGTAACAAGCTGCTGGCCGACGGATAAAATCGACAGGCAGTTGAGACAAAGTAGTCTGGTCCGAGCTTGAATCAACACTGCAGGCAGGTGGGTACATGCGGCTACTTTGATGGAGGTGTTAAACCAACACGGATTTTGTGGCACGTGTTTATTGTGAAATTGTGACACCGCCTTCTGCTCTGTTTGGATAGAATTTGATCGTGATTTGTTATATCAGGTCATGAACAAATACTCAAAGCGAAGAAATTCACACTTTCATATTAAATTCACAATTACTAATTGCAAAAATGCTTAACAAGATTCCCAAACTAAACGAATATTTAGTAATATTTAATAGTTCCATTATTCAACGTTACGTTAGATCACAAGAAGTTTGGATCCAAGACAAAGAATAGAGGTGCCAAAGGACTGGAGTCCACGATATTTTGTCGGCTAGTGTCTGTTCCATGTTGCTCTTTGGCTGGAGCCGGGACCCATCGGTGACTTTCTCGATAGCCACTAGAAAACACTCGATTTCCTCGGTTACAACTGTTTTTCGAGTTCGTGTTCTTTCAATCGGTGCACTGATTAGGTAGCATAGCTTCATTTTTCCGACTTGGGTTTCGTATTTTAAGTGTTTCCATAGTTCGGTGCGTCATTGGAGAACGTCGCCGAATTCCATTCGTTATTTCTTTCCCTTTTTATAATCAAAAGATCGATTTTCTACGTACACTTCTTTCATAAATGCCTATTTAAACCGTAAATCACTCACAGATCAAGCCAGCTGGAATGGTGAGAAACGAACCTCCCACAAATCAGACACTGCCAATCAGTGTCAAAATTTTTACATCCCAAAAGTTTTGCGGTGAAAGAAGTGGCAGTAGCAGCAGCAGTAGCAGAAGCAGGAGCAAAAGTATTAGTGAGTCAGATGTCACTCTTTGTCAGTATAATCAAGTCAAATAGCAAAAGGGACGTGAAAATGTAGCCCGTCTTTGGCAACTTTCAATGCCAAACGTAATGAAGGTGAGTAAGATTATTTGCACAATTCAAACCCTCTTTTCCCACAAGAGGTGAAAGAAGTGTGTTCACACACTCGCACACATTCTGACATGTGGTCACACGGACACTTAACTCAACTGTCCAATTATCCAATTGACTTTCAACGATTCTGTCATAAAGACCATTCAGTTTATGACAGCTGAAAAAAAGTTTTGGGAGGTTCTTGAGTGATTTCGATCAAAACTGCTAAAGGGCTAAAATAAAAAAGTTGGCTAAATTATTTAAAAAAACAACGAATGTGTAAATGGTGGACAAAATAGTGGAAACACTTTGAAAATCATCAAAATATATTGTGCGGCAATTTCAGCCTCAACATCTTTCAGTTCTCCTAGAGAAACCACGATAGAGCTCTCAAATGCAAAGGTTTCAAAGCGTTTAGAGCGTTCCTGTGCCACCTTATTTCAAAATATCTGTTTTACTGGTACGAATTATAGAGATTATATGAAACTTAAAGCAAGGTAGTCACGCAGTGGAGTGTTTCGACATGTATTAAATGGTAAAGAGTTGATATTTTAATCTCCTAAGCAAGAACTACATAACGAGGTACCGAGTGATTCCTAAGAGAGTTTGATTTTGCTTAAAATTGCTTGTTTAGTAGTTCAACTGTAAAGTTGTGAACCACCACTGCGGTGGGTTAGAGTATATTTAACAGGCAAAATTAACTTACACAAGTTCACAAAAAGCAGGGCCGTTTGGGGTCCAGTTACTTCCTCTAAAGGCGTCTTCTAACAGTGATAAATGACTTGGAATTTCAACTTCGCAGCCGCCATCACCACTAATGCTTGTCCATGGGTGCCTGAAGAGGTGAATTTTATTGTGCATTAACGACTGCGACTTACAACCATTGCCACGGAACGGACAGTCGAGTTTCGACAACTGTCGGGTGCAGCTAGGCAAAGGGGATGATCAATGCCTCTTCAATTGAATAACAACAGCTAATTGTGGACAAAGTCGTGTCAGTTAACAACTACCCCTACCATCTGGTTAGGTGGATTCGGGCTGGCTTAATGGCCGCTTTTATGCAGCGATTGTGTGGATGTGTGTGAGTTGTGTGTGTATATCGTGTGTTTATGCAAAACTTAGCGGCAAAAATAAGTACTCCCGCTGTCTGGTTTGTGTTGTAGGTGAGTCAGGAGAACACAGTAACGGAATAAGACGAATAAGGAATCACTGGCACGACTGTAGTTGGAAGGCAATCCACCAAAATTATATTTCCAAAACATTGAAGCCCTAGCATATAATGATGGTAGTTATAACTTACTTTCACTTCAACTTCAAGCTTCTACTCATATAGTATAAGTAGGACGGTCTTCGGCTTGAAGATGGCTGTTCTTACCCACATATCAAAAATTTAAATAAAACTACAAAAATTATATTTAATGATGGTAGGAGAACTAAAAAGATTCTGCATTGAAGAATTAATGATTTGATGGTTGTCATTATCTTATTATTTGCTGGCTGAAATTCTTTTTCTAAATAAAATTGATACTTTTTTTTCAAAAATTGGATATTTAAAATTGGTGAGGAATTTTAGCGATCCCGCCAACCGAAGGAAACAATTTTTGTGTTTTGCGTTAAAATCTTGTAGTTAATTGAAATACATAAAAATAATCACTGAAAAATTGATTAGTTAAGAATTATTATTTTTTCAGTTTGTGACTCAAAAATTATGTTGTTTAAAAATGCAAACATAATAGACTTATAGCTGGAACTGTTTTTCTTTTAAAACTCAAAAGTTTTTTGAAAAAAATGAAAAAAATTTGCAAAAACTTGCTGTTAGATTGTCGAATAATTTGAGCTTGTTATTATAAACCTTAAATGGAAGCCTAACATGTTTTTTAAACACTACATGTCATATCTAATGCTCTCATTTTAAAACATTACTATCTTTATCAGGTGTGAAATAATAATTTTTGTTTAGAGAATTAATATTTTCTGAAAACTCAAGGCGAATAGGGATGAAGCGAAAAATATGCCTGACCGAACCTAAATACATCGTGTGTAGCGTTGGAGTAGCTTTGGCCACGGTGCGCACTAGCTTAAGTCTCCTCCGAAGTCAACGCTAAATTTTCTGCTCTCTGTTCTTGGAAGAGATGAACCCAGGACAGTGATAGGATGTCAACAGCTTTGCAATGCAAAGTGGAAGAATATAATGAGCTATATAACAAGAGTAAACTAGGATGTTTAACAACGTTCCCTGAAAAACACTTAGGCAAAACTCCTTCTCATGTTTTATGAGGCTTTTTTGTATCTTAAAAATGAAGCTATTCGAAATGAAACATTAGCTTGCCTACTTGTTTGGTATAAGTAGAGCGAACATCTCTCAAAAAATTCAAGTGGATGGTAAGTATTTCGAACATTTGCAATGTAAGAGGAAGGCTGGTGCATTTTTTTCGTGAAAAATCAGCCTAGGTTAAGACGAGAACGATCCCACTTAGACTGTCTTCTAACTCCCAAACGCCATAATCAACAGCATCTCTGCCGGATCTCAACAGCAGCTGAATCGGATCAACGGACAATAGTTTCATCAACCAATTAGCAAACACAACACACGCCGGAAGAACACAATTTCGCTGCTTATGCAGACCACAAACCACTATTTCCGCGTCTTCCATACATCCTTATGCTCCTCACCTGTGACTCCAAATCCAGTTCGATGGATTGCAACACCAGGTTCGCACACAAGGTTCACAACATTGCCGTACCTCACACCTGTTGCGATCACCAGTTAATTAAATAATAAAGTTTAGAAACATCTTTCGCCAATTTGGTCTCCCAATCCTAGTGTTCCGCTGATTCTATCTTAAGAGGAAACGTGTTATGACTCGGGTTTTATCAACACATTATCTAACGACATTTTCCCACCTAAAAAATTTTCTTAAATTTTTTTTAAAAGCAGTAATATTATTAGGGTTAAACATGCTAAAAAACATCACTTAAAATCAGTTTTAGGCTGGTCTCGCTATCGCTCTAACCCTCTAAAAACAGAAACTGTTTTTTTTTCCAGCCATGGGAAACAAGTAATTTGTGATAAGATCGACCTTCAAATTTTTGTTTAAAAAAAGCGCAATGAAAAGACGCTGATCACTGTGGCTTTGGAAAAAGATCTACAGCGATTTAAGTAAGAAAGAGACCAATTTAACTAAAGAAAACTTTGTTGAGAGGAAACCGGGAACCTCATAATGGACTTCAAAAAGAATAAGGATATTTATCTACTTGATAGATGTGCCCAACTTAATTTTACGGGCGAGAAAATGGGTATTTTCTTCCTGATATGAATGCGAGACTGGACGAGCTTTCCGCACAGTCGTTCCAAAAGTGGATAAAAATAATATTTATTAAAAGTGTATTATTAATAAAATTGAAAAACGGGATTTGAAATTGTAACAAGCTTTGTCGGTCAAGTGAGACAAGATTTCCAAAGCTGAAAATGTTCATTCGCCGCGGGTACGGATAGAAGTCTGTCCTCGTTCCACGCGGTCTTTTCGATAAACCGCGAGAAATATATTTAAACAATAAAGGGGCACAGTTTATCGTAGAGTCTGAATCCGCTAACTCAGGTGATGAATAATTTATAAGTATTGTTGTTTTATTCTAAAGATTAAGATTTAAATCCATTGGCCTCATATTTAAAAAATTGAAAAAAATGAGAAAACATGTTTATTGAAAAGAAAAAGGGAATTTTTAAACAATTTCCATGATTTAAATAAATTTGGGGTTCCAAAATTATGACACCAATTTGAGTTGACAACTCTTAAATATTTAAAATTATCATGCTCTTCAGACACAAGATATGCATAAAATGCAAATTTTTGTGAAAATAATATTCACTCAATTCTATAGTGGTTTGTGTTGGCTTTAGATTACAAAGACACTTTGGCTGTTGTTCGTAATTAAAATTTTGGAAGTAAAACCTAAAGTGGAAACCACCTTAAGAAAAAAATAAATATTTAACTCTTAGAATACTGGTACCAGTTAAATTTTACCACTCAGCCAAATCAGATTATGTTCAATTAAGATTAAGGTCCATGAGGCATCTACATGAATGCAGCTTAAAGAAATTGTATGACGCCGAGACATTTTACTAGCTTTTGCATTCAGTTGTGCAAACTCACTTAGCATTAATAGTAAATTGATAAGAGAATGCTAATGCCGTTTATAAATTGTGTATACAAGTTGGTATATTACGAAGCAATTCGTATTTTCACAAGACTTTTAAGTTCGTTTCAACAATTTGTGGTGAATTCAAAGACACTCTATTCTTTCTTGGAGCAGTTATGTTAGATGAGCGTCATCATATTTTTTTCCTATGAAATTTTAACAAACCTATTTCGGTGACTTTGTCCACTCAAAGATGAATTTGCCTGATGAAATACTCCTTGACCACGTTAAAAGTCATTTTAAATTCCCTATGTGAGCTGCAGAAGAGAAATCCGATGGTATTAAAATATAAGACTTACTGAGGGCTCTGTGGGTATTTACTAAAAATATATTTAAATAATTTAAAAATAATATCCAATATAATTTATATTTACAAATTTCTGTTCCGTCGTGAATAACTCCTATTTTGAAAAGGGGATAATGAATCTTGTTGTGCACTAACTCAAACAAAAACAAAAAATCAATAACGTCTAACTTCAACAAACTAAAAACATGTTAGAGGGTATTTTTTATTCCAATTATTAAAAATAATTTCGAATTTTTCCTTTATCTTAACTGCATTCAGTTAATTTTCGTAGTTAAAACTGATTTACAAAAATGACAGCAATATGAACCCCAACAATTCAATAGCTAAGCAGATGTTTCGCAAAAGATTCTAATTAAATGCCCAATAATAATAATAATTTTTTTATCATTTTGTTAATTACCCCCAAACCTGTCTTAAAAGATTACCAACCTTCATTATAATATCTATTCTAAATGCAAGGTACGCAATCTACACGAATGTTAAATAGAACAGACAAACAAAACTTTTTGACCCAATTTGGTCTTATCAACTGGTTGTCGATTACCACTGAATGATATATTTGGCCGAACTGAAACATTGCGATTAGATGTGAGGGGAGTGTGTGCTTAACCTACTTGAGGGCCGATAGTAAACGCATTGATTTCGTGAGGAAAAAAGCATTATTTTGGCTTCTTAACAGTCAGTATTCCTACGTGAAAAACACATTATTTCCTCGCAGTTTGTACATCCCCTCGATAGGCCAATTTGTGCCACTCCGCTCTCTTGAAAATGCACACGGGCATTCTCTGGTACCTTAAACCACTGGATGTAGACGAACTGGGTTTCAGTTTGTCCTTTGGTTGATATCATGTTTGCATCCGGTTACGTTGAACATTCAAACAAAGCGCTTTCCACCCAATTTGAATTTAAAAGGATTGGTTTTTGATAACCCCTTATTTGTATCCATCTTCTCTGAACAAAAAGAATATCCACTGAACAGAAATAAGGAGAAGCGTCGGATTAGTATCCACCTGGAGTCCGCTCTGAATTCAACGCCGAGTTTTCTGTCCTCAGCCAGTATTTACGCATTTTGGAAGAGATGAACCCATCATTCTTGAGTCGCGTATTGTTCAGTAAGCTTTAACGATCTCATTTTAGAATTGCTGCTTCCTGGAGGCAGTAGCTGAAATGGTCTCGTCATTAATCCTTTATTGTCAGGGCTCTCTGACGAAACCCAAATAAAGCGTAGAGAGCCTTGGGCTGGCTGTGGAGGTCTGGGGATTGCTGATGGTGGATCTCTTTTTTGAGCCGATGAAAGATCAATTTGAGATGATGTTAAGATTCGACGCCTTTGAGAAAGAATTAAGGCTTGAAGTGTTGTTATCTGAATAATTTACCCAGTCAAGGAAAATTTAATTGAATAATTCGGACAGGAGATGCGAAATCTTCTTTGACCACTGGCAGACATCATCTACAAGACCTGGAAGGCGTCATGGTGGGTTTGGATTCGCTTCAAGAACCATCGTTGACTAGTAGATGATATTTATTTTATAAACCGAAATCACAACTGTTATGGCCTGAAAAATATGCAACATTTTTAGTATAAAACGAGAATACTGTAAAATAAAATTAGATGTTTAAAAGGAACTTTTATTTTACATTTATCTAATCTTTCTTTCGATTTTATACAATATTCAATTTTTCAGTCTCAAACTGAATAATTAATCGGTCCTAACTTATCCCTTTTTCAATAGATTATTATAATAAATTCGAATGAACTCCAAGATTTCAATTTAAGACTCAAAAAATAATTTCTATGGTTAGCGGGAAATTTTGATATTATCTTCTTACTCAAAACCTGGAGTGCGAACAATCCCGACAAATTTTATTCCCAAAAAGGAATTTTATCCAACAAAGTGGAGTTACGAGCAAATGCGTGAGTTTTTTCTGGTGATTCAAGAGAAATCATCAACTAAACTTCTTTTAATTTAATTATATTTGTAGTGACAATACACTAGTTCCTTTTTCCTGTTGTGAGTGTCAAAGGCATCAAGAACAAGACAGGCAGTGGATAGATACAGCCAAAGGTAGAATTTAATAGGCTTCATGTCCACAAGAAACTAACGCTATATAGTTAAAAGCAAAAGAGCTCACGCTTTTGGAAATGTTTTACAGTGACCAAATTTAATTCGGCATCACCTTGGAATAATCTTCAGCAGATAAGGTATATTTTGACACAAGTAAATCATGTTTGTCAACGCCCACGATGAAGACAAAAGTACATTAGGTTAGCTGACACTCTACCTAGGTTCTGTTCTATTTTTCTACTAACCCTACTTTGCCGAAGCCCCACTTCAACAAACGGTACAATCTCTGTCACCACTCACAAATCTAAGTGCAAAGTTCTGGCAAGAATAACAATAAGAGCAGCCAATTATTGGTGACAAATTTTTCCCGGGTTTTTGAAGATGCTGACGATTAAACAGCTCGATTATCAACTCACAAATTGATAAAGACGTCATGGAATATACTAATATGTCATTTTAGAGGGAATTACTCATTGGGACCTAATGGATTAGAAGCTCAATATTTTAAGCGGTCACATTACGGGAGCTATTTTGGTACCGAGAAAGTACATCGTTACTAAATAATGTTAAATCGGATAATGCGTCCAAACAATCATCACTTGTTTCTATAAATATTGGCTGCTTCGAGAGTTCTTTGCAGAGAAGCAAAATGAGAAAGGAATTGTTGAAATATCGAAGCTTTCCACTTCCCACAAATCAAAACGGCTCATAGGCCGAAATTATTGGTTCATGGTAAATTAACCAACAGGACTACCATAGTAGGCTTTGGATTAGTTTTTTATCATACATACTGGGATAACTGAAAAAATTTTAACTGTGAAGAAAAGATCAAAATCAGATTGTCTCATAATCAGGGTTGCGACGGATTATAAATGTAAAATTACAGTTTTTTGAGGGAGTTCTTCGGTAATTTTGTCTGTAAAATTTCTTTGAAATTTATTGAAATCTATAGTTACAATGCTTTTGCTATTTTTTTCTGTATTATATGCCAAAATCATGGCTGACAAAATGTGTGTGACATGATTAGTTGTCAGAGTTTGGTGAGGTGAGAAAAACAGCGTCAGTGAATTCAACTTTTAATATTAATGCTTTTAAAACGGTAGCCTTTGGACATTCTACGGAAAATGAATTTTTGACATAATAAATAGCATATTAGAGTGAATGATTTTTAACAAGCACTTATTATTTCAAAACATAATTTTTGCAAACTTTATAAATAAGCACAACAATAATATGAAAGAAATGCCGTCAATGATCAGGATAGGTACTTTGATGTTTAAATTTAAATCAAATGCAATTTTTGGCCACTTGTTTGAAAAAACTGTTTATTATTTATTTAATTTCTGCTGGGGAAAAACTACCGTGGGAAACGATTCTTGAATTCCCTACCAGTATGATCCCGTGTCCAAAAAACAAGTCAAAGCATCATCTGCTAAGTGGATACATCGAGTTGAAATATAAAAAGCTGGCTTCATAAATCGACTGCTACGTTTTTCTGGTTGGATTCTAAGCCTGTGATGCTGAAATATTACATTGAATTTTGTAATTGTAGTTAGTAATAAGGTTTGAACAGAATAAAATATATCATAAAGGTCTATTGTGCTTTAAAATTGTGCTCGCATGGAACTGAAAAACTGTCCGGAGCATCAAAACTGCTCAAAGGCGAATCGAAAAAAATTGAGTTGAATAACTGTCAATAACATATTTCCTTTGGGTGATAAATACAAGTTTTTCGCAAGTTTTCAGCGTTCCGGCCTGATTATCAGAAAATTCAGCGTGATGTCTCCTTAACACTGTTGAAAGAAATTAACATGCATAAAGATTTATTTCCTATTTCTCCTAATACGTGATGGATGAGGTTTTGCTTGCGAGCTGCCGTACGGAGTTGTGAACGCTCATTCTGGCGAGAGAACACAAATCATGTCTAAGCGATTTGTGTTTCATCCGTGGTGGCTAGCGTCGTGTCCTTGAAAAGCATGTCCATATCAGCTCAACGCATAAACGCTACACTAGCAACAAATGAGAGTCGTTTTGTGCTTCTTATCTTCAAACCAACAAAATCTCATTTTTCATCGTTTGTTTATGGAATTATTTAAAGAATTTTCTATTTAGGTCATTGGTAAGTAATCATACTGTACAATTCAAGTGGTCATTATTGACCATTCATGACAATCATAGTTATTTATACTTAAATATTATATATTAGAAAAGGCATTTGAATCATTCCCACGTTGTTTGATCCGTTCCTTCAGTGACGCGTTCTCCCTTTGCAGTAGAAGGATTTCCTTCCTGAAAATATTAAAAAATAATTTCTAATGGTTAATCATGAACACTCATAACTGACTAGTGACCAAATTTAGATATGACGCCTTGAAAGGGAATATTTGTGAGCATTGTGGAAAAATCCGGAGAAGGAGGTATCAACATAATAGAATATCTAATTTCATTCACACAGCAGATTTGTTTAAATGCTTAGGTGGATGCGCTGGAAATTATACAGCACAGAAGTCATGCTTCTTACCTCATTTGATGCATATGGATGTAGATGAGGACATCGACTAAACTGAAGTTTTCTCCCTTAAGGCATTGTTCTGCGTGAATCTCCAGCATAACCTCCTGTTTCTTCTTCGATTTCTACAAAAAATGTGAAAGTGAAATTACAAATTATTTTTAGCATCAATTTATTTTCGATCCACTCTATCACGATTGGGCTTCAGCTCATTATTTTAAATCAGAGGTACTCTTTCCTATAAAGTTTTATTTTTCCATAATTAAAAAACAAGGAATTGCAATTTTATTTTCCTGCATGAATTATTTATAGCGAATGAATCCCAGAATATTCACTTCACTCTGTATCCACTTGAAACCTTTTGATTTTTAACTAGTACAAAACTATTTTCTTCGCAGGTTTGAGGAGAAATTCTTATTTTTGATTTTCGGTGTAATATTCTTTATTTTGAATTATTCTCTGTCTGCCTTCGAATCTGTTTTATATTGGTAAAGTGTGCTAACAAGCTTCATCTCCAAATTCAGCTTCTGTCTTAAAATATTCTAGCATATTTTTAATCAAATAAGGGTTGATGTCAAATGAACAATTCTAACTCTGCTTCAATTTTTATCTATTTGAACAATGAAGAGATGCTTCACTTCATTCACAAAGGAAGATTGCAATGCATGGGTGTGTTTTGACCTTGAATATGTTGAATACATCTTGTGCCACAAAAATTTCATCCTGCCATCAATACATATGCCTTACATTTGGCCACTGTAATGCTCAAAGATTTTACAATACTAACGTCCCTTCTACGATTGCTTGCTGAATAGTTGCATTAATAAGAGCAGAATGGTGATCAGGCCGTGGAATTTATGCTCCTCATACCCACTTCAGAGAAAGAAATTTGCAATTATTTATTGGAAAATTAATCGATTCTCAATAAAAAGTACTTTCCTTTGGGCACATTAATTGCAACTTTGAGTCCAAAACACGGAAATTTATGTTCATCTTGACACAAAAAATTTATGCGAAGATTGAACAAATTAAGCTATACACTCCTGTGAACCAATAGGAAGTTGAGAAATTTAGTTTTAGCTTATATTTAATCAAAAAATTTAAAAAAATAATTGCCACAATTACTTTAAATGGTTTTTGTTTTTCTCTTGTTTTAGATGCAATCGAAACAAAATTAAAAGCAACATATGGCATAAATATATTTATCGAAAACTTGCAATTACAATCCTGGTTTAAATGATGAATAAAATTTGAAAATAGTGGTTTTCATACCGGGGAAATATAAATTCCAGTTACGAAAGGTCTAGAAAGTGTCTATTTCTTATAATAAGTTTCAGTAAAAACTTTTTTGAAAAGCAAAATATCACACATTATAAAAACCTAAATTAATGTAAAAAACTCGATAAGTTTTAATTTTGGAATAAATGAAAGATGAATTAAACGGTTAATAGCTCGTTCTGCTTTCACGGAATTTATATAAACTTACTGTATTGAACATTTAAGCACTGTATTTTAAATACTTAATCGTTTCAGAATAATATTACAGGGCTATTTTGAAGTGGTGGATGTTTCGAAGAACCAGGTCTTATTTACAATGTTCTTGAAAAAATTTGCGCTGTTGACGTATCCCCAAGAAAGTTCGTTTAAATTAAATATAAGGGTGGAAATACAAACGTTTCACTCATTTTCATGTAGTGTGGAAAATGAAACAAATTTTTCGTGACGTTTGTCAAATAACATTTGCATCATAGCTCAATCAGTCAACTTGAATCCGATAAATAAATATAAATTTTTAATAAATTTAGATGAAAGAATTTCAATTATTAATTTATTATAGTAGTTTAAAGCAAAGATTTGACCTTATTGATGTTTTCCAATGCATTTAATGATTCTTCAAAGTAATTTTCATTCATTTCCCTTGGATGAAGAATTAACTGCTACAAATATTTTGATCTTAATTTGTCTTATCTATATTAAATTTCAAAATTTAAAATTAAAAGTTAAATTTAATTTACTGGAATAACGAATGTTCATTTTTTCCTTCAAGTGTTTATATTTTACCGTCGAGAAAATTTGCCAAGAGTAGTAAAGGGATGCAAATCCAGTGAATTTTTAATTAGTTTTTACCGGAAGTCTTCTTAAAATAAATCAGTGATTTTATTTTGAAGTCTGGTTTAATTAATTAAGTCTGCGTGGTTAACGCATTTTAATTAAGCTCAGTTTCATGCTCATCTTAAAAATATAGTATTGCATGCTAGCCCCATCTCTTTGATTTTCCGAATTCAAATTTCCTTGAAAATATCAATTTAATTATATTTGCGAATAATTTCGTGATATCCAAATGAATAGATGCTTGAGAAAATTTTTATTCGTCCAAGAACAGCCCAATTAAACCGAGTGAAAGAAGATTTTTATAAGGAGAAAAATAAAGATGATCTTCTATTATTTTTTACATAAATAAACAACATGATTTAATTGCGTTTAAATAAACAAAATATTTATAAATTTAAAATACCAAAATACTGGGATAATTTGATATAAAGTGAATAGTACAAATGACCTCTGTAAGTTGCTGAACAATTATCAAATAAATGAAAGCCAAAACTAAGCAAAAATTTATATTAACTTAAAATCAACTTAAAAAACTCTTTAAAAAGTTTCTTCCTTTAATTTTTTGCATAGAAAGTAATGAAGCTTTTAGTAATGGTGCAATATGGTTTGTAAAACACTCAAAGATGGATTTAATAAAATATTTACTAACCACAGAGTCTTGCTTCTCCTCCGAAAATGTCAGCAAACACTCTGACGGTGACAAGCCTTCAGCCACTTCTTCCTTTTCACTCGATAGGCGTGCTAGGGGGGAATTTTGAGGATGATTTGTTCCTGTATGATAATTTAGGGCGACGTCTTCAACATCCTTTTTGCTTTCCAAGTACCGACTGCTTCCAACTTCGTGCGCACTCCACCATATCAAATTGAGGCATTTTTTCGGCAGAAAAAGTTCCTTTTTCACTCGAGTGGGTTGAGGGTATATTCCTATGGAGAGTCCTCTCTCCTGTAGATAGGCATATACTCCCCATGTGGCGTCTTTGGAATGAAAAGGCTTCTTTGAAAGGTACAACTGGGAGTGGTGATTGAGGAGGGCAAGTTTCTTTGGCATTAGATGGCGAAGTTGAAAGGCATTTAGCTTCACACTGAGCGAGGGATTAAAGAACCTGAATGAGACCTTCTTGCCTATGTGCTCGGCAATTTGGTCGCGAATTAGCGTCACAATAGCGTCTGCATCGGAGTTGTAAATGTTCTCCATTGAGGACATGCCAGTCTGTGAGTTTAGAAGGAGGTGTGCTTTGTAAAAAATAATTGAAGGCTCGAATTCAAAAGTGAATTGCAGGCTATAGAGATAGTTGTCGGTTTCCTGAGTTGTTTTTCGTCGTTTAAACATGTAGAGACTCACACGGTTGTTATCTTTCAGTGAACCGAAAACGCTGGAATGGGACATTGCTATTCCAATGTACCAGATACGACCACAGGCATTAAAGGCACTGGATTCAAAGAGGATTGGACTGTGATGTTTGTCATTGGCGTTAAAGCGATCGACATAGTTGTTACAAAGGAAGTTTATTAGCTCAGCTGTGCTGTGGAGACTAACACGTAAGTCGAGCTTAGGCTTACTCAACTCCACTTCAAGCAGAAAAGAATTGTCATCGAATAGGAATCTGTCGTCTTGAAGAGATGATAGCTCAACGAGAGTTCTGCTGCCGTTTCTACGCTGGTGGGGAGTGAAAGAGGCCTGACTTTGAGAGAAATTTTGGTTTTTGCTGAAGTGCTCACGATTGAGGATGGTTAGGGTGATATCCAGACGGAGTTCGAATTCTGTCGGCGGTTTGATTGGATAAATCTCAACAAACGCTCCAATATGCATCTGAGAATGCAGAATTCTCAGTCTCCAATTATAGCCGAGATATGAAAAGCGTACCGAATCCACTGATTTCACGAAACCTCTGACAATGCTGGGTGGAATCGAGAATGTACACACGAAGGAATCGTCTTTCGGTGAATAGGAACATCTCAACAACGAGGCTTCTGTGCAATTCAGGTTTGGGCTGTTTTGCATCTTTGGGATTTTACTAAAACCCAGGCTCTAGAATACCTCATGTTGCAATCTCATTGGCTGAAACCATGGACCAATCAGATTGTCGTGGGAGAAGCTTGCATTTAATAACAAGTAATATATAAAAAATGATAACAAATATCCCATTTCAACCGAGTAAACAAAATGACACAATACAGCCTAATAAAAATATTCACAGCGTATTGCCACTTGTTATGAATGATAAATTAATCTCTAGTAATTATTCAAAATTTCCTGGTTTTCTTAGGGATAATCTCGAGAACTCCAAAATACGTAAGTTTTAATATTATTTTGTTGAGTACAACTACAAAAATGACTTGAAATTACAAATGGCTTAAATTTTGGGTTTTTCGACTCTGCTACTCAACCTGTCTCTCCGTTGCTTAAATGAACTTCTCTTGGCTTGGGAAAGGCATTTATATTTAAATTTAAGCACTTGTGAAAGTTGCGTTTTTAAAATTCAAACATAAGTTATGGTATTCCTTGATGTCATCAGATACCCCGTGTAAGACGGGAGTAAAAACAAACGACTTCTTAAAATGCAATTAATGTACTAAGCAGAAAATATTCCTTTATATATTTATTATGTTTAATTATTAATTTATATATACATTTATTATTAATTATTACGCCTAGGTTTTGTTAGTAGTGGGTAATCCAGTTGTTATTGCTTGAATAGTGGCTCTGCAAACATTTGTTTCCACAACACGACATCTACCGTTTAATAAACACCAATTCCATTTGCATTCTAGGCTCATATTACATATTTGGGAAAATTTTATGCACTAATATAAATAAGTGGATTTGCTTAAAAATTATTAGAGATTTAGACACTGATACCATCTGAAAATTCAATTTGCAGGGCACGAGTTTATGCTTGGCTATTTCAGCAATGCTACTAATATTTATATTTTAAATAAATTGAGTGAAAATGCTGAAATTTTTTTAAAAATAACACTGATGAAAGTCATTAAAATTTAAGTTAAATTTAGCTTGTGCAACTGCCTATCACGCACTTGGTATTTGTTGGATTTAATTTTCCAACCACGTGAATTTTGGAATATTAAATTTAAAACACCGTTAATTTTTATTTTTAACTTTTTGAAAACCATCTGTGCGTTCCCATAATAAGCCTTTTGTAGCAATTTAAAACAAGGACCCAACATATTGTTACTTTTCTAAGCAAAATTTATCAAAGATGGCCAATAAATAAACATTTTATCTGCATTTTTTCTTCAAGGCTTTTACTGCTCAAATGAACAAAAAGAAAAATTACAGTAGTGGATGTAACTTTGATGGTCATCAATCAGAAGGAGACGCTGTTTGAGGACATAATTGTCGTTGCAGAATCTGAAATTCTCCAACTTATTTGATGTGAATTTCCCAAATATTTTGTAATTTTAGGCTTGTTTTATCTTTATTACCAGAAGTTATTTATTTATTTGACAACGTCGCTTATTTCCATACGAGTAAATCAAATTTATTAAAAGCTGAATCATTCGTGAGTAAATAAAAAATGTTTGCCATCTAAATTTAAATAAGTTTCAAAATTTTATCACTGGTAGAGAATCTTATTTTAAAAAATGCTGAATTTGTTTTTTTCTGAAAAAATAGCATCAATAACATGTGACATTAATTTGAGTAGACAACTGTTTAATTAATATAATTAGTGTAGATGTCTTAGCAACAGTTTACATAGATGACTAATGCAACAATTCAACTTTTATGTAAATTTATCACATAATTTGAGTCTATGGTATTTCGCACTAGGTCAATATTTGAGAAAAATTTACTTCACAAATGACAAGCAGACATGAAGAATGACACCGAAGATTCCTGTTTTTTGTATTTTGAGTGTTAATTAATCAATAAAGACCAGTACACGTGGACGTTTTGCTCCATTCCTCTATGAACTTTTAAAAAATTCCAGGGAGGGACAGTTTCCGTTAAATTAGCTCCTCTTTGAGGTCTGTACTTTATATGCAAAAACGTTTTTTCCGATTGTTTATAACATGTTATAAATTCTTAGATGTTTCCACTATTTACTTAGCCCTGATAGCAATTCGGCGATCTAATTTAATGAAATCAGGAATAACCTTGATGCTTTTTTTCTATTTTGTGAGATTTCTGGTCTTCTGAGTTGCCTCCTCTTTCCTAGAACCGCTAAATTCACTTGTAGACTTCAGCACAGCGAATACTCGGTAGTCTAGTCCGCTTTCCGTTAATGTATCACAGAAATTATATATTATAATTTTTTTGTATTTACGAAAAATAAATCTACCCATCATTTGATCGACTTTATAATGAGTTATCAAACAGCTTTGCCTAAAATCAAACCACGGGGTGCAGCAAGGCCACTACGATAATAAAACGAGCCTTTCAAATGCTAGAAAGAGAAATCAAATCCCTTGCGCAAAGATAGAAATTGGCCCGTAAACGTTTTCTATTTTGTCTGGTTGAATTCCAAAAGTAATCTTAGTCTCATAAATTTACAAACCCTAAAAACCACCAATCGCAACAGATCGATTTATTGGTGTTAATGAGGAGTCGGCTTACAAAGCGATGCTCTTGATTTACACAGATAATTTTTTAAACTTTAAACTTATAAAGAAGGAATATAGTGGAAACTTCTTCGTTATTTTCTATACCATCATGACATTGCACAAGGATTGAGCAAGATTTCCTTCGAATATTTCCATGGGTGCAAGTTTAACAAATCACTTTTAAGTAAAGCATTTTGCCTTGTCTCCAAAATCGTCTTACAGATTAATCCAAAAGTGGTCTTTTAACCTCGAAGCTTCTACTTAGAAGTGCATTGACATGAATGGCACCTATGTTGCTATTTAAAATTATTTAGATATTTTCCTATTTAAAATATATTTAATTTCAATGGTTTCGCTCTATCTTTGATTTGCCTTCGCATCTTTAAAATTTAGATGTTTTTCATCATATATGCAGTAGAATTTATCCGAGAATGATATCTTTTGCTCAAAAGTTGGTTCGGATTGTAAGCTATGCGCAGTTTTCCTTCATACATACATTCGAAAATCTTTTCGAGGAAAATAAAATTATTTGTAACCAAAAACTACACTTAAAATGCCATACAGCTTCCAATTAGGCGATAGTAGTTCGGGCAAAGATAATTTGAAATGACTTCGATTTTAAATCACGATTAAAACAAAAAATGAATCTGCGTAGCTCAAACATCATTGCAATTTAAAACTACACATGCTTAATGCCAACTTCGTTGGTGGCACAGCTAAGTTGAAGTGTACCAATTGCTTAAAAACACAACTGGAACTGGATCGTGATTTAATTCACCCGCACGGCAATAAAATGAGATTTTATAGCATCAAAAGTATTAAAAAATCAGAAATTTTTGGCTGTAAATCTCATAATAACTTTTTAATCTTGACAAGAATTCATTAAGAGGTGAATTTTGCCTCTGTTTTAAGATGCATTTAAATGAATAAAAATTGTGTTTTACGGAGCAATAAAATCAAAATTACTCGATCAAATGTCAGCTAAGGATCATTTGAGGCACAAACTGCTTTATAAGTTCAAACAAAAAAACCTCAGCAACCGACGAAGTAGCTAGGACAAGACTGTGTGATAAATTGAATGAGGTATTAGATTATCAGGGAAGGTGCAATTAACAAGGAAATGATTTATACCTTTCGACTTCTATGGATACTCATCTCGATGGATTCGAGTTTTTCTTGACTTTATTTGAGTCCAAACCACCCTCATTTAGTGCTACACTTTTTCGTACAATCGTTGACTGATTTCTGTTCTTCGAATGTAACAGGAAAGTCCATTTTTACTATAGTGAATCTGACACCTTGTTTTTTCTAATACCCTTTCTAGTTAAGGCGCAAAATTCGTTGCAGTGAATTTGAAGCTACTGATTAATCTTTCGGAACAAATATTTAAGCATGTGATTTTCTTCTGAATGATTTTTTTTGAAATTACATGTAAAAATAATTACCGCATTTTTAATTATGAAATCATAATTTATGAATAAGAGTTAATATTTTTATAAATAATTATGAAACGGCTATGCACTGTGCTAGCATGTCGTATTCAGGTAGTAATTGCAAGAACCATGAATTATTAACTACGGTTTGGACTAATCAGTTACTTAGCCTGTCTTAGTCCCTTAAATTATGCATGAAAGCAATGGGATACCCTACCAGTCCATGTATGCAATTGGTAAAAAATAAATTATTTTCCCATTTTTCAGTAATTTGGCCAAAAATATTTCTCCATTTTTAATCAACGCTAACTATCTCATGTGAGTTAACAGAACCAGTGGTCCACATTTTCAATACGCATTTGTAAATAGCAACAGAACGGGAAGCATTTATAAAATATGAGCCCAAATATATGGACTTGTAACTGGAAACCATGTCCCATTGTACCATTCATTTACTCCAATTCATTCATTTTTGTGATAAAAGGAACGGAATTCGTTTTTAGAATTTTTTATGTTATCTGTTCAATTATATGTCGCTTTTTAGCTGAATTTATATTTAATCTGTGCATGCGTAATTCTTTAACTGTTGCTTATTAATCAAACAACAGACCTCTACACATGTATTAACTATAAAGCATGAAATGAAATAAGCAATTACTATTTTACTAAGTCGAAATTTTTCCTCTATTTGATGGAATAAAATGTTAAATTTAATTTAAAATGGTTTTGAGCAGATTCAAGTAAATTATTAATGGGCACAAATCTTGAATAAAAAATCAAAGAATTATTCTGCAAAAAGGTAAAAGAAAACTTTTAGTAGCCGTTTTGCAATTCTGAAAGAATTTAAAATAACCAATCGCACTGTGAAATTAATTAATATGTGCTCAGTTTAATAAATTTTGTTAAAACAAATCTTCAATGTTCCCAACGTTTGGACTTACATAAAATTAAGTTTAATAATTTTTGTCAAAATTTATATCTGGATGTCCATTTAAGCCACAAATATGCTTAATCAAAATAACCTGTCTATAGTTAGGCGCCACTGCAGGAAGAAGAGTCTTATGCATTAGAGCGTGTATTAGAAATGTGTGAGGAAGGCATTTAAGTGGTATTGTGTAGTCAAGGGACAAACGGCTTGATTTGTTTTTAAAGGGTAAATTTAAAAATTTCAAAATCCCTATATTATCTTAAATATATTTGAGGAAATGATGAACTCCGGGCTTGAAGTGAGCTTTTAACTGATACTAATCTAGGGTAATAAACTTGTCAACGAATTTAAAATCTTAGTAGAAGGATAAGTGCTTCTAACAATATTTCCTTGTTTATTGCATCAATAGGTAAACTTCACCCTTGATCTTATCCTAATTTCAAACAGCCCCACTTAATGCAGACGGAACAATTTAGTTGCCTTCTGGTGACAATAACCGGTATTTTAATAATTTTCTTCAATTTGCTAAAAATATTTATTGAGAAAAAAAGCATGAGTGTGTCTAATGCCTCAGGTGCATTTAAAATTTACTTTGGGATGGTTACGTGACGAATTTTATTCTAAGTCGAATTCCTAGAAAACTAAATTAACAAACATGGCTTTTTTGGAAAAAAACATAAATCACATTTGAGGATGATAAAACTTCCTCAATATTCTTATATAAAGGTAGGTTTTAAATACCATACCAAATTAATTCATTTAATTTTAATGAATTCGTAAAAACGTAACAATCTAACCACAAAAGCAAGATTCAAAGCTACCATCAGATGCTCTTTATTAGCTAATAAAATATTCGCTTGTTTTTTGCATATCTTCAAGGTCAGTGAACGATATCAGAGTTTCGGTTGTTATTGGTTTCAAACAATCCTTCCGCACCGTGGTTCACAGCTCACTTACTCATAATTTGTGAAACAGTAAATATTACTAAATATATAATTTTATAAGCCCTTTTGAGCTTATAAATTGAATTTATATATATATTTTCACTGTTGAATTACAAAAAACATTTGAGATGAGTTGTAGGATTTTTTAAAAATTTTACTCAAATTAAATTATTCACCGCGCTTGCTTTCAACAATTCATCCACAAGTTAGTTCAGTTCTTGCAGGCAAAAATTTATTAGTATTAATAATATGAATATTACGGAACCCATGATGCGGAATCGCTAGTGCCTACGAACACCGGCCATAAATAGTTCTTTTGATCTAAATGAAACGGCTTTTATTTTTCTAAACCACTCCGATACAATTAGGCTTCTCGCCTCAGCTAAGTTATTCAGTTTAAATTATTTTTTGTGCTATTCAACTAGGAACAAGAAGAGGTAGCTATTAAGTATCTTTTATATGTTAAATTAAAATGAATGGGCGTGGCACCCGCTCAAGCCCTCAAAATCTTCCCTTTCCAGTAACTTCTTCTGTTTTAATTAACCTTGTGAATAATGGAAAAGATGCAACAATATTATTATTTGCTGTTAGACTATAAATTTTGCGTTAAATCTCCAGAAAATTACAGTAATAATATTCTGATTATCTTGCACTATAATTTATTCACCTTCCGTTATTATCAGTGTAATGTGTACAGTTGTTTAAGTCGTTACTATGACGCCTTGCACTTTGTTAAATAAACTTAGAATCACCACGCTTCCCGTCTCTGCAGAATTCTGTTCAGTCTAAACACCATCTCCTTGAATTTACTACTTTAAATTATAATGTGTGTTTACTTTTTCCAACTGAGATTGAAGTAAAAGATAAGGAATTTTAAACTGAGACAAAGTCTTTTTTCGGAAAATTTATGAAGGCACTATGAAATGTGTCTGCTAGGAATGAAAATAAATAGTTTCCAAGCATGGTTTTCACAAAGAGGTGTTTTTAACATCTCTGAGAATTGCTTATTGTAAATTTTCTGTATAAATTCCAATAGCATTAATTATTTTGCGAATACAAATTTGCTTCAGTAGGTAATGGAGTTGAATTTTCCATAAAATGATCATTTATCTGTGATTCAAAGTCTTTTTTCCTTAATTTAATTTGTATGCATCTTTTATTTATGATATAATTTCGCAATCGTAACTGGAGTTGCTGACTTGGTATTTGAAAGTTGTAAAAAATATCTAACCCAAATATTCGCCTAATTCCAGAAGTGATATTTCAAAAATAACTTCTGAATAATGTTATTTGCAAAGCTATTTCTTAAAATAATTTAAAATGTGAATAATGCCTGTGTTTGTTAGTGATTCATCAATAAACCAAATCATAAAATTTCCATTCAGTCTTTAGCGGAGCATTTTTGTAAAATTGACAAAATAAAAATGTTTTTGGATAATTCTGATTAACTCAAATAAAAATATTATTCTATTAGGCGATGCGCTGTTGAAATGATATGCATCAATCGGTATGTACATCTTTTAACAAGTGGTAGACATTTTGACACAACAACAGAGCAAGGTTTTATTAAATATTATTATTAATGTTTATCAACACATTTATTTCTTTGGGTCATTATAATTTATGTTATTTTTAAACTAAGGATATTAGGTCTGTTAAAATTTAGCTATTAAATCGCCAAACACTAGGATTTGACTTAACTACGTAGTAGTTTCTTTGAGATAGCATCAATAAACGAATATCTAATTTTGCAACAAGAAACGGAAATGGATTTGCACTATGAAAGACCTTTTTTGACCGGAAGCGGTACTGCCATGTGGTTTCGTTCAAAAAACATATTTAAATGAATTTGGAATCCAGTAGTACAACTTCAAATAATCGTGGCCTAATTCAGTTGATCAAAATAAATAATGTCTACCTTCATACTAAATTTACAAATAAGAAGGGTCTCAAAAATGTATTTCACAGAATAATGATTAATCAAAAAAATCAATAATTAGTATTTTCGTCAAGGACTCATGTGAAATTTATCAACATTTTTCGAAATAAAATGTAGGAGATAAATCAACATTCAACTTTACAAAGATAAAAGTTTGAGTTTAATATTGAATTACTTTACATATCAAACTAAAATTTAACAATTTAATTTTTCCATCCTTATACGGAAATGGAATTTCATTAAGGGTTTTTACCGGAAATTATGTCTCACTGCTATTCATGTGCAATCGAACATCACAAAACTGAGATGAAAAATAATTTCGGTTCCATTTTCAGTAAAATCGGCTTTTAGCCTATTTAGTTAATTAAAAATTCTGTTTATTTGCTTTCAGACGGGAATTTTAAGTTGTATTCGGGAAATTTTGAGCCCTTTTGAATTTAATATTTCTATTTGGGTTAATAATTTTTACTTTCGGGCTTAAAATATTTTAACATGAACTGTGGCGTTGTGCGGCTTAAAGTAATCAAGTAAAGTTATTTAATTTATAGTTTCCGAAATATTATTTGAAAGGAAACTGTAGTAGCAGCTTAGGAAGACACCCCAAATTATATAAAAAATATATTATGAAATTTGTATGGTGTAGACTAATTTTACGATCCCAAATTTTAGAGTTTTGGCTTTCTAGCATAATAAGTCTCATCTAACCAAATTCTGTTTATCAGATGAAAATTGAGGAAGATTTTGATTGGTCGATTCCTAGTGCATTTTTATTTAAGTAGTGAACGACTATGGTTGCTAAGGTATGCGGAACTGCATTCCAGCTAGCTTGAAGACATCATCTGAGAATGCAAGATAGTTGACGTCATCGATTTGTCCAACTGGATGTCGATAACGGGCGAAGAGGGCATCCCATTCCTGCCTTGAGAGATCCTTCGCCACTCCGAGATTCGTCAGAACCCGTCTGAATTGATTTCCACTTATTGTCATACGATGTGTCTTGTCGAAATCACCGAACCACTGTGTCAATTGTGTTCGCTTTTCACGCATCTGCAATGAATAATTAATATTGCCTGGTACAGCTTGGACTTTTTTAAAACAACAATATGTTGGAAGAACTGAGTAGATTCACTGGGATTCTGGATATCGATTATTGAAATTTCTAGGTTAAATTAACTAAGGTGAACACTACACATACCTTCTTTATGCTCTATCAATCGATATGATTGATTACAACTCATAAACTAGCCAATCACATTGTGACCTTGAACCCACAAATCCACTTCCGTTTTTCAAAACAAGTCTCATTAAATCTTTATGACTAAAAAATTCAATCATTATTTCTTAAAATGAAAATTATATTGTCGATTTTAGATAGATAAATAGGCGTGGGATTCGGCAAGTAGGGTAAGAAAGTAGCGGATTTCTGAGAAAAAAACTTGATAAGGTTGGAGTTTTTAATCAAGAAGGACCGCACGAAAAATGGCTGAAAATTCGTGATATTTGTCAAAAGGTAAAATCAGGCTCTACTGGTACTCTAATTGCGTTTTGAAGCTTCTTCTTCTTCTTTGACTGAACTTAATGAAGTTGATTCAAAGGCAGAGCAAGATTTTCGCACAGCACTAATTTACGCTTGTCTCTGTTCAAATTTCCTGAGAAGAAAGTACTCGTGTAGTTTTTCTCTGCCTCTCACAGGTAAACTCTGACATTAATCCTGAAATTTACGACCTCTTAAATCACTTCCTTCAAATGGGCAATGAAAATAAAAAGTGTTGTTGTGATGCAATTGCTGGCTCTGTGAATCTGATTTTTTCAAACTATGCAATTAAATAAACAGAGAAATCACTTAAAAGCTAATCTAAATCTATTTAAATTACGTAAATGCACCATTCATTTAAAGTAATTCTCTAGAAAAATGCTTGGTTATTTTGAATTTCGTAGATCCATCAAAATTACTCTCCATTTGTTAAAAAATCATTTATATGATCTTTTTTAAAAAAATCATAAGTAGGTGTTCAAGATATTTATTATTTATGTTTTATAATGAAATTTTGGATTGTTTAAAAAAGTTCTAATTTGCACAATCACTTCTAGACATCAGAAAGCAGTTTTTAAGCTTAGTAAATTTGAAATTATGCAGCAAGTAAATTTTGATTTTTTTGATACTGCAATTCGACAATTCGAAAAAATTAAAGTTTAACATATAATCTTTTGGGTAAATTAGGCGGTTTAGAAGGTTAAGAGATTGAAAAACGAGTCACTGAAACTCGGTCCTTTCAGCACTAGTGAATCGTGAAATTTAATACTCCTCAACCGAAAAGCAAAACAAGTTAAATTTACCGAAGGGAAGAGGGATTGAAATATGACTTGAAAGCCCATTTAAATCATGAAGGAGAATCACCCTAATAAAGAGATTTTGGTAACTGAACACGGAGGCATGAACTGGAGATTTACAATGGAACTGATTATGAAACTGTGGAAAAAAAAACGTTGCCGGATGGCTGTGACATCATAATTTAATCATCGCCACCTAGGGACTCGAGTGGTTCTATCTACAAGCAGAAAATTTTGTTCGTCTCATTGGAACTCCCTAGATCTTAACCCCTCCGTTAAAATATCCTGATGTATGGTATGGTACTATAATCAAGAAAAGCAATAATGGCTACCGTAAATCTAATAAAGAAATATTTATCTTGTTTAAGGCGCCTTAACAATGAGTTGATCACTTTTAAATCAATTAAATTCTTAGCAACAAAACAACGCTTTCCTTGTGAATTTCTCCTTTACATCTTATATAACTTTTTTAAAGGCTAAGTTTTATCATAACGGCATTACCATTCTAGCAATCTTCTTCATTGCCGCATCCGCAGTTTCTGCCAACTCCACAGACAAACAATTTCTGGAGACGGGTGACTGGAGCTTGTAGACCTGGATCGGTTTCAGAGGATCCTTTTCGAGATGCGGAGTGGCAAAAATTGACTCAATCTCCTCACAGAAGTCCTTCCAACGAACTGCATCGTCCTGGTCGGCCTTGAAACTTAACAAAAGCAGAGAGACTGGTCATATAACATTGTGAATTATTGTCTCTTTCAAAATGATAATGCAACACCAATCCACATAGCCAGAATTGTAATGAAGTTGAGAAGCTAATCTGGCCACCACTAGTAAAGAACATTTACGGTCATATATTCTAGAGATTCAACTGAGAAGTCGATAGACCAGCCAATAGATTATCAAACTTTAGCAGAACTCTCAAAGTAATCATGCAAGTGACAGTGATCTGTACTTTGCATTTTTCTAAGACAAGACAAGACAAAACAGTTACTGGACACTTCCTTGACAGCCCAGGTGATTAATCGCCTATATCGGCCAATCAGCCTTAGCATTAGTGACCTTTGTCTTCATACCGCATAATTATTGGACCCAGTCTGGACTCAAGCAGCTGGATTAGAGTAGAAACAGGAGTCCTGAGATATTCGTCATTCCACTCCAACTATCTTTGTGGTTTGGTCTAACAAAGAAACCTTGTGGTTAAGTCAAGCGAGAGTATCGAGTCAAATCACCTCCTCAAAACCAATCGCTTTAAACAATCGTTTTTTAAACAAGAGCTTACTAGTGTTCAATGCAGCTGATTTCTGTCTCTTTGAGCGGAATGGGTAGGAGAGAAAGCGCCCTCCTGAAACTCAATCTTGAGATCTTCCCGTGTCTCAGGGGGTCGTGATCCCGGAACCAGTCAGACAATCGTATTCGGTGCTCAAAAACCTTTAAAGTAAAAGAATTTGTGAGTAATTGAGTAGTTTTTATCCTAAGACGCACTTAAATGGTCAAATTGTGGCACATCATGTTTTGTGAACTCAAGAAATGATACCTAAACATCAGCAGTAAGCGGCTTGAACCATTCATTCCTTAGTCCTTTGAAAAACTTGGGAAATCTTCCAAATTTTGGAAGTAGGTGCCTCATGATTTGAGTGAAAACAATCTTCTCTCCTCTACTCTATCCTGGCCAAGTTGTTTTGGTGAATATATTTGTGACTGACGACGTAAAATAATTCATATTTTATCGAAATGATAAGTGTCGTAGATAGCGGCGGCTTCGTAAACGGAAAGGAAACTTCATGGGGAAGACGTTTCTCTGGTGAAATAACCCACTTTGAATTGTAACGAAACAGTAATTAATGCTGAAATCTACTGTTAGCTATTGGGGACGATTGAAGCAAGCTTTGAAGAGGAAAAACGGTGGTGTTTCATCAGGACAACGCATTACTCCCTCACTGCAAGACCCACCAGTCGCTTGATATGATCCATAATGCCCTCCACATCACAGATAATTTGCTCGGACTCCTTTGTCGCCTGAGACTCGACATAGACACGTCTCATTCGGGCGATTCTTTCGGGGTAGTCGTAGTAGAGTTGCTCATCACTTGGAGGCTCTAGATCGGCTAAGAAGCGTCGATAGTTGAAACCGTCGTCGTCGGCATAGCGGGCTGCTATGGCGTCGATTCGATCGTCGGATAAATTGAAGTTCAGACTGGAGAAGATTTGTATGAGGTTGTGTCGTGTCACGTGACCACGGTTTGTCCTAGGTGGGAAAAGATCACTGGTTGATTATAAAGCAAGATTGAATCAGACCATGTACCATTTCTGGTGGAATGTTGGCTCAAAACGTGATGGCCCGAGAATCCATCAGTTTCAACAAGAATTTACGACGTGAAAGAAAAACTGTTGCCTTTGAAGTATCTACTAATCATATGAAGCAGGTGGTGCTCTCTGAGTTCAAGAAAAGAAACACAGGAGCAGTAGAAGCGAACAGAAACATCCACGTTTTACTTAAAATTAAAAATGCACGAGTTGTAATTTAATTACGATTTCTGAAATATAGGTTAAGTACTTTGTTGGCCTGTTACATGTGAAACGTAAAAATTTGACGCCATTCCACCAGCCATACTTTTTTCCTACACTTCTGATTACAGTTTCCTTTTCGCTTGGTATCAAGGCTCTCACTGGAGGAGACTTCCTAATTAAAGCACCGATAGGCTATCCACTTCTGCATTGTCTTATGGTTCAACTCACTTGTCAAAGGCCTTGAACTCCGTCTTCATGTCGATGCGTCTTTCAAGGAGGCTTCTACGGAGCTGTCTCATGGCGCGTTCGCAGCGATCCTTCATCTCCTCTGTGGCTGTATTCCAGTCGCCCGTTCCTGGTGCTGGAATCAGGTGAACTGATGACGGTTGCACGCGAAGCAGTGGCTTCTGCTCGATTTCAGGAAGTGTGAATACTAAAAAGGAATTCATAAGACTGGCCTGAACCCCCTCAACTTGCACCCACGTTTTCCTAAGTTGCGATAAAGTAAGGAAGCCCCTGCAACCACCTTACGATGGCCTCTTCAAAGTGATCGCATGTACGGAGAAAAATTTCAAAACTTTACTCAACAGCAAGGAGACTGTGGACAGCATCGACAGACTCAAAGCCGCATTCATTGAGGACTGTCAAGAGGCAGATAGCAAACTTCCCCAGGACGAAGAACTCATCAAATCAAATTCCTCCCCCCAATGTCCGATGGAACTCCTACACCCCTAACTTTAACCCTTTTCTTTCCCACATCCAAAGCAAAATCTACGAGGAGCGGAAAACATTCATATTTCCCCAAACATTTTGACAGCTGCCATATTTTCCAGATAGTAGTCCTTCCGTCATTAAAGATGACTACGGATTCAAGGGGGTGTATGTAGCTGATATGGACACGCTTGTCAAGGTCAGGACACTAACACCCATGAACCAATCACAAATCGCTTAGTCATAATTTGTGTCCCATCGCCAGAATGAGCTGGAAACTGGCATGGTGAGAAGAACAGATAGACTAAATAGTAACTGCCTCTTCGGTTTCAAAGTCTATCATTACGATTTGGGATGGTATTCCTGCCCAAGAAGCTGAATCTCGGTTATTTACAAGGATGTATCCAGAAGTTGGTGGAATGATTTAATTACAAAGAGAATTGTCGGATTTAAACAAGTTTGAACTGGACTCGGTGATTAACTTCCAGCTATTTACAATCATTTTCATGCCAACATCTGTATCATTTAGATTCTGTAAAAGAAAGCTCTTTTTCTACCATGGAATCAAACAGATGTTCTGAGATAAGTGGTGGTTAACACAGTAATAGAGGCTGCAGAGATCAATGGGGCTTTGAAGAACGTTTTTGGTATTTGTCTTCAGCAGGAGGATCAGAGTCGAAAGTGCACTGGGACTATGTCAAAAAACTATAAATTACAGGAAGTGCTTTGACTTGGTGGCAACTATGTTGATAAACAAACTCCTATATTAGTAAAAATTATTTTTTTTCTATATTATAAATATAACATCAATGCAAATTGCTATTATATTAATATATCTTAAATTTTATAATATATAATATTATTAAACATAAATTTTGTAATATTTCATAATAATATTATAATATGATTTATAAAAATATAATATATTTTAAATATTTATTTATTATTTAATCAGTAAACTATATAAAATTTTATCACATATAATAAATATTAATCATCCCCTAATAAGACTCGCATTATGCCATGTTTTCGACCATTATACATTAATAATTAAATGCATTGTCTGCATAAACATGCCCAGACAGTGGAGTATAAGTTGCATTTATTCGGAAATTATTGCTTAATTGTGTTCTTATTTGCCTACGCTCATTTGATTATAATTTGTTTTTTTTTCAGTAAAAAAAACAATATACCAAGACGCCTTTTCTCACAAAGTGACTTTCACTTAAAAGCACAATCATATCTCAGAATGACTGCAAGACTGCTTAGGAGGTTTAAATTAGCAAATATGCTATACACGTTTCCATTATTAATTATTCAACGAACATAATTCAAGGAATCATCTATATTATACAAGCCTTTAATCAGACTTTCCGACTGACTAGAGGAGATTAATCTAGAAAAAAGTGAACCACCACTCGATGTTTCCCCTATAATTTCTTTGTTTCCTTTTCCTCCTTTTCCCTTCCCACGAAGGGACAGCTAACATTATCAAAATAAATATAAATGTCCCAGCTTATTTCAGTTATTAATCTCGAGGGATTTGGCAATCTACACCGCTTATAAAGACCATAAATTTTGCACTCACAAGCGGAACAGGAAGTGTGCCAGTTTGCAGACTCGTAAAACTGACAACTTAGCTGTTTAATCCAATCGGAAACACTACTGCGCCACTTAATATTTTTTGCCCCTTTAAGGCACACTTTTTAAAAAATTATACAAAAAATATTTTTTTGCAAAGTGGGTTAATTGTATAGTATACAACATATGAATAACGACAATCCTATCTGTAATTTTTGGTAGGTCAGCATAGATCGATATTGGTTTTTACTACCTCTGAAATACACTACTTATATCCCCAAATCTACTGAAATATTCTCCAAATAATTGATTCAAAAAATAGTATAATAACGTCATTGAAATTCAGAGAGGTTGTAGCTCTCCTTACCCCTATCGATATCGTCCAAGAATAGCTTCCAATTCACCTTTGAAACATCCTCAGGACAGGCATAGGCATCAGCCAGCTTATCCAATTGCATGGGAGTAAGATCGTGTTTTCCAAGGCGCGTAAAAGTACCGTTGGAGAGAGCTCGACCAAACTGGGTTCTACTAATTCTCCCACTTCTTAGGGGATCGTAGTCCTCAAAGAATGGCTTCAGCTGAATCCTGTTTACCAAGACAATGTGGCATATCCTTTTCATCAGAATGTCAACTGGGACATTGTCACCCGATGAAACTGCTCTCGGTGTTGACAACGCAGCCCAGTCGGCTTTCTGGGGAACTTTCGGTGCCTCCCCGATAGCGGGAATGGGTTGAGGTGGTGGGGGGTCCTCCATAACTTGTGGAACAGGAGCTCTCGCTTTGAAAGTGGGATCTATTGCTTCGCAAAGTGCCGCGTAATTGACGAATCCAGGTGTTGGGTCAGCAAATTTGCGTGCCAGTAGTTTGCACTGCTCTGTAGTCACCGAGAGACCGAGAAAATGCAGGATTCGGGCAAGTTGGTTGGGTGTGATTTTGCGAGACAGGGCTGAACCCTAGAAGTTTAAATTGGTTTAAATTCAATAAAATTTTGTAATATCTAATGAAGCTAACAAAATTGAGTCATTTTACAGGCCAATAAAACTGAAAATTGCTTGTTTGAAACTTTGCAAACATGGAGTTACCTAAAATAATTTGAGGTACTCGGACAATCACTAACACACAGGCCAATCTAATCTAACTTTCCTTGTTGTTTAGTCTAACTATTAAACTTTCGTTATTTATCAGTCAGTGCTATGGAAAATGGCGAAGTTTTATCCCCAACCCAATCTTATGCCTTTAAGGATAATTGCGAGGACTACTTACTCCATCATAGTCGCGGAAGTACTGATAGGTGGGGATCCGTTCCCTTTTCACCTTTTCCCTTAATCTTGTGATGAGTTCGGATATCTCCACCACGTCCTGGTCTCTCAGTATTTTCAGAGGCTACCAAAATGTTTGTTTGAACGGTCTCAAGGTCATGAATTTACCTTTGACATGGCTCCAGGATAGGGCATTAGAGGCTCAACCAACGGTCGCTTTTCGAGGTCCATTTCATGGAAATCTTACAAGAAACACGCATTAAAAATTAATTAAAATTAAAGTTATTTAAATTTTAAGATACAGGTTTTCAACTAATGATCTTACGAAAGTCGACCTCACGACAAAACTGCCGATAAGCGACCATATTGGGGTTCTTCTTGGATCGATAAAAATTGATAAGTTGTTGAACGTCGCAAGGTTGGATTTCATCTCGAAGTGCCCTTCCTAGAGCCAACTTGAATTGGTTTTCGGTGACTTCATCATGTCGCAATGGATCGAAGTCGATGAAGAAGTCCAGGACTCTTATGCCGTTTTTGTAAACCTCAAATCCGATGTGCTCAAGGATTTGTTGGACGGAAGGGGCTTGAAGATCGTCGTTACTAATAACTCGTGTATCTCTGGTTACTTCCTAGAATGGCCTGTGCAAATTTATGACGTCATACTAGCTCGGGTTGTCCGTGCTTTGCGATTTCCTCTTGTTTATCCAGTTGCAAGATGTCACTTTGAAGTCTACGATAATCTACCGTTCCGGGGCAGTTGAGAACGGAATATCGCTTTGCTAGAGCGCATTTTTCAGCGCTTGTTATATCGGGAGGGCCAGGAAAATTTCGATAAAACTGGGCATAACCAAAGGCCAAAGTTTACTTGACTCTCATTTATTCTGCCTGAATTTAAGGAGTCAAAATCCCTGTAGCATTCTCGCAAATCAATTCCCTTAGCCTTCATGAATTGATTAATACGGGAGAGAATGGGTCTATACGCTTCATAGTCTACGTTTGCCATTTGAGGACAGTTCAACATCAAGTCGCTAAACATTAAGTTTACCGTCTAAAATAGTACCTATCAAATTGTTGTAATTGGTCTTGGGGGAAGACGGAGACTTTACGCTCGTCTATCGAAGGATCAATGCATTCAACAAATTTTCTCCAATCCATGTAACCATCTTGCCCGTATTTCTCGATCATAAGTTTCTTTTGCTCATCGTTTGCTTTAAAGCCAAAATTTCGGTCTAATACTCTAAAGAACCGGTCCACTTATAACACTCTTTGATTATTTATTTTAAAATACCCGTTATTTTGCCATGTCGCAACTTATCAAAGTCTAAGAAGTATTCACTAGGTCTAATTCCTTTTTCATTGGCAATGCTTCGAAGACACCCTTCCAACCCAGTTATGGGTTTAACGCATTCCATTAATTTTTGAAATTGTGAGACTCTTTGTTGTTATGATACGCTAGGATAAAAGAAGAGTCTATTTATACCGAGTTACATGTAATAAGAAACAAAACAGTAGGTGAGATATAAAACGTGGAAAAAATATTTTAACTCATCAAAATTTATCATTTTTACTGAGAAATATTAAATATTAGAAATGGGCCTTGGATGGAACTGAACGGAAGCGGTGGAATTTCCAAAATTTAGTACTATTCGAATTGAGGAAGCCATGAATGCTACAAAAATTTCATTTTAGAATGTTGTTGTTGAAAAGATTTTAGTAAACGCAAATAATGCAATACATATTTTTAACATTTGTGGTCCAGTGTCTAACATCAACTGAACTGGGTAGTTTGAAGTCTGAATAAAACTAAATTTTAAAGGACCAATAATGTCGCTTATGCTCAGAAGGAAAGCTAATGCCTAAAAGATATAACTGATCCGCAGATGGAAATAAGAAGCTAGTTAAAGGCCTAGAACTAGTCGAGAGTGCCAACACATGCCAGAATAAGTTGTAAACCTTGCAAACGATACAGTGTCAGTCGTGGCTCTTGATAGCACAAATGTTCAACAAAAGGAAAAATCAGTTGAAGTCTCAAACTCAACAGAGGTAGCGTTTAGTTTTTGTGCGCATTCAACTAGGAAGTTTATGTCTATAACAACATCAATAATGAGTGTTCTTTAAAACATTAATGAACATTGTGCACAAATAAAAATAAGTCAACTAACAAGCTTGATTCCTAAACATTTTATTTACAATAAATTTATGTTACTGAATTGCTATATGAGGTGAACCAAGGAGTAGCATAGCATAACCTACAAGTCCAATTTCGGCACTTTTAGCCTGATTTTAGCGTGGGGGCCGCTCAGTGTAAGTACTGATTGGGCAACTTCTAATTTTATGTATTATGTATGTCTAATCGTTAAATTTAATGTTTTAAAGTGTCATCTTGTGAATTGTTACTGTAATACACATTCTTAATTGCTGTTATTGCATGCATAAATGTTCACTACATTTCAGGGCGCAATGCGATTTTCACTTCCTGGGAAGAGGCAATTGCACCAGAGTCTAATAGATTGGACATGGCGGCGTTTTAATAGCTCCTCCTCTGAGGTATCTTTCCGTTATTTTTAACTATCCTGTTTGTAGCCATTTGATGTCACGAAAATCCGCAATATTGGTATCTCAGCCCACATTGACAGTGGAAAAACCACCGTCTCCGAGCGCATTCTTTATTACACAAACCGAATTTCCTCTATGCACGAGGTATGTGTTTTATCTCAAATGTTCTACTTACTTCTTGGGCATTGCTTAAAATTTTTATGTTATTGAGAATGGTTAACTCTGCCTTCTCATTGTTCGTGAATACAATGTACACCTATATGCAGCTTTTGTCCCACCTCCAAGTCACATGTGTGTTATTTGCGTTTTTTCTAATTATCTTCGTTAGTTTCAGCTAGTTGTGCTTCATTCACCCGTGCGATTTTAAGATGCAAATACTCACTAGTTTTGTGTATTTCTTTAAAATTGGTAAATTCAATGGTCAAGAACCTCAGAATATGTAATTCTTCCGATTTCCCAAATTTTGCATTCCAGTTGTAGTCTGACACCCCTTGCATTACGCCGTATGTTTACTTAATAATAACGTGTTATTTGAAGCTTTAATATATAAGTAATTGATTAATTTTCACCCTCGACTCATTTGATGCACAACAACAACAATGTACATGTTGAATTTCTCGAAGAAAGTATCTCAAATTTGGCTAAAGTGGTTTGTAAGGTAACTGAAATGTGATTTCAGTAATGCCTCGCTTATCGCTCTATATAAATTCCCCTGTGTGCCTTCTATTTATTTTTTCTAAAGCTATACTATTATTATCCTACACGCTACTGTTCGCTATTGTTGAAATGACAGGAACAGGGAAGCAGCGAGAGACTAATGTATTGTCTTCGAAGAGGGTTGGGTTGGAGGGTTTACTCATAAACTGTTGCCTTAATTCTGGAGATTTTCTGCTTTTCTAGGAGAGAGAAATCTGTCATTGTGCGAGCGAATTCATTGAAGTATTTTTCTCATTCATTTCATGACACCGAGTTGCCTTCTCAGTGTTCTAGTGGACTGGGCATTGTGTAGCGCCCATAAACTTCCTACTTTGACGAAGACTCATGGTACAAGCTGTTGTTTTACATCATAGTCCACCTGGTTATGGTCTGCGGAGAGGATGAGCAGAAAAAAACGTGCTCAAATGTGCTACGTTATTCTTCCAACTGATTAGGCCTGCAAGCTATTCACACTCTAAATGTGATTACCCCCCATCTAAACACCTGAGCAGGACGTAGGTTCATATAGTGCCACCGGGGCATTCATCTGTCTATCTTGTTAACCTAGTTTCAGCTAATTTCAGTGTCGGATCTGAGTTTCATCGCTAACGGCCGTTCAGAAGTCATTGAAGCCGTTACTTTATAACCATATATTGAAGAGTTTAGCTTGTATGCGTGTCGTGGGATATCTTTCACAAGCTCTTCCAGCTAAGATGGTCAGTAGTTCCTCTAAATGTTCCAGAATTTACGCATCGCTTGCTCTTTTATTTCGAATTGCGTATGTATAAAATGCTAAAATGGGAATCAAGTTACCGCTTTTAATACTCCTGATTTAGAAATGGAATTTAAGAACATACGTCGAGTCCTTGAATTTTCTCTGTCTTAGGTTCGAGGGAAGGACGGTGTCGGTGCCGTGATGGATTCCATGGAACTGGAGCGTCAACGCGGCATCACCATCCAATCAGCATCCACCTACACCTCCTGGCGCGGTCACACACTGAATCTCATCGACACTCCAGGCCATGTGGACTTCACCGTGGAGGTGGAACGCGCTCTGCGCGTCCTAGATGGCGCTGTGCTCATGCTCTGCGCCGTGGGAGGTGTACAGAGCCAGACCCTCACCGTCGATCGTCAGATGACCCGCTACAAGGTGCCTCGAGTGGCTTTTATCAACAAAGTCGATCGTTTGGGCGCTGACCCGGCTCGTGTGGTCAAGCAGATGCGGTGAGTGATCTCATAAGTTCTGTCTGAATTAGGAATTAGACACGTGAACTGAGGTTATATTTAACTTTCTCCATTAGATATAATTAAATATTACTTAATTTCGTTTAATTTATGCCAAGGTAAAATTCGGACAGAACTTATGGGACAACCAGATAGCTGGCCTCATTCTTCGTCTTATAACCTCGATACCGTCCTTTTTAGTGACAAGTTGCGCTACCAGGCGGCATTCGTGAACATTCCCATTGGGTTGGAGGGGAAGAATGAGGGCGTGGTGGATCTCATCACGGAGCAGGCCATCTACTTCGACGAACCGCAGGGCCTTACACTGCGTTATGAGGAGATTCCCAAGGACATGGTCGCGGAAGCGAAGGATCGTCGAGCTGAGCTCATTGGTACCGATTTTATCACTTGGTTTTTTCTTCAAATATTGAGTTCTCTTGTTGGGCTTAGCCTCAACCTCCAGACGATTGCTCCATCTGTCCGTCTGTGTTTTCAGAGTGTCTTGCGAACGCGGATGAAGAGGTTGGCGAGGCGTACCTAGCTGAAGCGGGTTTGAGTGCGGAACTGCTGCGTGCCGGCATTCGACGAGCGACGTTGGCGCACCGCTTCATCCCGGTGTTGGTGGGCACCGCTCTGCGAAACCGCGGGGTTCAGCCTCTCATGGACGCTGTCGTCGACTACTTGCCCAACCCCACAGAGGTGAAGAACTTTGCGCTCTCTGAGAAGGACGGGTGAGTTATTCCCCCCCCCCTCCAAGCAGCAAATGCGTCTAGTCGTATCTCCGATAACAGGAGCTTTTTTGCTTTTTTTCTTGCCAGAGAAAGTGAGAAGGTTCTCCTGGACCCGTCGCGCGATTCAGACGCTCCCTTCCTTGGACTGGCCTTCAAACTTGAGGTGGGTTTGTAATCTCATGCCTACAACCCGCTCATGCTTGATGCAGTCCCAGGGGAGAAGGTTTTCGCAACTGCATCTGTAAATTTTGAGACTTCATGATTCAGGCCAGTTCATTCCCAATAACCTCGCACCTCACAATCATTTGTGGATCGGTTGAGATGCTGTTGAGATTTGGGCATTGGGCGATTAGAAGACAGTCTATGTGCGTTTTTGGCCTTGTCTTAACCTTATTCAAGTTGAGAAATAATGTGGTTTCCCTTATGAAGCCAGTCAGGGAGAAATAGTGACTGATCGAGAAGTAAATACGTAGATAAGCCAGAGAGAAGGCAGCTGTGTGAATCCTATTTATCTTCCTACAGGCGAGCAAGTTCGGCCAGCTGACCTACACGCGTGTCTACCAGGGCTGTCTGCGTCGAGGAGAGTCGGTTCGCAACAGTCGTACGGGTAAGAGGGTTCGAGTGCCGCGCCTGGGTCGCATGAACGTGGACACCTTTGAGGATATGGAGGCCATCTACGCTGGGGACATTGCGGCACTCTTCGGAGTTGATTGTGCCTCGGGAGACACGCTCGTCGGTCTCAGTTGTCCCAAAAATCTCTCTATGGTACGCTTGTCTCTGTCGGGGTGGCTAGTCGTGATTTTAGACGCTAAAAAATTTTGTACATCTACTCAGAAGCGAAGCGGCTAGAAGTATTCTTGAAGAAGTAGGCCCTGAAGAAGCTTATCCTGCTTTATTAATTGAGAAATTGACAACTGAGCTCCTGCTCTCTCTCTCCCCCAGGAGTCGATGTACATCCCCGAGCCCGTGGTATCAATGTCCATAACCCCGGTGGATAAGCACAACGTGGACGCCTTCAGCAAGGGCCTGGCTCGCTTCACGAAGGAGGACCCCACCTTCCGTTTGCGTCATGACCCCGAAAGCGGTCAGGCTCTGGTCTCCGGCATGGGCGAACTCCATCTGGAGATCTATGCTCAACGCCTGGCTCGTGAGTACAATTCCCCGTGTATCCTCGGCAAACCCAAGGTCGCCTTCCGAGAGACTCTCCTTGAACCCGTTGAGTGAGTCCTTTCCTGGTTCATCTTCTCCGATTCAATCGTCGTAAGGGGGTGCAATGTTGAGCTCCCCACTAGGCATTATGCAATACTCTCTAAATATCGTTCAAATTAAAGTAGTAAAGTCGGACAAAGCCTATGGTCTTCACTAGGTTCGACTACCTCCACAAGAAGCAGTCAGGCGGTGCGGGCCAATACGGTCGTGTCATCGGGTTGCTGGAGCCCCTGCCCACAGAGCAGAACACCCAGTTGGTCTTCTCTGACGAGACAGTGGGCACCAACGTCCCCAAGCACTACGTACCCGCCGTGGAGACGGGTTTTCGCAACGTCTGTGAGGCCGGAGGCACCCTCTGCGGGGCCAAGATCGTGGGTGTGCGCTTCCGTCTACAAGACGGCGCGCACCACTCAGTGGACAGCTCCGATTGGTCCTTCCAACAGGCCGCTGAGGGCGCTATGCGACAGGGTAGGCCATCTTTTACCATCTTTTCGGTCTTTGGTAGTTAGAAGGCAGTCTACATCGGTTGTGCCCGCATCTCATCCTTGTGCCGGTATGGTTTCCGTTGAGGTAGTTTGGGTACCAGCGACCAGTGGTAAATAGCGAAGGTAATCATGACGAAGAAGAAATTTTGATTTCCCGGAACCCTAGTTTGTTCAAAACTCGGGGCGTTTAAGTTCACACCCGTTTGACAGTGGATATGGAATCTTCTTTTGTCACAGTCTCGTTGAGTTGACGGTATGTAGGCTAAGAAGGCTTCTCACGGAAAGCTGGAGTCGGCGTTGACTAACTTTTACCCGCATTAGGCCACTACATGAGCCTCAATCTGCCCCCTGTTTTGTCTTCAGCCTTTGAGAGAGGCACTTGGACGGTGTTGGAGCCGATAATGCTGGTGGAGTGCGTTTCGCCGCCTGAATTCCACGGTCAGTTGTTGAGCTCGGTGACGCGACGCAACGGGCTCATTTTGGACACGGATGTCACCGACGCACAGGCCAGGGTCGTTGCTGAAGTGAGTCCTCCACCCAAAAAGATCTATTTTGAGTCTTAGTGGAGTTTACATCATGTAGATAGTAAAGTCTGTTTGGACTGGAACGGGTTATTTATGAACAAAAATGAAATCGGAAATCAACCAATCAACACGCAGATCAGCTTTCCTGCTCAAAGATAAGGTTAATGATTGGTTATCCACTGTGCCCTAAGAAATCGTAAACTCGAAAGGGTATGGGTACCCACAGATCTAGTATAGCAAGGGGATTCGGCTCTTTCGGGAGTGCTAATCAAAGTGGGTTGTGCTGTGTTTCCGTTTCAGGTGCCGCTGAACGAGATGTTCGGCTACGCCGGTGAACTGCGTGGATTGACGGAGGGCAAGGGTGAGTACACGATGGAGTACTGCAAGTACTGCCCAGCGCGCTCGGAAACCGTTGACGCTGTGATTGCCGAAGCTGAGGCGACGAAAAATCAGGAGGCCGGTGCAAGCGGTACGAAGAACAAGAAAAAGAAGCGAAACTAACCGTGGCCTGCCATCTCTGACTCTCTTCCTAACCGTGTATTATATAGTGATACTTGCGTGTCTGTGTAGCTCAATTTTAGTTTGTAATGAACGAACCGTGATGTCTTGAAATGGGTCTGCTACTTTGATTGCGAAGAAACAGATGGTTAAAAGCCCTTTGACCCCATTTGGCCGAACTATGGGTTGCCGAGCAGTGGATGAGTGTAAGAACACTCGCTAACACCATGCCAAGTAAAATGTGTTAACCACTACCTGACATACGCAAAGCGACATCAGTAACACAAGGCACATAGAGAGACCAGGGAACAAATTGCCAATGTATGTATTCATTTACAAAACACCTGAGCTCTTTAGTTCACAGTTCTAAGGTTGGGTTTTCCATCAGCTTTGCCCACAGGGCGTGCAGTAACCGGTGGTTCTGTTCGAAGAATGTGGAAACTGCCCTCCAACTCAGTGTCCTCCTGATTTTTCCCTCCCGTTTGCGCGTCCATGTGGTAGTAACTCGACGTAGCGGCAGAAGCTCGATTCAGGCAGAAAACCGCTGCCGCGTTGTCGAATTCCCCGCAGTAGTTTGGCGCGGAGAAGATGGTGACAAGCGATCGATTGGCGTAGAATTCATAGCCATCCTCAACTACCTGGTGAGCTCTGCAGATGAGATCGAGGTTGAATCGATCGAGAAATCGATCGATTATGTCCGGCCCGAACATGTACGAGACGCCCCGCTCACTCGGCTCCCATCCCTGAGGTTCACGATCATCTCCAACGGACTCGAGATACCAGGGATCCGACCAGAGAATGTCACACAAGAGACCGCAATCTGGAACGTCACAGGGTCTCACAATCTCCCGAATTTTTCTCTTCAAATCCGCTAGACTCGTGAGTTCTGGCGTGAGCATTTCTGGCGATAGACCGCCGTGACAACAGAAGATCTGGTTCTCGATTATCGCACTCACTGGTAGACATGCGAAGGCGTCAATAAATGTTCGCCAAAGCTTGACAGAAAAACGCCTCTTACACTCCTCAAAGAACCCATAGATTCGTGAAATAGCTTGACTCTCATGGTTTCCTCGGAGGAGGAAGAACCTCGTGGGATATCTCAGCTTGTAGCAGAAGAGGAGACAAATAGTCTCGAGGCTTTGTCTTCCCCTATCGACGTAGTCACCCAAGAATAGGTAGTTGACCTTCTCAGGCATCCCACAAAGCTCAAACAGCTTCAAAAGATCTTCATACTGACCGTGGATGTCACCGCAGATCTTCAGAGGACCACCCAGGTCCAACAAACCAGGCTGAGAAAGAAATAGGGAGCGGGCACAATGACATAGCTCGGTTATCTCATCAATAGTGAGCATTAGGGACTTATTGGCCTTGTCGCGAACCTTCCATAGTCGAGTGATGTAAGAATCGAGTTGTTCGTCGTTGCAGGATCCATTTGATTGGTTGGAGGGTTCGTCGTCAGCCCCTTGACTGATTTCACCGTTCCCAGTCAAGTCATCTGACTTTTCTTTGTCATCATTTTGAAGTTCATCTTGCTCGGTAGTAGAAGACATCAAATTATCACCTTGGTTTTCGCCGATTAGCCAACTGCCAACAGGCTGTACGGAGCATGGGTTTCCATTGATTTTTCTGGTACCGTGATAGGCACATGTATTTATTATAGCGAAGCATATCATGCATTATACTTGAGATCAACTTTTAATAAGCACCGTTTGATAAAGCTAACTTCATAAGTTCTATTCTACAAATTCAATGCCATGTGATAAATTGCTGTCTGAAGGTGAGTTTTATAGAATGATAGATGAATTTCCGGATTCCGTTCTCTATTTTGAGCAACTGTGAAAATAACAAGTGAACCATTTCTGGTATTTGCCACTTTACTCTATAGATAAGAAAACATAGCTGTTTCTTAATTTTTCTACAGTCTAGCTTGAAATCCTTAGAATACCTGTGCCACAATGTCCCGATATGGTTTTAAGAACAACTGAGAAGCCTTCAACGAGGCAACGAACGAAGTCACTTTAAGTAAAAATAGGATGTCAAAATTGTTAATGACTAAATTCAAATACAAAACCACTCTTTTCCTATATTTACTTTCTAGTCAATAGTCATTTAGACCAGAAGAATAAGTCGTTGATCAAACCGAGCCATGCGAAACAGGTACGTGAGCATTATAGGTGAATCGAGTGCAAAGCGAGGTTTTCCAGTAGAGAACTGTGAAAAATTTAGTATGAGCTTAATTATAATAGCAAAAACCATCAAACAGAAGCCCGAAATAGGAAAAAACTCTAAATAAATGCACATGGAAAGCCGTAGGGCTTGCCTATTTGATGAGAGAACAAGAGAGAAACAAATTATATTGACTTTAAGTTAGATTTAAAATTATATAAATGAAAACCAATGAAATTAATAACTGGCCATCCGTCATTTGAAACTCCGTGCAAAACAACTTTAACTTTTTCAGGGTCACGAATGATAGTTTAAGCAGGCTGTGCACGCGCCACTGATTCAAATATTGATATTTTGCAATTGTGGCTGTGGCCATAAGGCATTTATAGCGTTTAATAAATCTGTATTCATCAATGAATCTGGGAATCCTTTCGTCCACAAGGTGCATAGCAGTGGCATTTCAGCCGGAGTTCGTTCTTGCAGTCAACAATCACAATGTTTACGATGTCTTCAAGTCATTTCTTAATGTAAATATCGCCAACTCCAACAATCCATACCTTAGCCAAGCCCTTAAAAAGTGTCTCTTACTGGGGCATATCGAGCCCTTTGTTATCCTTATCGGTGGTGATGAAGCATCGCTGCGTACACTGAAGAGCTGCTGGATGCGAGCGCAGTTGCAACCCCCTCCGGGATTTCGAATCGAATCCATTGGTAAGTGACATTTGATACTGTTTTTATTTATTTTTAATTTTCCGTTTTTGTGCTGACTTTTATTTGAAAAATAAATGTTAGAAAGTTACTTTAAATTGCGTATCCCGTAGTATATCTGTACGATGCATTTTTGTAACGTTATTTATCATAATAAAAATCAACTCATATTTTCTGTACTTTTAGCCATGACATCTCAGCCGAATTTATAAAATCTCCTTCTTTTTCGGCTGATTGCAATGCGGTTGTTGTAGGGTTTGGCAGTATTTTTAGTAGATAGCATTATCGATATCTAATAGTAAGGTTTGAATATGCCGATATTCTTAGCTAAAATGGGACTTTTAATTCTGTTAGTTTCTAAAACAGATATTCCTGGGTACTCCTACAGTCGATTTCGAATTATTTTGGATTGTAGTTAATCAAATTTCCAACAAAAAAATAATGGCTTGTCGACTTCTTATTATTCGAAAACGATGATTTATTCATGCACTACCGAGTTTTGATGAGAGTGCGCAGTTATAACTTCACGAATTCATGTTTTATCACCATTTTTTTCAAACAAAAATCATTCTGAACTCCTGCGCTTCAAATCAGGCAAAGAGAAGTGCTGAAAAGCACCTATGCCTACGCAAAAATCAAACCCAGATGTAGCTTCTGCCTGAATGACGGATTTTTAACTGGGCAAAATTCACCCATGCCTGCCTATTTCGCTCCAGCGTTCGATTCTGCCCGAATGAGGGCAGGTTATTTTAGGAAAGACAGGAGCGTAGCGTTGCTGGAGTATCGAATTTCTGGCTTTCTACGAGAGCTTATCGCTTGCGAATTTCAAACGGTCATTAAAATACACTGTTGGTAGCAAGTTTTGCCCAAAATAGCCTCAGCAAACAGCGTCGTCTATCACGGTCTCAATCTGGAGCTGGTTTTACACGAATTTTCTCGAAAAATGCTACTATAATTCTGTCTTTGATTAACTTGGATTGTTAGGGTTTGGATTTGCCAAAAATAATTTTAACTTTTAAAGGCGAAAGCGTGATATGCGCGAACCATTTTTAATACATCTTAAAAAACAAAATATTGTTCTACAAACCTTATCCACTTTTATAGTTGTTCTTTTGTCGATTCTTGGGAGATGATTTTTTGCCTGTATTTTTAAATCGACTTCCAACGTTTATTTTGTTTGTTTATTTGAAGTAAACCTTGAATATCTGGTATATTTCTAGTACATTTGCCCTATTCTTGGCCTGTCCACTTTAAGCATAATACCAAACAACGCACATCAAAATCTTGTTTTTTTTCGCTTACCCTTGGAAGTTTGCGAATGCTTCATTTTAAACCAACTTTAAGTAACTAAATAAATAATTTTTTGTGGGATTTATGTTACTTGGGTGCAAGAATTTGTTTAAGTGCGTGGACATTTATTCACTCACTCAAAGTGACATCCCCGAAAGCTTTAATCATATTAATGGAATCCGTGTTCCTATTAATCACAAATATTTTCACCTTAAGTAATGAACTTTAAAGCAATAAATTTACGTATCTAGGTCATAAAAATGCCCGATAATCTTCCAGCAATTAACCACTTCTTGTCTACGAAGTCGCGGTCATTTTTAATTGTTCGAACTAAATGCAGACGATGAAGTGGGAAAATCGTGAGGGAACGAGGCGGCTTTCGACAGCGATTGATTGAATTGACGGGCTTTCGGGTAGAGAGGAAAACCCTGAGGGATTTAATCAAGAATTTAGTGATTTCAATGAGCATTTGACAGGCAGTCTAATTGAATGTGATGACTCGTAATATACAATTTTTCGAGGGTATAACGGGAGTTAAAGTCATCTCCATTTATGGCGTAAACACATCCCGGCAAAACAAAACCAACTGTTATTTTGGGAAATAATTATCCCAATCCTCTGATAGCTTCGTAGGCTCTTTAGGGGAGTGCATAAAAGGCAGGGTAATGAATTTTGTGACCATTTAATTGCAGACGTAATGTTGACTCCTCCTTTTATTACGGCCGTAATGGTAGTTGATGTCGTCCTAAAGATAGAGCACAAGTAGAGCATTGGTCCAGCGTTCTGAGTGTTTTGCTCTCCCATTCCGGAATTAGTGAACTCATGTCATTGATTAGATGTGAACCTTCCTGATTGGTCGCCAGTGAGTAGAAGTCATTGTTCCATTAGAAATTGTCTATCAGGGGAATAAAACGGAGTAAAACCCCAACTGGAAGGCTAAATTCCCAGTGCAAAGTTTGTTGATCTTTGAGTTTTCCAGTGCATTGTCTCCGGTACGTACCTGAGAAGTCCTTGTTCTGTTGTGCACAATGAACAAAGAGCACTCTTGCACACAAATCTCGTTTCCCCTGTACCACGCTTACGCAAGCACGCACCTTTATGGGTACCATTTTATGACAGGGCATAATTGGATCTGGGGTACCTTTGACCTTAAGACAAGGTCATTTCTGAAAAGGGCATTGACACATGTGGCTGGCACACAGCTATGCTACACAATATTTAACGAAATTCCCGAATGTGAGTCGGTTGGATGGATATCAACTCTGAATTAGGGTCGCTCCAGGTTTTACTTTCCAGAAATCCCCTGAAAAGCGATGAAATTTCCACGAGGCCCCACCTTCAATGACTGCGGTTGACCTAGTAACGAATGTGGTATTAGTACCAATCCTGGGGTCAACATGTTTGGATTTATGTCCGATGGAAATAGGAAGCTGATTGCCGTTGTGAACATGTCTAAGTGAATGACTAAAGTCTCTGGAGGCCTTGGTCACGTCTAGCGTGCTGCCACAACTTCTTGGGTATCGTTGAGCAATAGCTCTGGGGTTAAACCAGGACGGAACTTTGTAGAGACTGGATGTAGCATAAGTATTTGGTTTAGGAGATGCTGTTGAAACTTGGGGCTAAGACGTCATTTACTTGATTGACGTGTGCGCTCCGTCGCCTGCCTTGACTCGCAGAGAAAAAAATACTTGTTTAGCAGTAGTGTGAAATTCGACAAAGTTTATCGTTGGTATTTTTTAAAAATAAAGTTGGAAAATGAGGCCTCTTGGGTTCTCGGCGTTTTCCACCTCCTACCAACTAGTGCATCTCAATTCCGCTTGGCTTAAATGAAAGAAAAATCAATATTAGATAAGTCTTTGTTTTAATGGTTTCCAGGCGACGCGGGTGGTTTGATTCTGAACAGCGTGCCGCAGTACGCCTCAATGCGTCTGGAAGAGGTGATTCTTCAGGTCATCTGCCAAGTCAGTGCTCTTGGACCGACCTGTTCGGAGTCGAGACTCTACGGCAATTTGGTGAACATCTACACCGAGATGCAGTCACAACTCCCACCTCGACAGGCTGTCTATTCAGCCATCTCGTCGCTCATCAAGTCTGGTCTCATCTACTACTGTGGTGAGTGGTTAATCTTGGCTCCTCTCCAACAATTATTGATTGGTACAAATCGTGAATTGTTCACTCTTCATTTAAAACACTCTCCAATTCTCTTGGAGACGATGCTCAGCTTCTCACGAGAATGTTCATCTTGAAACGCCATTTGAACACCAATAATTTGGCCTCTTCGATTGTCCAATAACCAATTTTTAATATCTATAAAGAGTCACTTTAAATAGACGTCAAATAACCAGAATAATAGCCAAACTCGTTAAGATATGCCAAATTTTGATTGTTTATAATATGATGTCAAAGTGTTCGTTGTTTCAACTACTTTGAATTGGGAGCTTTTCCTATCGAAATTCTGGAAGAATATTTGAGTCATCATCGCCACGAATGTGTTTCCCTTTCAGTTTTTAGCTAACTGAAAAGCCAGTTGGACAACCAGTGAATTATTCGGCCGAGTTTTAACTTCCTTACACTTTATAACTTACTTGTGTTTGCAGGCGGACATGTCGACTGAACCAAACACACACACACAGCTATTTAAATGTAACAACTGAGGCTCTAGTTTATTTAAAGTTTCTGCTGCTGGTGGTGGTGCTGTGTGCCGCTTAAAAGACGAATGCTTTTGCATAACACCAGATGAAATACATCTTTGCCTCTGTGGGAACACATTCAAACTAGGAATGCCATATTTCATCCAAGGAACCTCTACACAATTTTTGTTCGGTATCAAGTGGTAATCAGATTGGTATTTGCAAAAATCTAGTAAAACTTTCAGTTTTTCTGCCCAAACGAAATCGGACAAACGTGAGTGTGAACAATGGCTTGTCTTTGCCTGAGTGACAAGCGAAGCTTTGAGAGATTTCAACATCATGTGCTAGAATGTGGAACCAGTTTGAAGATGATATTTAAATTGCTTGGAGTGATGTCGTGTGATACTAGGTCATCTTCTGTTCTGGTCTACGAAACACAAAGCAACAACTTGTTGGTAATTTTTTGAGAAAAAACTTAAAAAGGTCACGTACTTCCTGCTGCTACCTCCAATTCGATTTCGGCCGGTTAGTTGTTTTTTTATTCACAGCAAACCTTTACGACTCAGGTTGCAGTTAAAAGTGTGCCCAAGGCTCGCTTGACCGTGGTAATTGGAAGTTCTAAATTCCCTATAAATTTCCCTTTTATAACACTTAATTGACACGACAACACTTGGGTCGAACCAGGGCTTTGAAACAGCAAAAAAACGCTTTAAAATTCTCTGCTGACTTTAATAAATAAGTAAAATTGAGTAGTGAAGAAATTTGTTTTAGTATTTTGATTATTTGTACTGGAATATGAGGCCGTATTTTTTAAATAATTTTTTTTTTATATATAGCAGCGCCTACTTCTAATGTAGGCTTATCTCTTTCAGGAATCCGAGGGACAAAAATTGTGAATAACTTAATATTCAAAAAGAAAGAGTTCCCTTTTTGTGGTCCTCAATTCGTCTTTTAACACTTTTTTTAAATTTAAGTAAAATTTGAAAGGAAATTTAGCCTCAATTATCATAACGGGATTTTAGAAAGAGACTAGTAGTTTCAATCCAAAGAAAGAATTTAATATCGGTCTTTTCCCTGAAAAAAAATTGATATTCACATTTTATAGTCATGAGGATTTATTTAAAACCGTTTCTACCAATGACCTTGAAACTCGCTAATCAAGTCGCTGAGAGTTCTATACAAGTACAAAACGAGTTTAAACGAGGAAATTTTTATTTATTAGTAATTTTATAAGAGATTTAGGAATAAGAAAACGTAAAGATAATTCCTCTTTCTTCATTCTAGTTAGATTTAAAATTTATAGCAAAAACTCGAGGCATTTGTCTTGTGATGACAGAAAACCAGATTTACTCAAATGCGGTTAGCTTCTCTAGGTTAGTGGTCTAAAGGCGAATCGTATCGAAAACCGTTATTTATTTTTTTAATCATTTAATCGTTGTTTTTTTCAAATTGAAACAGGTTTATGTTTAGAGTATTTACTGAATGCTCCAACAAGCTAGTGCTAGGTAAACACATTGGTTACGTTCATTTCCTGCTCAAATTAAAACCAACCAATAGAAACGAGAATTAGGATTTAATTGGCGCTTATTTGCGTAATCATCAGTGGGCAACTTTTAATACTAAATGCTGTTTGTTCCTTTAAATAAAAGCAACTAGTCTTCGTAAAAGAAAAAAATTAAATAGTAGTTTTTATTTGTGCCAAACTATTCCCCTTTTCCTTCCCAACTCTTTGGATGGTGACATCGTATTTGTGTCAGACTAAAAGTCAACGAAATTCGTTCCTATTTTAAAAGAAGTAAATCTAAAGTCTGGTTAAGGAAGCTTTATGAATACTGAAAGATGCCCCTATAAATAGGTGTAAATAAGGAATGATATCATATTCGCTGCCTAATGCTACCCTAATTTTGCAAAAACATTCCGGCATAAGCGCTACTAATGAATTGTAATGGTGTTTACAGGAAAGCAGCCCTAACAACATGCGATCTGAGAATACTAAACAGTGGAATTCCTCTCGAATATACAGGGAAAAATCAAAAGTAGTTCCCGGTCTCCTACAAGGAGTGGACAAAATAATGGAAACACCTGGCATTTTGGCGTCATAATGTTTAAGTGTGTTACAAACAAATTGACATATTTTGATTTTCATAATTTCCCTATTTTGGAAAATAGCGACATTTCTACAAAATCTGTTAGTATAATTGACTTAATTATTAAAGCAAGCAAAGGAAAATGCAAAATTTGTTTGCCCAAGCATATTACTAGGCGCTTTTTTGAAATTAACTCCTTTTACAAAGTTTAATTAACCTAATGTTAGACTCGTTGTTATCTAAAAGAATTAGTTTATTTTTAATTTATAATTTTCACGGAAAGCACTTAATCTACCAGCGATCATTGGATTAAAATAAACAAAAATTAAATTTAGTGATAAAATAAATGCTTTGAAAGTAGATTTATTTCCCTCAGGCATCCAAGGTACTCAAGTAGTGAATAATTAAACACTTATAAATTAAATACTGATTTGCTTCGTCTGATTGGTCCATAGTGAGTTAATTCCCTTTCATTAATGGAGTATTGCTATTAACAAACGCATTACTACCATTATTACAACATTCCATTGTCTACGATTAGTTTGAAAAGCATTTAAACATGAAAATAATGCTCTTTGGATTCCGTTGGATATCGAATGTATGACCTGGTGTTTTGAGTACGAATCCCAACGAATAACCCGTATTTGTAACCTACTGGTCTTTGTCTAGGCCAAGGCTACAATATCATGACTCCAGACAAGATGAACGTCGTCAATTGGTTACGCAGTCTCCCCGCAACCGATGACCACATTGGCGGTGGTGAATTTCGACCTCCAAGTCGCTTGGAGGTGAGCAAAGCCTCTCTCGTGCTCAACCAAACCTCCTCCGCCTCCAATTGTGCTCAACCGCAGTCACAGATGCTAAAACCGCAGAATTCTGCCTTCTCACGTCGACTTTCTCCCTCCGGTGATGAGGGACCAAGTTTACGATCCTCAGACTCTCAAGAACCCATCCTCTTCCCCTCTGTTTCTCCACAGGACAACAATCCCAAGCGCTCTCATGCAAATAAGGTGGGTTAACGGGTTTACGAATCCTTTTTGGATACTAAAGCAAAATGCCCAAATTATCGAAGACGCTCTCTAGCAAATGAACGTTGTAAACCGGTTTTCAACGTCCTATTATCTAAATTCCAGAAAACGGCAGATTCTAGTTTTGTTTTCGTGCGAAAAATTAGTCGGTATGTGCTAAAACATCCTCCTCGTCTTCGAAGTATTTAAAACTGACGGATTGTATCCTTTGGAAATGCCTTTGAGATAAAATCATCTCCCAAAAGCTGTTGTTTCCAAAAATAGGCTATCATTTTTATTCATGCAATCTTTCAGACGTTGCCTAAGCTATTATTACAATGAAATGCAAATTTTAAGCCACCTTTAGGAGTGAATATTAATCAACAGCGGATAGTAGAGAACTTGCGTTATTAAATTTATAGAAAAGAAATTTGTGGATTAGTATCATTCTTCTGCATAACCAGAATTACAAAATAAGAATAGAAACTGACGTAGCGGAACTCCGAGTCAGTGAGCTCCGTTTGAGCTCCTTATGAATGAGTTGATGTCCTTGCATCTGCAAACCCAGACTTGAATAAATAAAACTCCCATTTCTAGAGCAGTTACTAGTAGAAGAAAACATATATGGGGCTCGTGTTTCAAGAAAGGCAACAGCCCACCTCTAGGACCACCTTATTTCGATCCTGTTATGAATAATTTTTCTCCTCCTGATTGGTAAAAGTCTTGACAGAAAGTGGGGGGGAAAATTTCAGAACAGTTCGTATCCCCGTCCTCTGCAAAGGCAGCAACGGGGATGCACCTTTCCACCGACCAAAATTTTTTCCCCTTTCACCGAGGAAAGGAAAAAAGGGCGCATCACTGCACATCGAGCTTGTTTAAAAAAGCACAAACTGCGGCTAGTTTTAATTCCACTTCTTGCAACTTGCACTATCAAAAAATAAATACATAACTTGTATTGCTAGATTTGCATCCAACGAGTATCTTTTTTGATATAACCTTTCCAACTTAAAAAACGGTGGATCAGCACGGCTATTTTTAGGTAGATTAAAAGTGGGATACAGTTTCCAATTCGAGAATAAGTGGGAGAAAATTTGTGCCTGTGCTTCGTTTGGAGTGTACGTTGTGTGTGCTTGTTGCATAGTGAATGGGAGAATGGATGATTTATAAGTGGTGTCTTTGCTTAAAAAGATTTTCTTTATCCTCTGCTCTCTGCATTTTCGAAAAAAAGGACGCTTTCTATTCGGATGAGAGTTCACTTTTTAAAATATTCTTTTCTCTGTTTATGAGACGGTATAAATTAAGAAATTCCAATGCTTTTTGATGATTTAGTAAAATGGGCCTCAGAGTGCGAATTCTGTTTTTTTTCACGTTTCGTAGTTTTCGACTCATAAGCATTTCAGCTAGAAATTTTCCCCATGGATTGGAGGCGAGGTTTTTTGGTAAGTCAACAAGGAACGTTTTAGGATTCTCAATACACCTATCTTTACAAAATTGTTTGAATTGAGCTGACGTGAATTGTGTGTCATTGCCAGACACTACTGTTTCTGAAAATCCATGTGCCGTGAAGATTCGATCTAGCAAAGTCCTGGTAAGCGCTAGTACTTCCTTGTTTTAATAAAGCGATCTCTGGCCATTTTGAATGGGCATCGACAGCGACTAAATACCAGATTCCACTTATTATTTCCAGCAAAGTTTGAATGTAACTAAACAGAAAAACAGTGTTCAGCTCTCTTAGATGTTATAAAATTTCCGTGAAATCCGGTAGAACTTGGGAAATGACCCGATAATCACCCTCCGTCTTGTAATGGGCACTTGTAAGTGAATCCAACGCTTCTGGTCATGAGAAACACAAGTTAGCATACACCCAGTTATGATTAGGACGGAAGCAAAAGGCAGAATTGGGGATAGGGGCAAATCGAGGAGGCGAGGAAGCGTGCAGCACCACAGGACACTGATTGGACGAGGTGGGCACACGTAATTGCTGAAAATGCCATGCCCAGGCCTCAGCCAGGGACCCCACAAATGTCATAAATGCGTCAGTTTGCCCCCAAAACGTCCACCATCTCATGTATTCCTATAAAAACCTTCTGTTCATTCTATCGAGCTTTGTAGTTACGAGCCACTGAAGAGGCTGCATTCATTCAGATTTCCTAAAAAGTGTTTACATCCCCTGAATTTCATAGGACACCACATGAAAATGTAACTTGGTTTATAAAGTGAAACATTTGTTTAAATCTATCGAACCCAGCCTTTGTGTTTTTCCTTTCGGTGGTATGTAAAAGTGGTTTAAATTTCAGTTTCAAGGGGATTTTAAGACCAACAATTATTCACAAGCGATTTTAACGTAAAAGGAGATAATTAAAGAGGAGATAGAAGACGACACGAGACCAAATTAATAGTGGTTAGTTGGTGTGTTCTTAGTGGAGATTGCTTATTCAGTTAAACACGCGATGAGACACGCCTTCCATTGTCTTGAAAATAAATTCGATATATTGTTCCCTTCCATGATGAAATTACTTTAAATTTTTAGTCTCATTCAACTGAAAATTTTTCCAATTCTTGTCGGATTTTAGAAACAACTGCTGGTGTTTAATGGAACGGTAATATCGACTACGGAATGACAAATAATTCCTGTATCCACAACAGCTAAAACATGGCTTGAATCTCGTTGAAAGTGTGATAAATTTCTTTAAAAGTACAACCATTAGTTAAACATGGAAATGGGATTATGGCTGCCAAAATTCAAATTAGGGGTCTCTAACAGTTGAGATCTAAGCAAATGCAATGTTCCAGTTAAATTCGACAGTTTCTTCTTAGAAATACCCTTGCAAATGATTATAAAATTTTAAAGAACATTAAAGAAAATTTTCTGAGCCCATTTCGGTGCAATTCTCCATTTCTAACACCACATTTTCTGCTCTTTTTTCAGTCCTTCGTTAACCAATTGCAGCCACAATTCTCGCATTTACTCAAACGCGACGCCTATTCCTCAAACCGACTGAGTAACCTTCGGAATCACGGATCCACATCGACTTCTAGTCCTTCTGGTGGCATTGCTTATCCCCATCCACAGGAAAGGGATCTTGTCTCTCCTCGAGGTGTTGGAGGCGGTGGTGATGGCATTTCCGCTTCCACGAGTTTCAACACCTCATTGCAGGAGCAACTTCAACCGAGGAACAGGAGTCATCAGTCCCAACAGCAGCTCCCGGGCATTGTTAGGACCTCAAACAAAGAATTCAGGTGTGTTGGTGTCTGTTGGATCTGTGGAATCACCATCAGAGAGCTAGGATCTAGAGGGTTTGGACAGAATAGTGGAAACACCTTGGAAAATCAACAAAATATGAAAATATAAATAAAATATTGATACGAAAATTGCGAATTATTGGTCCCAAAGGAATTCAAGCCCATAATTCTGTAGTTCTTTTGGAGACGATGACGGTGGTGGAAATTGACTTCGTGCTTGGGTCTCTAAAATCCACAATGAATGTTCCTGTCTGCAACGGTAGTACATTTGGCCAGAGTTTGGAGACAAGGTAAACGATGATTCTTTAGAGGTACCAATTCCGGAAGTTTCCACTAAGCGTTTTGAAACATTTGTTTGTGTTTGAGGGCAGCGATTTTCCAATTGTAGCTCTTTCGTTGAATCCAGGTCCGCGTACAGCTCTCGACGGACCGTTTTTGTGGAAACTGGGTTTTGTAGATGCTCAGTGATGAGCTCTGTAGTGATTTTAGGAGCCTTAGTCCTGCGATCCTCTCTAACAATTCGATTTGAGTCCAACTTCGACTTAGCACGCTTTTCCTTCTCTTTCAAAGGCAGTAGTAATTACTTTTGAGCCACATAGGCGCTTGAATTTAACCTTAGATCATTGGAATTTTTAGTAGGTTACATAAGAAATATACCGCTGTGCAATCGCAATCATATCCTCTTTTGTTTGCATTCTAATTCTCCAGTAAATGCGGCCGGATTGTTTTATCTCTAAAGCTGTTTACAAAACATTATTGGCTTCTGAGATGATTTAAAATGGTTATGACTGAACGAGTGTTCTATCGAACTGTTCTTAAAAGTTACCTTCAAACTCTTATTATCTCAGTGTTAAATTCTAACTTGCAGGGCAGACAATAACTGTTTCTGTTCTTCTAGCAGCAGCAGTGCGATTGCCGCCCTAAAAGCCTAGTTTTAAAGATTCCCATACAATTTCGTACGATTTAAAGTCGCACTGAGTTGTAAAAATATTCGTTTACATCGCCAGTCCAACTGAAGTTGGGACAGCGAATATTTAACGACTTCCGTACGACCACGATGGCCCTTGCCATGTAAACAACAAATTTAATCTTTTCAATAACAGAATCTTGCAATTTAGAGTGCGCGGGAATCAGTGAAGTTGTGTAATGGTCAAAAAAGTTTTAATGCCCCACTACAACTTTCGTTGCAAAAATGCAGCATGTGATGACAAGGAAGTCACAAATTCAACGCGCTTTTTGAGATTTGAAACGATTTTTAGATGAAGATTGTTGATGTAAGCAGTTAGGGCTTAGTCAAGTACGCCTGTGCTCAATCTCTGGTGATACTGTAACATAGAGTAGATTCAAACTTAGATCTCTCGGAGAGCAAAATACATGACTTGATTGCCTGGGGTCGCTTTTAAATCCTTTCTGATCGGTTAAACATGCACAAATGATTATTTATTATTAGCAATTTTATCGCGTTCCATAACGATACGTTGTTTACAATTAATCCATAAGCTGTTCTTTGGCTTTAGTAATAGCTTTAAAAAAGGATACTTATAAATATTTTAAAATGAAATTGTAGTATCTCCAAAAAATTTCATTAATAACTATCTGATTGTTTTGGACTATAATTTATTTACCTTCAGTTATTATCTGTATAATATGTGCTATTGTTTAGGTCGTTACTATGACGCCTTGCACTTCGTTGAATATATTTGGAATTGCGACGCGTCTCGTTTCTTGTGGCTGTTATCGAACGTAACGTATATTAATCGGGCTATTTTAGGTTGTATATCACCCCGTACATTACATCAGAAATATTTAAAATTTATTTAAAATATTCAAAACAAAATATCTTAATATAAATATAAATTTTTGAAGTGTAAACCAATAAACGTCATGAAAACTTTTGACTTAACCCACGAAGAGCTTCTGCTTTAGCATCAAGTCAAGATTGAGTGTATCCATGGCATTATTATTTCTTTTGTTAAATTCTCCACCAAAATTTCCCACAACCAACTCATCTGTCAACCTGTCATTGCGGTTTTTTCAATATCTGATTGTATAAAAGCAGCTGTCGTGAGACTTTTAAAGTGCACACTATTCATTACGGATCACCTATGATGCCAGTTATAATTTTTTAAAAACCCAAAATTCCCGCTTTTCAGAAACCTCTTAAGCATCTACTGTAAAACAAAGCGATGAGATTGGCATTAATTAGGATGTATTCCCTGTATAAAACGAGGGTACAACTGCCTTCCCATTAGTAGTAAATTGAAATTCAACTGTAAAGATGAGTAGCTGTATGATGATTGATTGAGCATGGGATGCGTACACACTTAACAGGATAGTCGGTATTTATACCAAACAGCTGTTTCTACCAACATTTTTGCCGATTTCCAGCAAACGTCGGACGCAGATATCCCAGTCCTTCTACCTGAACTCGATCGAGCCTGGAAACCGATCACCGAATCGATTTGGACGACCCCTTGGAGAACAGCGATCCTCAAGGTTCACCAAGTCTGCGGACTTTCAGAGCATGAACATGACCAAATTTGGGGGACACGATTCACAGCTATTCCGCCCTGGTGTCCTCAAGAAACGTGGTAAAGAATATTTTCAATTCGGAATTCCTTCATGGCTTGTGAATAATGTTTGGCCAAATGATATTTGGGCTTCAGAAGCACTACTACGGCTGCTTTGATTTCCCGACGGAAATATATCAAAGACATGAGTGCTACACATTGCAGCACGTAGACGATGGTATTATTGTGATTAATAGGGGTAATTATTCACTGTGGTAGGGAAAACAGAATATTTTGATTAATTATCGACATCAAATCCACCCACTCTGGGTAGAAAACTAATAAGGCTTAGGGAAATTTAAAAAAAATAGCTCCTTCGCTGTTCGACCATCGATAAATTGTGAGCTGAGGTGTTGCACTTGATTTCAGGCTCAAACACGCTGTTGCAGTGGTTCAAATCGGGCTTTCGGAAGCTGCGAAACAGTCTGCGTCGAAGTCTAAGTCGAGACAATGAGTGGCCAGCTCAGTCAATGCCATCCTTCCCGATGTTCTACCAAAACACCAGCACTGCAAATGTAAATCCCATCTCGCCAACCATACGTGAACACCGTCGGCATGCCCCGTGGGGCTTTAAAGCTCAGCGTAAAAGTCGCAGTCAGACGATAATGACGCGTGGAAGCAGTGGTGACGTCTATCCCTTCCATAACGTCCTCTCCTCCGGTGAATACGATCGAGAGAGCTCCATCTCCAACCTCCGGCGATGTTTGAGTCTCGCAGAGAATCAGCATCGTGATCAGGCATTGGACGGTGGAAATGCGGCTCCCTTCTCCATGGAAGTGATTCCAGAAAGCGAGCTGCAAACCACTTCCCAGAACATCGATTCTTCTCCCTATATGCGGAGAGATTCCACACTTGAGCAGATCTTTGCATGGCAACAGGGAGCTGCTTCCATGCTCTCACTAAACGCCACTCCGAACGGTCTAGATCGAAGCTCACAGTCGGATTCAAGACAGGTCTTTCCTGAATCCGTAGGGAGTCGGGGAAACATTAGTCGAGGCAATAATGCGAACAACAACAGCAGTTATATGGCTCGAAGCGGTCGAGACTCGGGTTTTATCGATATTCCCTCGCACCCCAACTTTGCTCAAATGGATTCGTCGGCCTACTCGGTGATTCATTCTCACCAGCATTCGGAACCGCAAGCCCAAGAGGCGTCAGATTTGAAGGAGCTCACAGATGCCTTCGAAGATCTCGCCTCAGGCGCCCTGAAGGGATCTGGACCCCTTCTGCAAGTTCCTCCGACTGCTCAACAGTTTCGAGGACTCGGCATGAACCGGTGGTGGTCGGGGGGTTTTTCGGGGTCTCAGCAAATTCAAAATGACCTTCAGAGCGAGGAGAACTTGAAGGCAACTGACGGGAATGCTGGACTATGCGCTAATTGGAATATCTACCAAAACAGTGGTGAGATGCATTCTCTCCAGGCCAACTGAAGTGCCTAAAACTCGCTCTGCGTTACATATATGAATATTCATACATGCACATGCGTCGTGTCTTTCGTGTGTCTACTATCTATGTAGTTTGTTGCCTTTCGCTTCTTTGAACTAACCAGAAAGACCTATTGCAAAGTGTATTTCTGCTTCTTCCCTGACGATTTATGTCTAGAAGTGGACAATAAAGACATTTTTCATACACATCTTTTTGATGAAAATTGTTTCATAAGACGATGAGGGGTGTAGACGCATGGGCTTCCAGTCAGATTACGAATCTAAAACCACAGGGATTGTTACATCGTCTTCAATCATTGGTGACCTGTTTTAACGCTGCATTCGTTCAAACAAAGGCCTTTTTATTTAAAACCGAAATGTTTAGCTTTCAAAGTTATTTATTAATTCGCAAAACCCTCCAAATTTGGATGTAGGACCTCGATAGATTGAGGCTTATTTTCTTGAATATTTTTTTGCAAATAAATAGGATGAATACAAGACATAGCTGTCCTGAAGTTGACGTTTTTAATTTAGCATATTAAAACTAAATTTCTATATCAATACTATTTTAAGTCAGTAGAAACCCATGAAATTTATGTTAGAATAGATAATTAATATTATTTTTTCTTAACAAAAAAGTTTCTTAAAGACATTAAAATATTTGACAAGCTGATATGCTTGCATAAGTGATAATTGAAACTTTTCGGAGCTGAAACTGTAGAGTAAATAATAATATTAAAACTATGAAATAATTCCATGATTCTTGACAAGTCGGACTTAGTTAGACAAATTTTGACTTGATTTTTCTGATATTAATTAGACTTTTTACATTTAACTGTAGCCCATAGAGTTATAGAACTTACCACTCGAAGCAAACAATTGAACCGAAGCAATCAAGCATTTGTGGGATCAATTTTGCATAATAACCGTCCGTATGGATCCAGACCTGTTGGAGATGTTTGCCAAAGCTAAGATTCCTGTTGTAAACGGTAAAATTAATCTTCATTTCACAAGATGATGAAGAGGAACCTCATGATGAATATAACCAGTATTATGCCTGTGCTCTTCCTTAAACTTCGCATAAGCAATTCTAAGCTATCAATAGGAGAGCTCAATTGGGAAATTCAGGGATGTGCAGAGACTGCTCAAATAAAACCACAAGACAAGTGAGTCATAGGAGAACTGTATCCACGATAGCTTAAGAGATCGAAACATGCGATTATTAAGCGGAAACCGATAACAACAGCTGTTTCCATTGACACAAATATCCTCTAGTTATTTTTGAATTACCAAATGCTTAGCTATGTGAAAATATTTTTAAATTCAAATTGATTTATAACTTGGAGGTAATATCTTGAGAGATTTTACTACATTTATGATTTCTCTTTAAAGTGAATGATCAAATAAGAGATTTAAATTGGTATCTCGAATGGGTTTCTAAAAAATTGCACTTATTTGTGGGAAAATATTTAATTACGGAATTATAAATAATGACTTGGATGATTATTTAGAAGTGTTACGTTAAAATTGTAAAGTTCATAATCATGCACAGCGGCTGGACAGTAATATTAATATCATTAATATATTGTGATAATATATAATAATATAATAATATAATATATAATAATTACATATATTATATTATTATAATATTATTTCTATTATTGTAATAAAGTAAAAACTTGACATATTTTAATGCTTGTTCTTTTTAATATGATATGGTTATTTAAAATAATTGTTTTTAAAGAAATTTTAAAAATGGCGGACCCCACGTGCAGTATCTCAAATGTAATGAATGCCACCTTTAAAAGAGAGGAAAAATGACGTCCTCATCAAAGCACAGCCTGGCCTGCTGGCTGAGAAATCAGTTGGACTCTAAATGGAACTGATAGGGAAGATCGCAAGACTACGGTTCCCAAAATCACCTAAACTGCTCAGTTAACACCTACAGAGCCGAATCCCAGCACGGAAGAGGTGAAATTAGAAAACCTCTACTCTGCTCACGACCTATTATTAACGCTTACCCAACAAAGTATAGATCCTAAGTGCTATTTGATTACCGGAAACACTGGATATGCTATCTTTTGGGTTCTCCATTTTCGGTCTTCTGAGTTTAATCCAGGCATTTGTTGATATCATCTTGACATCTGAGCCCGTGTCCAATTGTAGGTGCATTTTGTGCCCATTTATGAATACAGAGACAAATCTCCGCCTGTTCTTGGTCACCTGTAGGCTGGCACGTAGAACATTCGATTGCACTTCGTTGCGTTCCGTACGATGGCTCGAAGTGGGGCTCTTTCGTTTGGTTTTGTCGCAAAACCCGTCTTTGTGGCCTTTCTTATTACACTTGTTGCACAAGTGATTCATGAATGGGCAATCTCGATAGAAGTAGAATTTTCCATGGCTGGATTCCACTTTTTGAAGGACCGTTCTGAGCCTCTTAATAGGAATGATGTGGGTTCTGTATTGAGCAACAACTTAGCTTCTGCCACGATATTCTGATGTCGAACAAAGGCATCCGCTTGCTCTTGGACAGTCGTGTTGGGATCCATGTCCAAGAGAGTCATGAGTTTGGCTCGAACAGAAGATAACTCGGGGCTCTTAAGGCCTAATATAAAATTGAGACTTTGCAGGTTATGATACGAAAAACGGCTGAAGTGTAATCTCTAATATTTTCTCTAGGCTCCATTGAGACTTTGAAGCACAGGAAACGGGCATAAAAAAGAGACTTTTCGCCTGAATTTAAGATACGTAGGACGGCAATAGTCTCATCGCGGGTTTTCTAGGAAGAATGTAATTAACAAAGGGTTCTCATTGCTTTTAGATGGTAATATGGACTGGAAAAGCGAACTGAATTCATCATAGGAGAAGATGCTAGCACAGCTGACAACGAAATGTCAAGTACTCAGGATAACTCCGCAAAAAGAATCTGTTTTAACTGAATGCCATAGATATGGCCCTGAAAACCTAAACCAATTTTTTACGGTAGCTACCTTAAATCAGTGCTCTTGATAAAAAGTTTCTTCTGGCTTGCCTATCGGATATTCGATATCTCTGTTTAATTTTTTAATAGGCAACCCAATTCTACTATGTCTGGCTCCAAGTATAGCCAGCACAGACAGAAAAAAGCAAATTTGTCAGAAAAACAACCCCCTTGTGATTGTAATCTGCCAAAATTCCAAGGATTTCAGCTCGGTAGCAGTCGGGAAGCACAAGTGTATCGTTAAATAATTTTTTTGGGAGGCAAGATACCATTAAATGCACTTTTATACCGAATTCCTAAGAGAGGAAGACAAGCGAACACGATGTTTTGAGAGGGAAATTAGCAGGTGTTAACAGGATTTGGGAAAGTAGGAGTAAAATTTCCAATTCAGTCGATGAGCGGTTGTCTTCATCAAAATGGCGATGTCGACATGATCAATCGACGAATAACCATAGTTTTCAACTTATTTCTAAGATTTGTCCCTTTTGGGAAGTAAATTCTTATTTGCTCAATCTTAACAACTTTAGTATTAGTCCATTGAGGAGATAGAATATATTTAAAGGATTATTTAAGTTAAATTAAACCGTAGATGAAAAGCCATTAGAATCGTCTATAAACTAGGAAATCTTACAATGAATATAATAAAACTATGTGTAAATTGTTTAAGTTTATCATCATTTTGTTTTGATTTATAAGATGAATAAAGATATAGCTATTTTTTCATCGAAAAATTAAAAGTTAACCATTCATGTGATAACTTGGACTTGTGGCTATTTCGAAATTATACGCTGTCTTTTTCTAAAAACCAAAGCAACCAGAAGTTTTGTTCTGAATTGGAAATATGTTCATTCATTCAAGTCATGAATTTGATTATGCAACAATTACGCTACTCATATCACTTCAGTAACAACTAAGATGACTTTCAAAATAAGGTATCAGCTATTTTAGTTTACGGAAATTTTCATTTCATTTTAGATTTTCGCTTCTCAAAAGGCTCGCAAAGTCAGTAAACCTGCGAAAAAGGGCTGAGCATCAACCACAAAAATTGCTCCAGCTATGTCAGCTACGCGGAAATTTCAAATGTCATGTATAAATAAGTATTTTTTTCTTAAAAATAATGCGATTACGTACAAGAACAAGTATTAATGAATATTTTGGTGCTGTGCTTTTACACAATTTATAACTTACATATAGTAATAATGAATTATTTGTAAAGGCTCTTTAATGAAGCCTATGGGGCAAAACTTTTAATTAAAGCAATTAAAAGGTTGAAAACATTTAGAAATGAGTTCTATAAGGAGCCAAAACTATATAAATATTGTTTTTTGTTTTGTCGAATCAACTCATTTTCTAGTTGCTGATTCATTGTTTCCTCCCAATTCAGTTGCATGGCCTTGAACTGGGTGAAAAAATATCAAATGCGTGTTGATCAGGAAGTTAGAACTCGTAGCGAGCTTTGCGAAATGTTTAGAAATTCAATATTTTTTAGTAATTGGTAACATGAGTCTTTTTTTGTGGAAAATTTGCGGTAATTTAAATAAGCTTCTAAGTTTATTTATTCGCGATTTCAAAAGTATCAAAGATAGATTCAAAACTTTGCATTTTGGTTGTCAAAGAGACTTATCCCCACGATCTTCAGTAGAATTGCGATTAAGCAAGTCTAATAAAAAGGAGCCGGTGGTTAGGACATCAAAAATACTAATAATTTTATTTCATTTTACAAAAGTACGACTTACCATCTAAATGCAAGATTTCAACTAAAAATGGTGAAGCAAAGGCCTGTTTTTAAAAAAAAGAATTCGCAATGCATTGTGGTTTGAAATTGTGCTCATTGGGCCTATAAATACAAATATCAATCAGTGATCTCAAACGGAAGATTGGAGTTGCATTAATGGTAGTTTTACTTCAGTCTAAAATGTTGTCAATTTACGAGAATCGTTTGATTCGAATCATTACTTTCGGCTTAAATGCCCTGCAGTAATAGGGCTGAGACATCAGTTTTCGCGAAAATCTGGAAACATGTTTTTGAGTTTCTCTGGTTAAATTTAAGTTTTCCTCTTTGAAAAATTTTTAGCAAAGCCACTTTTAAATTAGACACTTTTGCCTCATATATTATCGATCCAGTGAGATCCATTAATTTTATTAATAAACCATTTATTATGTGTGCACAATTTGAATTTCACCTTTGACAAAAAGACATTTATTAAATGAAATGCAAAATAGTGTCATTTAAAACTTAGAAACCAAGTTAACCGTGGTAAAATCCAGAATTTTCATGATTTCTTTAAGTGTTTTTACCCCTATTTAATTACGGAATTCGTTGAAACCTTTGAATACGCGCGATTCGGTTACACAGACATATTTGTGAAATATTTTTTCTCCAGTTATTCGAACTTACCATCGAATAGCGGTGGATTAGCCTCTGTAACACCTCCTTCATGAACCGAATTCACTTCTATAAGAGAAATATTATCGTATTCAGTTTCATTGCCAGTAGACACAACCAGCAGTTCAAAATATACAATTTGGCCATCTTTTCGAGTACGTATGCCTATTTGCTTGCTTTCTCCTCATTTGCGATTTTCAAATAACGTGAAATTTTAATTTCGCATTTCCAATTAAATTTGCGCATTCAAACAAACATTAAAACCTCAAAGAAAACAGATGAGTCATCAAATATATCATGTTCTTTATCTAAAACCATCGTTGTCATGACGACAATAATGCGAATTTCTAAATATTGTCAAAAGTCATTTTTTGTCCTGTGATAAAGGCAAAAAATACAACTTACCTTCAAAATTCCCATAGAGTGGTTCATCTATTAACTCAAAAAATGGATTTTTTTAAAAATGACAATAATTTCTGCCAGAGAGGTTTTCAAGGCCAGGGCTCATAAGATCACTGAAGAGGTGCAATTAGAAAACCTATTATTCAGCTCAAGGACGAGAGAATTTGTTTGCCTCTCGAGCAGCAGAACAAGAGGTGATTTTCCCAGAAGCATTATTTCAGACCTCCAGCAGTCTAGTGTACGACATCCGGAGACAGCTGGCAGAAGCATTTATTCTAAACCACTGCTTTCTAAGAAACCGGAGAACATGATGGAGGTTCTGTAAATTTAATCAGGGGTGCCATTTTTGGAAATCCGCCAAGCCCGACCAATGAAATAACTCCCTTCATGAAGGGTGAAATAACAGCCGAGACTAGGAATAATGGGAGATTAAGTTCTTCATCCGTTTCCGGAGAGGAACATTCCAATAAAATTGAGCATCTCATCTGGCTACCGCAATCCTCAGTCCACCTCAAAATTACTGAGCATTTATGATCGATTTTGGGGGAGTAAAAAACCAATTGGAGGGCGTTTTACCTTATTGACAATGGGATAAAAATTCCCGCCATGTGTAAGAATCAGTACCTCGGAAAATAGAGACTGTAACTGTCGCAAAAGGTGAACCTGCACCATATTAAAATGTGTTTTGTTGATTTTGCATGGTGTTTCCACTATTTTGTCCAAAACTATCTCTATTTCCCTTGTGTGTTCAGTGGTTAATTTTATGGTATATAAAATTGGAAAATATCAACCACTAGCCGATAGTAACAATCGTCAAAAATGTCTGCGCCCTCTGGTATTTAAAAAAAAATTAATAGTACGTTTTTATGAGGGATTATTTAGAATTATTAATTAGGCCTGCAACATGGCCTCGACTCTTGCAATGTTGGTATTTAAGACCAGCTTTTAGGACGACAATTTTAGCTAAACAGACGGCAAGTAGAAAATGGTTTGGAGGTACATACTGGAGCCTGATCTAAGGTCAAGCGCAATGATTTGGCGTTACTATCAAATTCGCCAGGTTGTTTACCGATAAGGCTGGTTTCGGGGAATCATCGTTTTACCTTGGCTAACGGAACCATTTGGAAAGAGAACGTGAAAGTAGCCCTTGAAGCGTAATCGGAAACCACGTCTATTTACAATATGATTGATTTGAAAAGCTATTGCTTATGACTGCCTGCCATCTTGTTCGCCAATCCAGCAATTGAAGATGGAAGATTCCTATCGTAGACTTTCTGGGAATATAAATTTCTTGGAGGCCTGAGAATGAAAATCAGAATGAAGACGATTCCCACATTCAGTTGTAGATAAATTAATCAAGACCAAGCTTTGATTTCGCATTTTAGCACACTAATTTCCCGCATTCAAATACGTGTTACACAATTTGGTCTGCATTAATAGTGGATTTTTGTAAAATAATAATTGATAAATTTTAACTATCATGTTTTATTCTAGACGAATAATTAACTAAATGAGTTCATGGCGAACACTGTCTCCCTCAGATACAGATACATGGAATCTTTCAATATCACAACGGAATTGCTAAATTTATATGTAAAACAATCTATTTTTACCTTTTTTATTTGGAATAATAAGATTGTAAAATTTTTCGCTATAAATTCAATTTTCACAGATCACAAGTCAATGGCTTACCGTGATCGAGAAACGACTTTACCCAAAACATGATATAATAAATTGTCCAAGTTACATTTTTAAGTTTGCCTAACACATTTAGTTTCCATTTAAGTTCATGGGATAGCCATGACATGTTGATATTTTTTATTTAAGAGCCTGTTCTTAAAATCCAAGTACAAACAACCTCAGGCTCTCCATAAATAGTTTTAAGCATATATGAAATCAAATGAAATCACATTATTTCATTAAATTTCAAGAAAATAAATTTAAATATAAGTCAACAGCGCTGCGAAAACATCCTGAGCAGAAACCGCGAAAGCTGCTCCATCTTCGTTACCTACGTATAAATTGTAAGAAAATATTTATAAAATTAAGTCAAAAAGCGAAGAAGAACAATATCACCATTTTGCTTGGGTGGTTCTTTTATTCGAAATAATAAGTTTAAATTCAAGCCTAAGTATTACTGGTAATCTTCAGTGGTACACTACAAATATCGCATTTTAAATCCACACAATCGTAATCTTCCTCTGATTCGGTTGTAGTATCTTTAATTCAAGCAAAAGATATCAGGTGCGTGTTGGACCAAATGAACATTTGAATAAAATCAAAATGTTTATCCAATTTTGGATAAACATTTTGATTTTCAAAAATTCAAACAGACTTGAAAGTCTGTTAGTCAATTTTAAGTTAGGATTACTCATTTAAATAAACTGCCAATGCATCAAAGAAAGCATGACGTTCATTAACTCACTGACAGCCGGTCCCAAACCTACAACGACGAATAAAGGATTTTTTAAATAAAGGTATCAAGTTGGCAAGATAGTAATAAACATTATAAATTTGATATTATTTTCAAAGGCCTTTACATTTTCGATGTTAAAACATCTTACCAGCACGACGTTTAACTTCATTCGGATCGAATATGTTTAATGAAGTAGAGAGAGCAATCAAAGTATGAAATCAAGTGCAGGAAGGTAATGATTTCATCAACTTTTTACATTTTTAAAAAATACAAGCGATTGGAAATTATCCACGTTGTGCATATCAATAAAGATATCAGAACAGCAAAAATATTGCTAAAAGATTTGCATAAATGCTTTGAGTGACTGAGGTTAATTGCTGGAGAGGTTAGTAGAGTATAAGCCTTATTATAGAATCTAGATTTGATGAAACCAGACCTTTTTAATATTTTTTAATAATAATATTTATTTCGTTTCTTTTACCTCATAAATTTTCGATCCTGGCTGATCCATTAATTCAATTAATAAGATGTTTATCTAAAAATTTTAATTCATCTTTGGCAAAGTGACATTTAATAAATTCGAATTCAAAATAAATTTTAAGGCTATGAATCGAAGGTAGTCGCATTAAAATCATAAATTTTCATCATATAATTTTGTCCCAATCTAAATAAAAGTGGGTCGGTTATTCGATTTGTTGCTTGATAAAACACTGGAATAACCATTTTCTTTAGTGATTTTTATATTTGTGTGTAATTGCACTTTAATAAAATATCAGGAAAAAATTCCTCCTTCAAGATGGTCTATGATGAGATGAGATGTTCCACTCCTCACGAGAATATTCCTCGTGCCACCACTTTCCAAAACGATGATTCTTCAGAGAATGTCGCTCCTTTTTTCAGCGTTGGAGGTACCAATCCCGGAAGTTTCTACCCTAAGCGTTTTGAAACGTTTAAAACATCTGAAAAGTTGAAAAAGTTTTTTAAAAAAGGAATATGAAAGGTTCTGTGGATTGAAATTAAGCATTTTGTGCTTATTAATAGAAATGCAAGCGCAGAAAACCATTCTAGAAAGTCGGCACAAATGTTTTAATGGACTGATGTTAAATTTGAACGGAATTTTTAATCGCTGAAGAGGTGGATTTGACAGACCCTGATTATTCGTAAATACTCTAAACTGTCAAGAAATTAAAATAACTATTCATATAAAAATTTTTGTTAAACCACATTACATGTTTAATGTTTCTTCATAGTTTTAAATAACCAATAAATTATTTTAAGAACGTTATATCATCAGAAAATTTACATTTATGACATTCCCTACTTACCGGGAAAATTCTGCGATTCTTCTTTTAAAAGCGATTTTCCTCTTATAAAAGCGATTATTTTTGGCAAGTACTTAAAAGTAAAATTTTTTCAAAAAATAGTTACATGAAAAGTCTTTGTCTAAAATTTTTACAGGTGTTGTTAATCTCATAAAGCCTACAATTTTTGAAGCCTGATAAGGAGATGTCACCAATTGGACGGAAGAAACTACCATTCCAAATTAAGAGAATCTTTCAAATAAACTTTTAATTATCATGACGAAGCATGATTCGGTTTTAACTTTATAAAGAACCTGTGAGGCTTACCTACGATCTATCTTTTGAATCGACGAACACGCGATTCACCTGGAAGTTGAATTGGTTATTTAGATGTACATTAATGTCGAAAATATTGAGGCTTTCAGTTTCACTCAATGTTTCATAATAGGATTCTTAAGATTTTGAAAAGTTATCCATTTTAGGATCGATAAAAATCACAGGTAGTTCTTGTTAACATTAAAATTTGCAGCTACATGCGTGAACTGAGCTTAAAATTTAACCTCTTACTCAATTAGCAATGGATATTTTTAGAACTTGTAAAAAATGTAGATTTTTTATAACGATCATTGAGCTGGAGCCAAATAGTGACTCAGTTTTGTGTTTTAAATGCTTCTAAAATGAGAAGCTTTGAGGACACTTTTGAGTCTTGAGGACAATATCCTTATTTTGGGTGAGGAAGCTGAAAAGCATAGGAACCCTGGAAAGATTATCCAGCTTTTTTAATGGAGCAATTCTTATATTCCTTACAACCTCAACGGATAGTTGAATTTCAGATAACCCGCCAGTGTACTAATCTCTCAATCCACTTAGAAACCTCAGGTATTATGGTCGAAAGATAAATCAGACAAGGGGTTCCACTTTGGTCGGGGCTGCTGTCATATCTTCCATGTCTCGTGAGATCTTGGGTCTCGACAGAGGGACTAGTTTCCCCGCAATGACCAGCATATTCCTCCTCACACTTCACTGGTGGCGCAGTCGAGAAATCGTACTTAGTTGGAGTTAATTGGGTTGAAGTGGGTGGAACCGGATCGTCATTCATCTGACAAGATTGGGGAGTAGAGTTGTTCACACAGTGAGGCACCTCATTCAGCCTGGTGATGGAATGTGATAGAAGGCTTGTGATGTTGGCCATCACTTCGAGATGTTCCTTAATCAGTGGTGCTATGCTACTCAAGTCGTAGTTCTCGTCTCCCTCGATTGCTTCTGCTGCAGTACCTACGAGATCAGTAAGTCTGCCAGACAGCAGGGCCAATGTGTGGGCAGTTGTTAGGGCCAAAAGTGCCCCAAACCGTCGAGAGAATTCACTCCTCATCTCCATCAGATCCGGTATCCTCTTTGGGGTAAAAAGCGATGTACGTGAAGATGTAATAGTCGTCGGTTCTGTAGTAGTGAGCCATGGTGAATCAGGGTAAGGAATCGGTGTCAGCGGTGGTGGTGAGGGTAGAGATGTTTCAAGGAGAGAAGGAGCTACCGAATCCAACATCTCTGATGGATGGTTCAAGACAGCGCTCGATGGGGCAGTGAAAGTTGGTTTTATTGTGGCTCTCGCATCATCCACCCTCTCGGGGTTTCGGGCGCTTTTTCCTGACATGTTTGGTTCAATCAGTGAAAATAGAATAAATTTACGGAATTTATATTGAGCGGTTTCTATCAAAGCTCACTTCTATCAAATTAGCGATATCTAAGTGAGCGAACTTTAATCCCGGATTTGTCATCAATTATTCTATGATTTCTTGTAATTTTCTTTTTTCTGCAATAAATTTTGTTCTCCTTTAGGTGAGATCGACTTAAGTGGATAACGCAAAATTTGACTGTGAACTTCTAGAAAGCGACGTTGTCGAACGATGTTCATAATCAGTGATGTGCGTACAATATGCTACTGATATTTGTCATGAAGCTCTTGAACATGTTATTTTTGGGCATTGACATGGAATATACTGCAGTAGATAGCTAAATTTGGATGAAATGCCTGGTTTTGTTAGTTGACAATGCAATTTTTAAGTAAACAGTACAATTTTCCTTCTGGAATGTGTGACTTTAACCCTTTAGATGTTTTGACACAATTAATAGCAATTGTGGCGTTCGGAAATGAATTGTCTTTAAATAATAAATTAGAAGTCCAATCACAAACGAAGACCGATATTTAAATAAACAACCTCTTCGAATTTCAGGAATCATTTTAAATTAAATCACAATCACTAGTTATACATAAAAGTATAATGCATCAGAAGCACAGTGTCGGGTTCGTGGTTTCAGAAGTGAACAAATAAAAAATTTTCGAGCATACACTTGCATCTGTAAAAAGAGGTGGTAATGAAGTGACAATTTTTTTTCGCATAATTTCATTGCACGTCAATCAAAGTCTTTTTTTCAAATTTTAACACCCGCAAAGGAAGATACATACGTGGCTACAGAAGAATTCGCCAATTCAACCACCACTTAAAAGCAGGTGCTATTTTTGAATTTATTAAAGTTTGATTTTAAGGATTTAATTTTAATTAATACTGAATACATATATAGTAGAACTTTTTTGAGCCTGATTCCTCAAAAAAAGATGAGTCCCAGCGCTTTTAGGACTGTGATACGAAATGCCAAAGGCTATTCCTTGTGTCAGTATTAAAAACATTATGCTCGGTTCTTTATTTTGTTTAAATTTAGTTTCAAAATAGATGTTTAGGACGTCGAATATCGTGATTATAGAATTCTAGAGACGTCACTGTTAATCTGAAAGCAACTCTGTCAACTAATGGCCACAATTAATGATGTACATACAATGTGCTACCGATCACTGTTAAGTGGCTTTTGATAAATTATTCTGGAGCGCTAACAGCAATGCTTAGTTCAAATAATCTTTAATACTTTGAATCGCTATTTCTAATTTCGTTTTCCAACACCTTAATACATGGTCGTTCTATAATTTACCTTCAGTATCTTTTGAGCGAACTGTCAAGGAAGGAACTGTAGAAATATCACATTGTACATTTAAATTCAGAAAATATTTTGGACATCCGAATTAATTTAAGATGGGTTTTTGCCATTCCCTTGTAGGTTAGTTGAGCTGAACCTCTATTCAATTTCATTGCATCTCATTTTTTCGATGTGTAAAACTCAAAACTAAACGACGTATTCGTCAGACTTGACGCTTATTCTCCGACGCCGCTACTGAAATTTGAATATTCAAATACTTGTAGTTTGTACTCCGCAAACATTTCGGTTGTCATTGTCCCCAATAATTTCATCAAAAATTTCGTAGCTAGGGTCATTTTTTCATTTTTACTTCTGTTATTAATGACATATGAAGGGAGTCGAACCCAATTTGAATTTATCGCACTCAATGCTCAAGGTCAAAGTCCATCTAGATAAAAACAGTGTGGTTTTCTAAGTGTTAATCACTACCATTTCTCCAAAGGTTCTTTCAACAAAGCTCAAGGCACTTTTAGTGGAAAGTGACAAATGTGACGACGATATGAATAGACATAGCCTATCAATATTGCTAACTCATCCATCAATAGCACTGTAGGGAAGAGATGAGTACTCAACTCATCATCTCCTATTTAGACAAAGGAGACTTTTCCGTCCCTATTATTCCTAAGTAATTATTCCCTAAACTGAAATAGAAGAAACCTCATAATTTTGGAAAAAAAAAACACCAGAGCTATCAATTTCCACTGCAAAATCAGTCGACTTCCTGGATTCTGTTACCTTATTACTACTTTGGGTTGTAATAAATCATAAATAATAACTCACTCCTCTGTTGTCTCTCTCCTTTGCAATCATTCGATGTATTTTTCATACAAATTCAGCAAAAAGTGTTATCAAAAGGCTACAGATCGATGCACTTGGGAAAAGGCCCCCTGATTGGCTGGGATGCTATCCAATCAAATTATCGCTAGGTTGATTTTAATGAGACATCTAGCACAATACGTGTTTTTCGACTAAAATATACGTTGGTGCATTTGAAGCAACGGCAGATCTCAAGGTAACATTAATAAATCCACTAACTGAGGTAGCAGTGCTACCGATTTAATCACAGAATCAATCAACAACCATGTCTTCCATCTGTCAATCAACAAATTAATTGGAAGAACTTACAAGTGTTCGGTTTAACTTATTCCTGAGTTAATAGATGCCTCTTTTCAAATGGTTTTGAAAAAATGGAAGTCTGAAGGAGGAACATGGTGGATGAGTAGTTTTCTCTGCAGTTCGTTCTGCGATCTTTTAAATTCATACTTGCTAGATGGGTGATGGAGTCTTGCACTGTCATTGTGAGATTACATCAGCCTTTTTCAATTCACTAGAGCAGGTATTTTTCCTCTTTAAAGTTCGCTTCTGAACGCCCTCACTGCTGACTGTTTTAATCATCCAATCCTGACCCGTGTCACACTCAATCAGAGCAGACACCAGACCTCAGTAGATCGGGAAGGGTCAGACATACACCCTAACGACTTCAGGTCAATCCAGAGGAAACGATGTGCACAAAATCTTAACATGGGAGGAGTGGTGTAACTCTAGAAAACTATATTTAAAATTTTCTGGTTATTCCCAGTCATTCTGCAGTTGTTTATGTTGTCACAAGGACGCTTTGTACTTCTACGAATGTCTGTTTTGAGTCTATACGCATTCTTTTCCGGTGGCGTGATGTCCTAGTGAACGAACGCGATATTGGCAGTTCAAGAGGCGTCATCGTTTCTGTCAAGCTTTCACTTTTCATAAATGCCTGAATGAAATAGTTTGTAAAAGCTGATTTGTGAGACAAAAAGATGTAGATTTCACTCTCCACGGAAGCCCTAGAGTAGGTAATCGAGCTTTGTTTAAACTCTACAACCGCTTATCGGTGTCATGAGCTCATAGGCTTGGAAAACGGGTGCATGCTTATTGTCTCTTTTTGGAAAACAATATCATCTCTAGTTCACATCTGCTCTTCTCCCCTTCATTCTCTCCAAATTGTTTCAAGTTCTTTTCACAGTGAATCCTCCACCGACGGTGGCTAGTGAGACGTAAGCCACAGCCACCGAGAATGGAATGTCATGCAAAATACGTTCCTCTTTCATTCTAGGCCATCGCTAAATAAGGGCATTTCGCCAAGCTTTGTGAAAAATCGAATCGAAAAATGCAGCATGAACTAACAAAGCATGACCTCCGATGTCAAAAAATACTAGAGTTATTGAAGTTATCTCTTAGATTTGCAGAGATGGAAAGCAAACCGATGATGGCACCTTTATTTACGATTCGGACATAACTTATGGAATGACCAGGCAGTTGTCCCTCTTCACTACTCTACAGTTCTTGAATTTTAAAAGTAACTCCTTGAACAAAGTAAATTTAAGCAAGCTATGGCGTTGATTTTACTCTTTGGGGTTTGCGATATACTAAAAGAGAAAAAACCGAATCGAAGTGCTTTCATAGCCAAATTTTTGGGGGGTAGTATGTGTTGTTACAATGCCAGACAGATTTTAAATAATATGCAGATCGGAAATGCAAAAATCATTTTCATGGTTGTCTATAGCACAACTAAGGCTGACGTACTTTCCTTAACTTTGCATTTTTTCATGTCTTTAAGATAAAAAGTGTTACCTCTTTAAACTATGATAGCCAAACACAGAAAATGACCATGGTTAATCATGCGCACCAATCAGTATAGCAATTTAATCCCTCAAAATGACGAAAATATGTGCATAGGCCATACAATGTAAGGTTTCGATTATTTATAGCATGTTAAAAGATTATGATTCCAAGCCATAGATTGCTACAGTTAACTTGGTTTAATAAATTCAAATATATTTAAAAATACAAATCTTCTGTGCTTACGAAACTGCTAAGACACTAAATTATCAGAATAATCGAAAGTATGCTCGGGAATGCCTAAATAACTAAGGTAAACAAATTTCCTATTTAGAGCTAAAGTAATCTGCATTGAGAATCTTTAGGCAAAGTTAGCCTCACGAATTATTTTGCCTAATAAAACAACCTATTTCGTGTCCTACCATCCCAGTTAATGCTGACTTAGCTTATTTCATTTAAGAAACACAGACTGAAGCAATCACAAAATCATCGAATCTATCGGTAGATTTTTAACTTTTCCAACATGTTTTAAGGTGAAATTAGCCATGTTATTAAAAAATTAAGCACTTGGAGTGATGTTTGAGCTAAATTTGCCGTCTGATATCGGTGTGGCGTACGGCTACCCAATAGGAAGCTCCAAGCACAACAAATCGATTCCGAGTACAACTCGCCATCAACCAATTACGAAGCGATTCCTGCTTAGTAGAAATCACACACATACTAGCTCCAACGCGCATCACTGCTCCTTACTATCTTCTCGGTGCGGATACCGAACTGATCGGGTTACTTACTTTAGTGAGATAGTTCGTTGTTTGTAGCAATCCGCTACAAATTGGTGACCCCGACGTGATCGCTACAAATTGGTGACCCCGAGCTGAACGCTACACCACTACCAGTATGTCTACTGATGCAGATTACTCTGAACTGTCAGTCAAAGCAGTGTCCATTCCTTTTCCTCCTTACACTGCCAGATCTCCACAACTTTGGTTCGCACAGATGGAAAGTTTTTTCAAACTGCGAGCCATAACCAAACAGGCGACAATGTATCTGTACGCCTCCACCAGTCTCCCGGAGGACGTCGCCCTGGAGGTCCAAGACATACTTATGAACCCTCCCAAACAGTCTCCTTACGATGCGCTCAAAAATGCCATCTTAAAACGCTGCACAGATTCCAAGGAGACTAGACTCCAGCAAGTCCTCTATGGACTTGAGCTCGGTGATCGCACCCCCTCCCAACTCCTGCGGTACATGCGTACCCTGGTCTCAGACTTCACGTTGGACGAGAACGTCTTGAAACAACTCTGGATCAAGCGACAACCCCCCAACCTCACACCCATTTTGGCTGTCGCAATAGACACCTATACGTTGGACCAACTCGCCGAACTCGCTGACAGAATCTCAGAATTCTCCAGCGAACCTAGAGTACATAACATGGAGAACTCATCAACATGGAGTATCGAACAACTCTCGCAGCGCGTATCCCGATTGGAGCTGGATAAGATGAACAGAACTCGTGCAGATGGGACTGAACGATGCTCACCATCTAGGAAAAGCATTCGAGAAAATTCGAAGAATCGTAATCAAATATGCTCACCATCTAGGAAAAGCAGTAGAGCAAAGTCAAAGCATCGTAATCAAATATGCTTCTACCACCGTACCTTTGGGGACGACGCTAAGAAGTGCCAACCCTGGTGTAAGTACCCCAAAACCAAGTCCGCCAAACCCCAGTCAGTGATGGTGACAGCTGCAACTGGCAAATTCGTTAGTCACCTCCTACACGTTACCGACAGGAACTCATCCCTTAAGTTCCTGGTTGACACCGGCTCAGAAGTGAGTGTTCTCCCACGATCGACAGAAAAACACCACTTACATCCAACCGGTCCATATCTCACAAGCGACATCCGTTACATCGATGGCAGTAGCAATGTTGTTGCCGATGCTATGTCCCGAATGGAACTGAATCAAATCGGCGAAACAAACCTCGACCTTCAGGAAACTGCTGCCGCTCAAGAGAGTGACCCAGACTTCGCGGAAATTACCAACAATCCATCCCTAAGAATCGAATGCCTACCTATCCTCACCAGTGACGCCAAGATCCATTGTGATGTTTCAACTGGCAAGCCGAGACCTTTCGTCCCGCAATCATATCGCCGGAAGATCTTCAATCACTTCCATGGATTGTCACACCCAAGCATTCGTTCAACGATCAAATTGATCACCGACCGTTTCGTCTGGAACAATATGCGCCATGACTTCTCGCTACATTCTAAACAGCAAGATCCACAAGCACACCCGAAGCCCGCCTCCTCAGCTTTTCCAACCTGACGATCGTTTTCACCACAGGTTGAAACAATGCCAACTCCCCTCCCCACCTATCGATACTATTGTGTGCAACCCCAACAAAACTAAAACACGTTGCGGACGTACTGTAACCTTCCCATCCCGCTTCACTGAATTTGTACACTAGCTATTTATCGAGCGTTTTCCATTGTAGAGTTTACCAACGCTCTAGGGGAGGAGTATTGTGGCGTACGGCTACCCAATAGGAAGCGCCAAGCACAACAAATCGATTCCGAGTACAACTCTCCATCAACCAATTACGGAGCGATTCCTGCTTAGTAGAAATCACACACATACTAGCTCCAACGCGCATCACTGCTCCTTACTATTGGTATGATACCTTTGGGTTTTAATAACATTAATCTACTTTTAATCACTCATCTAATGTGTGTTTAAATGTGATGCATTTTAATCAGGGAGTAGTATAAATACCCATAAGAACCACAACTGCAAATAGGTTAGGCAATTGATGTGTGGAGTGAAGGGCCGTAGACGAGTTTTTTAGCAACTGATGCGAACGTCGAATCATTGACTCGGAAGTTGCTTCTTGAGTGGATCATTCGACTATACCAAGAAGCTCAATGCGAAATGAGCACTTCGAAATGCACGAGTGCCCTCGCTAGAGCTAACGAATTCGAAGCTTGTGTTTTCACTTGATCTGACGAAATTAAGCGTTACATATATTATATTATATACATATATTTAATATATATATGATATGTAATTATATGTATATAAAATATAAATTCATATTTAAAATTAAGCTGAAGGGACCTGAGAATAGTTAGATTACGAATACTCATTGCTGGTTCGAAGTTTTACCGAACTTTTTAACCGAAGTTAGATTTTATCAGACAAACGCACTTTCATCAAAGTTATTTTAATAGCAAAACAATTATTGTACACTGCTACTGCACTTACAGTCACAAGTACATTTAAATAAGTAAATTTAAACAATTCAACGGTCAGTACATTATGGCGTCATCTCACAAGAGTCCCAGGATTCATATTGTCATCTTGGCATTCCAGAACTGAGTGGCAATGAAATGCAGAGTAGAATGAAGAGTGCCGATGGAAGATGACCACGCCAAAGACTCCACTGGGTAGGAATTCGGTCTTTCAAATGAAATCGATGGAAAAGAGTTCGGATTGATAATTATAGCAGTGTTCGATCAAGAAAGTAGTACACTTGTGATATGATATATAAAGGCCTCTAGAGGAAGCATATTTTGGGGTAAACATTAATCTTAACTTTCTACGAACTAGCGAACGATTGCAGTAACCAGGGGCTAAGTGGGATATGTCCTGATTTGTGCTCCACTCAGATCGATCAAATTTTTTAAAACACTCAAACGGCACTGCAGGTGTTAGCAGAGTGATGGAAATATTTACATACTCGGCTTCGTGTTAACGCTAGGCTATCACAAAACTGTTCGGATTGCCAAGCTAAATTGAGGGATTATGCAATAGTGAGGCATGCAATGTGAATATCAGGGATGGACAAAATAATGGAAACACCTTAAAAAAGAATTAATTTCGCGTAGAAACAACTTTAGGTCCTCAGCTGAAACACCCTCCAGTTCTGTTAGAGACGGTGGCGGTGCGTAAAACTCAAGGGTCAAGGTGAAAGTCAATCCAATTTGCGTCTTATCTTCCAGTTCAAGAATAGGATACTTTGTGGTTGTTAGTTCCTAAGTGGTAATCGCGATCATTTCATCCAAGGTTCTGTCTACAAAGCCATCACGCTCACACGATCTGAAGATATGCAGTATTTCCCATTAACCAAGTCGGCATTTTTCTTATCACCCACGATGGCTACTGCTGCAGTTGTCGAGAAATCACTGATGGGGTTGCCAGTGCCCATAGAGTCGAGGAGGCGATGATTGTGAAGGATTCCGCACAAATCGGGATAATCGGTAGTGGCGGCAGAGACGATTTATCAAGTGGAATAGCTACAGCACCCAGCATCTGCCATGGATGGTTTGCGATAGTTTAATGCGAGGCATCAGAAGTTGGTTCGACTTTATCTTTCACGTCAGCCACGCTCTCAGTGTCTTGCTCGACTTTCAGTTACATTTCCGACTTCAGAAATGACTAAGCGAGCAACTTAAACCAATTTATACTGAGCTGCTTCTATTACAAAATAGTTTTATCAAATCAACGGCACTTGAGTGATTTAAATCCACTTCTAGATTTTCCCACAACTCCTCGATTCATTTTTTATTGACACAATTGGCGAAAAGGGTATTTTTTCCATTTCTTTGGAGTACTTATAATGGATATTGCAATCTCGATTTTGAAATGTCTCCGTCAATTCGAGGGTAACGTTATTGAATTGTGGTGGTTTTTGAAGAAGTACGTATAATAAGCTACTAAAATTTTCAGCAGCAAGTGAGCACATTTTGGGCATTCAAATTCTCAAGTTTAATTGGTAGATTCAGCATGAAATTTGTATTAATGATTGCTTAAGTGCATAATTCTTTATTACTTGTCATTAAAATAATTGTCACATTTAATATTATTAATAATATATTCAATTTTCTAACCGAAGGTGAAAGTAAAAGCTTGTATTAGGAGAAAGAACCAGCACGTGATGGAGGACGTCTTGCTTGCACGCCGTCGTGCGAAGTTGTGCACACCAATTTTCGTGACAGGGCAAAAACTGTGACTATACGATTTGCGATTGGCTCGCGTCGTTAGCGTCCTTGTCCTTGAAATCATTATTCACATCAGCACAGCGCATAAACGCTACATACGCCCCCCCCCCCGTTGAATCCGTAGTCATCTTTGATGACAGAAGAGCAGTTACCTAGAAAAGATGATGGTTGCAAAAATGTTTAGGAAAATGTACATGTCGTCCGCTCCGGGTGGGCTTGGGTTTGGACATGAGACGAGAAGGGGTTAGGGTTAGGGATTTGGGGATATCATCAGTCATGGGTAGCCGAGGGTGTGGGATCTGGTTTGACGTTGTCCATAGGTTCTGATTGAGGAGTGATTCACAGCTTGCAGCTTCAGATGGGGGTTGGGGTGGAGGCGGTCTGCGGGGGTGGGAGGTATGATGCTGATCTCCGCGCCTGAGTCAGTCATGAACCGCATTTTGCTTCGACGGTCAAGGAATGGAGATAATGCGGCTTGGACGTTTCCCCAAAACTTGCACTTCGGGTTGCACTTCCTGGCTGAAGTGCCGTAGTTGACATGGTGGAAACAAACGTCTTCCTTGGCGGGTGCATAATTCGGTCTGCTAGAGCTCTTCAGTCCAGGCGACTGGTGAAACGTCCTTTTAGGTGAGCGCTCCCTCGAGTGTGGGCGTTGTTGAAGGAGGAGAGCGTCTAGTTTCTTCTCCAGGGCAGTGATCCTGTCGTGTAGACTGGTTTGCTGTGTAGGTTGGACAGCAGTTGCCGTGATGGTTGGCTGCTGAGTTGGTTTCTCGAGTATCCTGTCGGCCATTTCAAGCAATTCTTCGGTGGTAAGGGACTTTGGGACAGCTTTGATGAAAGTGCTGACAAGTTCCGGCAGTTTATGGAGGAACATCTCCCGAAAGTATTCGTCTTCTAACGAGAAACCAGGAATCGATTGTACCATCCGCCGGTAGAGGTCTGATGGTTTGGAGTCACCGTCACTGATGACGGGGGTATTCAGCTTGATGACTGCCTCCTTCAACTTGGTATATGGCTTCTCCGCGAGAGGCGAAAGGGTAACGTGGTGTAGCTGATTAACCACATGCTCTGGCAGCTTCTCAACGACTGCATCGAACTTGGCAATTTCGCTCTTGACGTTAGCTCGGCGGAATTGTGTCTCAGCAAGAGCAAACCAAATTACTGCACTGTTCGGCCAAAATTCGGGGAGTCTAACATGCTGGAGGGCGCGCGTGTCTCCAGGGGCGTATAAGTCCTCAGCCATCGTAAGCGTGTACTAGTTAGTATTGTACAAAGGTTTTCCAATTAAAGTGATTGTCACTTTAAATAATAACAATATCTTCCAGATAATAGAAAACCGAAGATGGGAGTAAAAGCTCGTATTTGAAGAAAGAACCGGCACGTGATGAAGGACGTTTTGCTTGCACGCCGTCGTACGAAGTTGTGCACACCAATTATCGTGACAGGGCACAAATTGTGACTAAGAAATTTGTGATTGGTTCATGTCGTTAACGTCCTTGACCCTGAAATTGGTATCAACATCAGTACAGCGCATGAAAACTACAGCATTGCGACTGACCTTAGCCACTGCTGCGTTGGTAAATGAATTTGTTTTTAATGTGTATCAATTAACATCTGCATTTATAACAGCAATGATACCATCCCACAAAAGACAGATTTCATTATCTTAGAAATACACGCATTTA
>JAUOZQ010001019.1:0-19622 GCA_030710315.1 Anomotaenia brevis
AGCGTAATGAGCGAAACATGATACGACCCACCATATATAGCTTATTGGGTGGAGAGCCCATTTAAACAAAAATCACTGTCCTCGAAATAAGAATACCCATAGATCCTTAGACAATTTAACTTATGCAATATCCCCCTTAAATTATTTAGTTGTATTTATTCATCATGCATATCTTTAAAATGATTAAATTATAGATTTAATATATAATTAGACAGAGCTGCAAATTTACGAATACAAATTTGGAACTAGATCACGGATCAAAGAAAATATCACTTTTTAACAATTACTTATTCCCTTATAATGCAGTTAGTGTCTAGCTCTAACTTTAAGAAAAATAAGCAACGTTGTGGAACATGTATCACAAATGGAATTTCAATACACTATGAGCAACCGAAAATCTTCAGTGTTTTATTGTTATCACAGGAAAACATTGTAAATAACTACTAAGTAAGCAAACAAATGACAATAATAATGAATGAACCAAGACGTCTTTTATTCAAATTACTCCTGTAGAAGTGCATACATGTATCGACGTGAATTGAGCAGCGAACTCACAACAAGCAATATTAAGAGACAAAATCCATTCATCGGTAATGTAATTTTAGTGAAGTCGCGTGATTTTCTTTACGCAGAAATAAGGATACAAGTGTAGTCATTATCGCTAAAATCAACTTTAATATCAGCCTCTTTGTTTAAAGCAGACTGTGGGATGCAGTGGATTTTCCACAAATTAAACGCATTAGGAGGTTATCCATGCACTTTTGCTTAATTGCTTCCACAACCTCAGTGTTAAGCCTCTGCTGAATTCTTAACTGGATTTCTCCCAACTTAATAAACTAAAGGTGGTGTTTCCATTTTCTGGTGGTTTCCATGCCGTAGTTGACAAATTCACACGTGTAAAGTGGTGTTATTTAATCGAAAATTACTGTGTAGAAAAAATGCAATTTTAGTGAGGTCACGTGACTTTCTTTACACAGAAATAAGGCTTTCATGTTTTTGACCCTTGACCTTCGTTTTTATGCTTAATAAATACATAACCAATATCAGCCTATGAGTCATGCGTTTTAAAGATGTCATTCAGTTTCACCTCATCTCGATTTCGATGACTCACCTTCTGGGTCTAAATTAATGGGCCAAATAGGCAACTGTGTTCATCTGGCAACCACTGACCTCCATTTGACCCCTCCTCCTCCTCCTCCACCTCTAATGACTCATTCCCTCTCAGTCATTATCTTATGATTCAACATATCATCATTATAATGGTATTTATAATTATTATTGTTGTTGCTTCAATGTGTTTTCTTGTGAAAATTGTGCCTTGAAAGTGCTTCTGCAAATAAGGCCCATCACTGGACTCTTCAATTGAATCGATCATGCTAAACCTAGTAGCCTCTCACAAATGCTTAGCATCAGTTTAATGACGTGTTATAAATAATAAACCGCAGAATATAGCACACATGGGAGTATTAGAACCAGAGTACTGAACCAGGCGGGAAACTCGACTTAATGTGTGCGGACATTTGTTGCCCTGCAGGATGCTCGAAGTGGGCGTGGACCCGACCACCATCGGTGTGATCACACCCTACGAGGGCCAGCGCGCCTATATCGTGCACCACTTCCACCAGGCACCACTGCCAGGCTCCCTACCCGCCAAGATGTACCAGGACATCGAGGTGGCCAGCGTGGACGCCTTCCAGGGTCGCGAGAAGGACTACATCATCCTCTCCTGCGTGAGAGCCAACGAGCACCAGGGCATCGGCTTCCTCAACGACCCCCGTCGCCTCAATGTCGCTCTCACTCGGGCTAGGTTTGGCATGATTGTCATTGGCAACCCCGAGGCCCTCTGCAAGGTGAGCCAGCCACCACGAGCTAGCCACTGCGTAAAATCGAGGCGATTTGCGTCGCTGTCGGTTCTGTGGATGCAGGGTTTGGGCAAAGTAGGGGATACACCCAGCACCATTTTTGGCATCGTAGTCTTTATACTTGACCGAAAGTCGAAGTTTCTGGCTGAGAGAGACCTTGGGACTCAAAATGGAATTGTTCGAGAGGATGGCAAGACCACGGCTCCTAAAATCGCTGCAGATTTTCTCAATGACCACCAGTTAGCACAACAATTGTCCCTTGTCGAAAGCTGCACGCAGGAGTTGCATTCTACCACGGAAGAGATGCAATTGGAAAACCTCTGTTTTCAAGGCGACAATTGTTTCAAAGTGGCGTTTAGAGTGGTGGAGCACAAACCTCCAGCAAATTTGGTTCAGTGAAAAGAATGGGGTGTTTTTTCCGACCAGTCTTCATTCGCCTCATTTTCAACCTCTAGCCGACCGCTGTACCACGATTAGAGACAGTCGGAAGAATAATTTAATCCAAACTGCTTTCCCTCCCCACCGTCAGATTTTTCATAATGATGCGCGTTGGTGCTTCTTCTTGGAGATCCGACGATGGGCCACGCATTTCCTTTTATGGAGGAGGAATTAACAGCCGAGACTACTTAGAAATGTTAACTGGCCACCAAGTTCATCCAATGATTGTGCGATAACTGTGGTTTCTGGAGGGGAGGGGAGGGGAGGGGAGGGGAAATGCCGCCCGCCATATTTTAGGATGATGGTAATGCAGACAATCTGTACAGCGTCTAGAATTGCCAATGAATGGCGGCCCGATGCCCGAGGAACAATCTACAAAAGTTGACCGTCTCATCTGGCCACCTCCACAAACCCCAAACCGCCTCCGCCTCCGCCTCAACCTCGTCATTGAGGAGCATTTAGAGCATTTAGATTTTAGAGACTCAAGTGAGAAGTCGAAGGGGGGTTGTGGTTAAAGTGAAGAATGGTGCTAAAATTCCTTCGTGACCAACAATTCACAAATTGTATGAATCAATTTCTCGGGAGAATTGTGGCTGCCATTGCTGCAAAAGTTGTTGGGCTGACCTACACCATATTAAAGCATATATTTTGTTGATCTTTCAATGGGCTTCCACTATTTTGTCCAACACCCCTACCTGTGGCTTTTGCCCACACTTTGCGAAACCTTTCAGCAAAAGCGCATCGTTAATTTAAAAGAATTCCCCTAGGCACATGAATAATCTTTCGCTTGTTTACTAAAATTGAACTAGGGTAAATGGTTATTGGAGGACAGTGGTGCTAATTTCTGTCTTCCATCATCCAGAAACCGATGTGGAACCACTTACTACACTTCTACAAGGACCGGCATCTCCTCGTGGAAGGCCCCTTGTCGAACCTGACGGAGTACGTGCTGAGTTGTCCCAAGCCCAGAGTGCCCTACAGCTACAAACCGGCCTCGCACGGTTTCCACCAACTGGCGGCGACTGTACAATCCACTCTCGAGTCCCGCGCTCCTTTCACTGCTCAACAAAACGCTAAAGTGCATGCTGAAGCCGTTGCCAGCGCCACCGCCACCGCCTCCGCCGCCGCCGCCGCCGCTGTTGCAGTCTGCAGTCACAGCATTGCCGGTGGAAACAATGTGACTGCGACTGTGACAAATGGTGGTGGTGGAAATGCGGTGAGTTTCTTGCAAGGCATGGACGCCGCAGCCACCTCCTACTTCGACACTGGCACCGGCGGCGGTGACGGTGGCGGTGGCGGTGGTGGCACTATGACTGGAGGTTCTATGGCTCACCACCAACCACCCACGAACCACGCTGCTACCGGGTGCGCCGTGGCTGCTGCCACTGCACTTCATCAGGGTGTTGCTTCCTCATGGCCTCAGCAGCATCAGCAGCAGCAGCCGCCACCGCAACAGGAGCAGCAAACACAGAGGATGTCTTCGTCCTTCCTCTACGACCCTGTTGGATATATTGGACCTACTAAGCAGCAGCAATTCGCATCTTCCACCGATTCGAGTAAGTATTGGAGAAGAAGTGATAGCAGTAGAGAATTTTGCAATAATGAAGATATAAAAATATGCCTGTTTAGGCATTTAAACAAGTCGTATTAAACCAAAAATTGCACTAATAATTGAGTTATTAACTAAAAGCAGCATTCGGTTACTTGTTTAGTTGTTCCAAATTTTGTGAAGAAAACCTATTGGATTACCGGATAAATGCGGCGAAAACCATTTTATCGACACAATTATTTTGAAAGTATTATCAAATTGTTCTGACTCTTACTTTACAAGTAAATGAAAGCGTAGTAGCGTAGAGAAGACAAGTTGACACAAGTAAGGAAAAATGCCCTTTAATAAGCAAATAGTCGGAGCTGCGTAAAGTGGTCTCTAACCCCCCGCGAGTGGATAAATTGGAGTAGATGGAGCAGTTGGAAGTATCGGTACCACTAGACATTCCTGCAGCCCGATTTACTGGGTCCTTTGCTCTTCTGTCTAGACATGTCTGTGCCTCTGGGATTGTTCTGCAACGGTGCCCACCAATCATTTCCATCAACCTATATCGGCGCCGGCGTTGGTGGCGTTGCCACGCGTGCCCCGTGGCACTACGCGTCACGACGCAATCCATTGGTAGGCAGTGAGAAGCCCGACGACTGTCCGTCCCAATTTTGCCAGACCTCCGGCGCCGCCAACAACTGGGGCACCTCCACCTCCGCCTCCAGCCTCCACCACAGCGAGACCATCGGATCTGGCCAGATGGGACTGTCTCAAGTAGGCTCCCCTTCCCCTTTTATTGATCCATTCTACTCAAGTGAAGAGAAGAGGGGACACCTAACAGCTGCAGGGGTTTTGGACACGTTGGAAACACCCAAGATTTGGTTCTCATCATAGTCTTTGAACAGCTTATAAACAATCAAAACGGGACATATAACTTCCTTATATAGCTGCTTTTCACTGCATTCGCAAAATGATTAAAACCTCACAGAAATGGAGCACCCCTTGGACTTTCAAAGATGCCAAATTGTTTGTGCTCTTGTGGCGGCAGGCGCTGGTGTAACCGAAATTGCCTTCTGTTCGCAAAAGTATTGATTTTCGTCCTGAGGGAAGCACAGGTCTGGCCGAAGGTCGTCGTAGTTGTTGGCTGAGAGAGAGCATTGACTGTAAATCGAATTGTTAGCCGCGAATATTGAGGAATCCTGGGTTGTTAAAGAACCGCTGGCGTCTTTCAAGATGACAATTCACCACCAATCTATAAAGGCAGAATTGCACGGGGAGGATTCTAACGAATTTGGCCATCTTACCTGGCCACCACCACAACCCCAAGAATTCAACTTCGTTAGTGCGGAGAATTCATGTTCGATATTAGAGCTTCATGTAAGAAGCTGATTTCTGCCGCCACGATTGTGTCTCAAGGAACTGGATGGCGAGGGGTGTTTTGACTGAGGAATGGGTGGCTGAAATTCCCTTGCAACCGAAAACTTGCACTTTGCATGAATCCTACTCTTGTTAAAACGCGGCTAACATATCTATCTCTGTGTGTGTAAATTACAGGATGCGTTTGTGCTGGATTTCGACGGAGGAGCTAGTCAGTCGGAGATGCTGTGGCAAGACTTCACATTCCAGGGTCCAGCGGTGGGCTACGCCCATCAAGGATGCTCTGGTGGTGGTGGTGGGTGGGACAATTTGGATGGTGGCGACCCCTCCCTCGGTGAGACCATCAACTGTTTCGGTGTTGCCAACGTGATTGGTGGCAGTGGTGGCAATGGTGGCGGTGGCGGTGGCAATGGAAAAATGCTGAACAACCACCACCTCTCCCAAATCTGAGGCACCAGCCTCTACACCATCGTGCACCTAGACCCCCTCCCCTCTTGTTCCCTTCTCCCCAAATGACCTGACCTGATGTGTGTTCGTGTGCTTGTTCATAGTCTCCTCCTCCTCCTCCTCCTCCTCTCATTTTAGCGCTGTAAGAGAGTGTGTGTCTGTGAAGATCATTATTCATTAGCAGATTGTGATTTTGTCTTTTCTGGGTAGATTTGACTCGACTTAGGCTGAAAATGTGGCAAGTTCTGCAGTGTGGATTTTTTTCAAATGGTGCAATTGGAATCGAGAGATGGTATTTTCCAGGAATCGCTAGATGACGAATAAAGCTGGAGAAATCACACCTTAGCAAATAGCTACCATATGTGGCTCTTGTGTGAAATTAGTCATTACATTATTACGGAGTAGTACCTTGCTGCCCCTGTCTGTTCAACTTTAATAATTTGAATCTGCTTCTTCTTCTTAAAAGCCAGACCCTATGTACCTTTGATAGAAGGCTTAGGGCACCTTGATCGCGCAACTATACCCATACCATTAGTTGGATTTCTGACTGACTTAATGAAAACGAATTTCATGGGTATGCTGTTGAATTCGGGACATTCTGTTTTGCCGATCGAACTGAACACCATGGACCGACTCAGGCAACTGCTCAAAGAATAATTTAGTCAATTAAAAACGGATTTCTTGATTTTTTTGTGAAAAGACAGAATACTGATACTTATCTTCAAGCTTCCTGATGAATCTTCAAGAATTGCAAGTTTATTGTATTCTAGTAATTAGAATCACCTTGGTAGTATCTCTTTATAACCTGCTTTAATTATCTTATACTATTCCTAAGAAAGTAGGGGTTAGTTATTTAGAAATGATAAATTTTCAAAAAAGCGTTAATATTAATTTTAACTTCAATAAGACAATAATCATCGGATAGCTCGTGGAATTGTCTTCCTGCATCGAAGAATAATTTTGCCAAGTAAAATAACTGTTAATGAGCATTTAAGTGGTTTTATCCCAACATTTCAGATAAATGTACTGAAAGCTTATCACAAATGTAGGCGAGAAAAGATTAAATAAAATATACTTCAGACAGAGAGACCGCATCTCATCACACAACCGCGACATAATAGCTGTGTTGATCTTAAGAGCAAAATAGCCGAGCTCCGCCACTTAATGCAACCTACTGTATGCACGTTTATAATCGGCGGCATGCTATCATATGAGAACTATCAAATACCAAACCATGTAAGGCTTTCCTACATCGATAAATGGTTTCAGTAGCCGTGTTTACCCTAAAGTTCACTGACGCTTTTAGGTAGGTAGTGTCCTGCAGTTACATATTGTAAGTATTTTGTGCACATTTTTGTATTTGCACTATGCCTGACCTGTCTTGGTTCACTTCCGCTCAGTATTTTTGAGAATTCACACGGAAATTGTTTTCTTTTTGTAAGAAAACATTAAGCACTCTTTCCTAGCAGCGAACTTAATATCGTGAGCATGTTTCAACCATTGGTTAGAGTTCGAGTACTAGGCTGTTTCTTCTTGAGATGAAAGAGAACTCAGACGATTTGAGCTTGAAGTTGTGAAAGGTGGTAGAGCTGGACATGGAGCGGTCGACTCTCTCTAGTTGGACAGATCCCGGGTGGCGGAATCCATCTCGTTCCTCATCAATGTATCGCCTTTCTAGTGAAAGTAAATGTAAATGCAAATTTGTGCCGTCGTAATGGTCGATGTGTGTCAGTGCGATTCCGCCACCTCTCTTGTGCCCCAATGTCGATTACGTATCTCGGTTTTGTTTGGTCTCTGATCGGGTCGCAGTTTTTCATTCATTTGCTCTACAATGAATGTATCATTCAAACGTTTCATTCCAGTCAATATATCATGAATATCTGTTTGTCAAATAGGCTCTCAGCGCCGTTTACAGTGGTTCTCATTAAACGAAAGTAAGTTTAGATGTTTCTTATTCATTCTGGTTCCTTAAGGTAAGGGAGTTCGATGCATAAAGCACTCTCTAGGAACATAAGAATGCCTTCAAAATGCACTCAAATGTACTCAAAGACCCCAGATGGAAGGATAACTTTGATTGATCGCCGAAGTAACTGAGAAGGCATCAAAACAATACCAAAACCGATCTATTCAATCACTCATCTATTCGAAATCGCAAAGCCAAGGGGCAATATTTTTAGAGTGGGTGATTTTCTCTATGTAAAATGTACTTATCGAAGATTTAGGAGAATATATGCAAAAACCTCCTTAAACCTGGGAAATGCAGAAGTGTTTTTAAGGAGTGCTCTTCAAAGGTTTGTTCTCCAGAAAAAGATCAATTGTGAAGTGTAGTGCCTGCAACAAACCTGGTACCAACTCCTTTGTGATCGTATATATTTAAATTAATTTAAGTTTACGTCTACTTAGTTTGCGTTTTAAGATGTGCCTGCCTAAGAAGACTCTGTAATTTTTAAGTTGATTGTCTAATTATTTATCTCCTTTAAACACGCTCATCTTTAAGCTTGTCTTAGTTTAAAACACTGTAGATTTGGACACAAAAAAAACCAGAAAATTTAAAGAAACGAATATTTTAAAAAATTATCAACATATTAGTAATTTAATGAAAATTGAAATAAAAAGGCATTAAGGTGATGTTACGAAGTGTTTGTCAACTGACTGCAACGCTTCTTGTAAAACTGTTGTTAAACTAAACTGTTTCGGATGGGCTGCACCTAGGTTCTCCAAGACAGATTAACTACCCTGTACGAGGTCTCACTCTTATTAGAAACTTGCGATGAGAGAGAAAAACACTCAAGCGCTTTTATGAGGAATAGGAAGATGGGGGCATGACCCAGACTGAGATTTGATTGCCCTGTTAGGCCAGGCTACGTGTCTGGAAGGCTGTCCACGTCTGAGCTGCTGACGTCATGCTAATTTTGCGATGAAATTAAGGGCTTAGTTAGACCTCCACAATACTCCTCTCCCAGTGAGTTTCCTTTTCCACTAGTAGAAGCAATGTTCTATAAGCAGTTAGGGTAAAAGTCAGGCAGTCGGGAGTTGGGGTTACGGTGGTAGTAGTTGTAGGGAGTAGGCAGAAGAGGAGTAAGACCTCGTTTTGCTGGTAGAAACAGCACAGTGGATTATGTCGACACAGGCGAGGAGCCTTTCTGTGGATATATTAAAGGCGTAGATAACTGGCTTATAACGGATGCAAACAGCGTAATGGTGTGCTTCAATTTTACGTGGGAATTGCTCGTGCATTGGTTGATGAAACTAGTGACCAGCGACCCGATTTAATTGCTTTTGAGTGTGTTTATCGAGGTCCGTGTGCAAACATTTTGAGGAGACTAGTGGCCGTAGATCCCCTTAAGATACGTTTGAGTGTGGAATTTGACGACTGGAAGACAGTCTACACTGGGTTTATGGACATGACAAGACAACTTGAATTCATTTGGATTCTGTCTTGTTATTAGGCTGTTGCGAAAATCACCCTCATTTGAGGAAGATACTTAGGGGCCCAACTTGGTGAAGAAGATATCATGAGAGGGTTTTGGGTTCCTCATATCCAGTGGGAATGGCTCGACTGACCAACAGAACGAAGATGCTCTCTGAGATGTGCAATCTACTTCGATAGGATTAGATTATCTGTTTCAAGCCTGATGGAAGAAGAGACATCTGGACGAGAGGTTAAATGAGAAGCGTGCATACCAGACCGATGAATAGGAACGATATTCTCGGCTTCTTCTGCCCTGTTCTCACTCAAATACCTCACAAAAACCATTACCAAATTGGCTACACTGTCTTTCACACACCTTGTGAATCAGCCGCAACCTTTCCTCTTGACCCTAACTGTCTATCGAGCGATTCTTCTACACAAAGAAGTATTTAGAAGTCTGAATAAGTCCCCAATTCTCAGCCTCGACTCAGCATGATGTCATAATGCTTCACACTATTTAGTTGGAGATGTTGGGATCTTTATCCCTATAATTCAGTTAATTCAACAATTGTTTAAAAGAATCCGGGGAAGTTTTCCATGATTTTTAATACCTAAATCGAAAATTACACATACATACGCCTAACTTTGGGCAGTATGTATAAAGTGATATGTGCATACCCATCAGCTCATTGTTCCAAGAAATTTCTTCTCATTCTTACAGCATGCAAACAATCATTAAGCACTGAAGCTTGCAAAACAAACAAAAATGTACAAAGAGGTTACTACCCTGCACACTGTGAACATTAGAAATGAATGCATCTCATCATTGTACTTCGTCGCAAAGAACTTCCTCGGTGGCTCTTTTGCAAAAATAGTTAGTTAAGAAAACGTGAAGTCATCTCTGTTAGAGTTCTGTTAACAATTAAGAATTCTACTAGAAAAGAAATCAGAGTTTGCACTTAAAATTCGAGGCCTGAATTCTTCTTTTTGAGAAAATCACAAATACCAACAAGAGCTCTGAACCAATTCCGGCTGTTTACCACCAGCATGACTAGCACTGTGAAAGTAATTATAGCCCAGTCGCGTTTGTTTAGGGCAATTTCTTAGCCATGAATCAGCAGAGCTCAACTGACAGTCTATCGCTCACTGTAACTAAGTGTTTCATTCAAGGTCGGAAATCACCCTAGAGCGTCAGTGGACCGTGGCACCACCAGTTCTTCGTTACACCTTGCCAGTATTCGGTCCATAGAAATTGCTTCAGTCTCGACGTCGACACGCAAATAATAAGAGACCGTTGCTTCGATCTTCATTCATATCAAACAGTTTTTCCTAATGATTACTATTGACACATTGAATTGACATCAGACAAATCATACTTTACGGCCAAAAGGTCCGCGAGGTTTGCACAAGTCGATTATTTTAGGGGCCTGAACGAAAATGTTGGCCCATGGCATTAAGCATTTGAGGAAAATTAAGTGAGATATTAGCATTAATAAATCAATCTCATGAATTAATCTTAAAGTCTAGAAGAGTGTTAGGATGAATCATAAAACAATACAGAGTATATTTTGAAACTGAAGATGAACGGAATCGGGATTGACTTCTACGAGTTAGTCATTGTTCTGTTGCCTTTGAAAATGCATCCTACTTTCGTAAAATAAACTTGGTTATGGAAGACTGGGTAGTTTTGCAAAAATATTTGATATTTCATTGTTTCAAACAACCACAAATTCGAAACTGCCTTTACTGTAATGAGAAATAAATAACTAGATATTCCACGTGAAAGCATCTTTTATTAGCATAGATTTTAAAATAGTGTTCCCCTATAGACATTGTTAAAAAGCAAGAGGGATATTCCAATCGGAAATTTACAAAATTATTGTAGGAGGACCACGGAGTCACAAATATAAATTGTCCGTGCTTTTCAAATCCTCGTTTGAATGATTTAGCTTCTGTGACGAAAACATTACTAATATAGGCATTCACTACCACTTATGCAATTTTAAAAAAGTCCTTGTCCGCCCGAAGTAGCGACATATCAAGCGAAAAAATCTAATTCAAGTGAAACGGTTAAAACACTAATGCTACAGATCTTTTCTGGTAGATCCCCATAGTGGACTTCTAATGACTGAAGTTCAATGCTAAATTCAAAAGCTAAATATTGATGGGTTTGCAATAGGTCAAGTTTATAACAGCACTCAGTTCCATAACACATTACGACGATTCCACCGATTCCCGATGTTTGGCTTCTAAAATATTCTTCCCAATCTTGGCCGGTGAAGTATTTTTGAGATAAGTTTGCTTGTTGCCAGTAATACAACGTTAGAATAAATGCACATTTTCAGGAGACCATGAAACAATTTTTGAACCCGAATGGCGATATACACACGCGATCGATGATCACTCCTGTTACCGACATGAAAGACACGACCAAAAATGTTTATGCAATTGATTGCGACCTTGATAAGCGAAGAAGTAGAGACGCTAAAGTGAGAGTCCCAACAAACTCCGTGACTGCCATCTCCAATTTGTGTAACAAATCAGGAGAGGCTGACGTTGTGAACTGCGTCGAGATTGCGTTTGGATGAAACTTGCAATATTACGTTGGAAAAATGGCATCCTGAGTGGATTTACCGATGTGGAGGTCTTGCAGCACTTACTGCAGAACCTTCATTTACCCTATGACAAATTGGGTGTTTGGCAACACAGTCACCTCACTGCTCTCACCCAACTCTCATTAACAAAGAAAACATTCACAAAGTCAACAAAATATGCCGCGATATCGAGGAAATGATGAAGGAGAAGTCGGAGAACCAGTGGAATGAGGAGCAAAAGCGAAATGCAGTGCCTCAAGTGCCACCTAAAGTGGTTCTCAAAGTGGCTTTATTGACAATTCTCAATGGAGAGCTTCCACAAGGCAGGAAAGAACTTAAAAAGAGTATAAAGGAGTTTATGGAACTCTGGCGAATTTAAAGGCCTTCAAGCAGCGTTAATTCTCTATGAACTCGCCTTGCGACGGTTCAATTTTGCCTCCCACCGCTAAGCTTACAAAAATCGTGCCGATGACGTCGGGGAGGAGAGTCGGCCGACAACTACTAGGCAAATATTTGATCCCTTCCCTTTATATTCGGACGACCGCGGCGTCAACCCGGGACCTTGAAATATCAATATTGTCGGCTTAGTGACCACTAAAGTGGATCGATGCTGCGGATGTCCATGGCTCGGATGGTGCCGCGGAAGCATGGAGCTTAAGTCCATGCCGGATGCGGATACCAAACGTGGGGGCTCAAATCCCACCTGCTGGGCTCACGTGTGTGCTGGGCTGCATTGTCTGCTTGGACCCTGGCAATCGGCGAACGTGCGACAACGGTTTAGTATATGAACAGACATGCGCGGGTTGCGCACAAGACGTGGCGCCTGGTGAGTTGAGTCGAATCCAAATGTTGCCGGTGCCTGCCCTGAGGAATAATGTAATATGTATTACCGTCATAAGGGTTGGCTTCCTCGACATATGGAGCAGTGTCACTCAGGGTCCAAGATGGCCGAGATAGGCGGGGCTGCCTCTGCGCCTGAAACCCAGATGTTGGTAATTATTGCGGAGAGTAGGCAGGCACCCAGGCAATGCCTTGTCTGTCACGGGGAAAGCATGTGCACATGCTTTAACTGTCCAATATGTCCTAGGAAATGGCTAAGTCGGTGGGGCGTAGTGGACCATTGCTACTTAAAGCATATGTATAGCTTGGCAAACGGCAAGCATATGGGTGAAATCAGCACTGTTGCGTCTCGGCGCCGAACCTGTGGTGTGAAGGAGGGCTCCGGTACTGAGCCTCGGTTAAAGCCCGAAGATTGATACAGTTCTTCAAGCTTCTTTTATGTGTCAACGCCTAATAGGCTTCACTAGGTCTCATTTGCTAAATAAAGCTATATAGAATAAAAGAGAAAGGCTACGCTTAGATTCTCTTCTAGGTAGTAAACTACCAGAAGAAGCGATATCACGTGCATCCCACCGCCTATTAATAGCGTGTGACGATGTGTGTTTATTAAAAGGGTAGGAACAAGAACGTTGACCAGAAATGCTACTGTTAACAACGCACACAAGTTCTTTTGTGTGGCATAAAAACATGGGGCTTAACCCCAACATAGACTGACGACGGAGAAGTTGGTTGATTGATTGACTTGGTAGACCAGGCTCTATGAGAGAAGTTTGTCGGCTCTTGGTGGCTGAAGTCAAGTTGAGCCGACGATGAGGATAGGGACTTTGGTCTGGCCAAAAATTACAAAAGAGCAGCGATGCATCCCGGGGCGTTAATGCCGGTTTCGACACGGATTGGTGTTATTCCCATGGTTTAGTAGTGGTTTTGGAGATCCTCATCCTTCTGAAATCCACTTAACTGCTTATCACATCCGTTAGGGTAACGTCTTATTGACAGGATTATTAATCACGTTATAGTTTCTAAACATTTTTTCCTATTTTTTATATAGCATACCTAGTTTTTTAATAGAGAAACCTCCTATTTTCCTTTGGTATTCGGAGCATTTTGGCGCATGAAAATCAAGCACGTTGCATCTAACTACCGTTCTATCTCCCTCTATTATTCTAAAATTCCTTCCATCTTTTAATCCATTTTAATCTGAACCATTGCAGAAAATGAGAATCGTAATCGTGTCTTTACGCACCAACGTGGTGAAACAAATTCCAAAAGCAGTCTGCGAAAAATTAAATCACAATTTTTGAAAAAATGTCACTGGTATCGTATAAATATATTTTCCGCATCTCAAAATAAACGCATATATATTTTCTGACTTTTAAGCCATTTTGACATGCCTTTTCCAACGCTTACACAAGTCCCGCAATGCAATCCTCATAACATTGTTGGCCGATGATACTTCATGTGGAGCTAATCGTTATCGACCAGGGCGCGCGACGCTAATAGCTTAGCCAGTGCTAGAAAGGCCCATCTATTAGACAGTGAGAGTCGAAACACCTTCTCTAAAATCCCCATTTCGCGTTCGGTCGAAACTATGCGCAACATTTTTTTTGAATTTAGGCTTCGTAGGAAATATGCGTAGATACGAAGATGGGAAGGACTGTACTAAATTCTAACCGTTGGCAGCTGAAGCTCAGTCATTAAGACCAATAGGCAGTACAGCAAGCAGTTGCCAGAGTCGGTCCATGGTGTTCAGTTCGATCGGCAAAACAGAACGTCCCGAATTCAACAGCATACCCATGAAATTCGTTTTCATTAAGTCAGTCAGAAATCCAACTAATGGTATGGGTATAGTTGCGCGATCAAGGTGCCCTAAGCCTTCTATCAAAGGTACATAGGGTCTGGCTTTTAAGAAGAAGAAGCAGATTCAAATTATTAAAGTTGAACAGACAGGGGCAGCAAGGTACTACTCCGTAATAATGTAATGACTAATTTCACACAAGAGCCACATATGGTAGCTATTTGCTAAGGTGTGATTTCTCCAGCTTTATTCGTCATCTAGCGATTCCTGGAAAATACCATCTCTCGATTCCAATTGCACCATTTGAAAAAAATCCACACTGCAGAACTTGCCACATTTTCAGCCTAAGTCGAGTCAAATCTACCCAGAAAAGACAAAATCACAATCTGCTAATGAATAATGATCTTCACAGACACACACTCTCTTACAGCGGTAAAATGAGAGGAGGAGGAGGAGGAGGAGGAGAAGGAGACTATGAACAAGCACACGAACACACATCAGGTCAGGTCATTTGGGGAGAAGGGAACAAGAGGGGAGGGGGTCTAGGTGCACGATGGTGTAGAGGCTGGTGCCTCAGATTTGGGAGAGTTGGTGGTTGTTCAGCATGTTTCCATTGCCACCGCCACCGCCACCATTGCCACCACTGCCACCAATCACGTTGGCAACACCGAAACAGTTGATGGTCTCACCGAGGGAGGGGTCGCCACCATCCAAATTGTCCCACCCACCACCACCACCACCAGAGCATCCTTGATGGGCGTAGCCCACCGCTGGACCCTGGAATGTGAAGTCTTGCCACAGCATCTCCGACTGACTAGCTCCTCCGTCGAAATCCAGCACAAACGCATCCTGTAATTTACACACACAGAGATAGATATGTTAGCCGCGTTTTAACAAGAGTAGGATTCATGCAAAGTGCAAGTTTTCGGTTGCAAGGGAATTTCAGCCACCCATTCCTCAGTCAAAACACCCCTCCCCATCCAGTTCCTTGAGACACAATCGTGGCGGCAGAAATCAGCTTCTTACATGAAGCTCTAATATCGAACATGAATTCTCCGCACTAACGAAGTTGAATTCTTGGGGTTGTGGTGGTGGCCAGGTAAGATGGCCAAATTCGTTAGAATCCTCCCCGTGCAATTCTGCCTTTATAGATTGGTGGTGAATTGTCATCTTGAAAGACGCCAGCGGTTCTTTAACAACCCAGGATTCCTCAATATTCGCGGCTAACAATTCGATTTACAGTCAATGCTCTCTCTCAGCCAACAACTACGACGACCTTCGGCCAGACCTGTGCTTCCCTCAGGACGAAAATCAATACTTTTGCGAACAGAAGGCAATTTCGGTTACACCAGCGCCTGCCGCCACAAGAGCACAAACAATTTGGCATCTTTGAAAGTCCAAGGGGTGCTCCATTTCTGTGAGGTTTTAATCATTTTGCGAATGCAGTGAAAAGCAGCTATATAAGGAAGTTATATGTCCCGTTTTGATTGTTTATAAGCTGTTCAAAGACTATGATGAGAACCAAATCTTGGGTGTTTCCAACGTGTCCAAAACCCCTGCAGCTGTTAGGTGTCCCCTCTTCTCTTCACTTGAGTAGAATGGATCAATAAAAGGGGAAGGGGAGCCTACTTGAGACAGTCCCATCTGGCCAGATCCGATGGTCTCGCTGTGGTGGAGGCTGGAGGCGGAGGTGGAGGTGCCCCAGTTGTTGGCGGCGCCGGAGGTCTGGCAAAATTGGGACGGACAGTCGTCGGGCTTCTCACTGCCTACCAATGGATTGCGTCGTGACGCGTAGTGCCACGGGGCACGCGTGGCAACGCCACCAACGCCGGCGCCGATATAGGTTGATGGAAATGATTGGTGGGCACCGTTGCAGAACAATCCCAGAGGCACAGACATGTCTAGACAGAAGAGCAAAGGACCCAGTAAATCGGGCTGCAGGAATGTCTAGTGGTACCGATACTTCCAACTGCTCCATCTACTCCAATTTATCCACTCGCGGGGGGTTAGAGACCACTTTACGCAGCTCCGACTATTTGCTTATTAAAGGGCATTTTTCCTTACTTGTGTCAACTTGTCTTCTCTACGCTACTACGCTTTCATTTACTTGTAAAGTAAGAGTCAGAACAATTTGATAATACTTTCAAAATAATTGTGTCGATAAAATGGTTTTCGCCGCATTTATCCGGTAATCCAATAGGTTTTCTTCACAAAATTTGGAACAACTAAACAAGTAACCGAATGCTGCTTTTAGTTAATAACTCAATTATTAGTGCAATTTTTGGTTTAATACGACTTGTTTAAATGCCTAAACAGGCATATTTTTATAGCTTCATTATTGCAAAATTCTCTACTGCTATCACTTCTTCTCCAATACTTACTCGAATCGGTGGAAGATGCGAATTGCTGCTGCTTAGTAGGTCCAATATATCCAACAGGGTCGTAGAGGAAGGACGAAGACATCCTCTGTGTTTGCTGCTCCTGTTGCGGTGGCGGCTGCTGCTGCTGATGCTGATGCTGCTGAGGCCATGAGGAAGCAACACCCTGATGAAGTGCAGTGGCAGCAGCCACGGCGCACCCGGTAGCAGCGTGGTTCGTGGGTGGTTGGTGGTGAGCCATAGAACCTCCATTCATAGTGCCACCACCGCCACCGCCACCGTCACCGCCGCCGGTGCCAGTGTCGAAGTAGGAGGTGGCTGCGGCGTCCATGCCTTGCAAGAAACTCACCGCATTTCCACCACCACCATTTGTCACAGTCGCAGTCACATTGTTTCCACCGGCAATGCTGTGACTGCAGACTGCAACAGCGGCGGCGGCGGCGGGGCGGAGGCGGTGGCGGTGGCGCTGGCAACGGCTTCAGCATGCACTTTAGCGTTTTGTTGAGCAGTGAAAGGAGCGCGGGACTCGAGAGTGGATTGTACAGTCGCCGCCAGTTGGTGGAAACCGTGCGAGGCCGGTTTGTAGCTGTAGGGCACTCTGGGCTTGGGACAACTCAGCACGTACTCCGTCAGGTTCGACAAGGGGCCTTCCACGAGGAGATGCCGGTCCTTGTAGAAGTGTAGTAAGTGGTTCCACATCGGTTTCTGGATGATGGAAGACAGAAATTAGCACCACTGTCCTCCAATAACCATTTACCCTAGTTCAATTTTAGTAAACAAGCGAAAGATTATTCATGTGCCTAGGGGAATTCTTTTAAATTAACGATGCGCTTTTGCTGAAAGGTTTCGCAAAGTGTGGGCAAAAGCCACAGGTAGGGGTGTTGGACAAAATAGTGGAAGCCCATTGAAAGATCAACAAAATATATGCTTTAATATGGTGTAGGTCAGCCCAACAACTTTTGCAGCAATGGCAGCCACAATTCTCCCGAGAAATTGATTCATACAATTTGTGAATTGTTGGTCACGAAGGAATTTTAGCACCATTCTTCACTTTAACCACAACCCCCCTTCGACTTCTCACTTGAGTCTCTAAAATCTAAATGCTCTAAATGCTCCTCAATGACGAGGTTGAGGCGGAGGCGGAGGCGGTTTGGAGTTTGTGGAGGTGGCCAGATGAGACGGTCAACTTTTGTAGATTGTTCCTCGGGCATCGGGCCGCCATTCATTGGCAATTCTAGACGCTGTACAGATTGTCTGCATTACCATCATCCTAAAATATGGCGGGCGGCATTTCCCCTCCCCTCCCCTCCCCTCCCCTCCAGAAACCACAGTTATCGCACAATCATTGGATGAACTTGGTGGCCAGTTAACATTTCTAAGTAGTCTCGGCTGTTAATTCCTCCTCCATAAAAGGAAATGCGTGGCCCATCGTCGGATCTCCAAGAAGAAGCACCAACGCGCATCATTATGAAAAATCTGACGGTGGGGAGGGAAAGCAGTTTGGATTAAATTATTCTTCCGACTGTCTCTAATCGTGGTACAGCGGTCGGCTAGAGGTTGAAAATGAGGCGAATGAAGACTGGTCGGAAAAAACACCCCATTCTTTTCACTGGACCAAATTTGCTGGAGGTTTGTGCTGCACCACTCTAAACGCCACTTTGAAACAATTGTCGCCTTGAAAACAGAGGTTTTCCAATTGCATCTCTTCCGTGGTAGAATGCAACTCCTGCGTGCAGCTTTCGACAAGGGACAATTGTTGTGCTAACTGGTGGTCATTGAGAAAATCTGCAGCGATTTTAGGAGCCGTGGTCTTGCCATCCTCTCGAACAATTCCATTTTGAGTCCCAAGGTCTCTCTCAGCCAGAAACTTCGACTTTCGGTCAAGTATAAAGACTACGATGCCAAAAATGGTGCTGGGTGTATCCCCTACTTTGCCCAAACCCTGCATCCACAGAACCGACAGCGACGCAAATCGCCTCGATTTTACGCAGTGGCTAGCTCGTGGTGGCTGGCTCACCTTGCAGAGGGCCTCGGGGTTGCCAATGACAATCATGCCAAACCTAGCCCGAGTGAGAGCGACATTGAGGCGACGGGGGTCGTTGAGGAAGCCGATGCCCTGGTGCTCGTTGGCTCTCACGCAGGAGAGGATGATGTAGTCCTTCTCGCGACCCTGGAAGGCGTCCACGCTGGCCACCTCGATGTCCTGGTACATCTTGGCGGGTAGGGAGCCTGGCAGTGGTGCCTGGTGGAAGTGGTGCACGATATAGGCGCGCTGGCCCTCGTAGGGTGTGATCACACCGATGGTGGTCGGGTCCACGCCCACTTCGAGCATCCTGCAGGGCAACAAATGTCCGCACACATTAAGTCGAGTTTCCCGCCTGGTTCAGTACTCTGGTTCTAATACTCCCATGTGTGCTATATTCTGCGGTTTATTATTTATAACACGTCATTAAACTGATGCTAAGCATTTGTGAGAGGCTACTAGGTTTAGCATGATCGATTCAATTGAAGAGTCCAGTGATGGGCCTTATTTGCAGAAGCACTTTCAAGGCACAATTTTCACAAGAAAACACATTGAAGCAACAACAATAATAATTATAAATACCATTATAATGATGATATGTTGAATCATAAGATAATGACTGAGAGGGAATGAGTCATTAGAGGTGGAGGAGGAGGAGGAGGGGTCAAATGGAGGTCAGTGGTTGCCAGATGAACACAGTTGCCTATTTGGCCCATTAATTTAGACCCAGAAGGTGAGTCATCGAAATCGAGATGAGGTGAAACTGAATGACATCTTTAAAACGCATGACTCATAGGCTGATATTGGTTATGTATTTATTAAGCATAAAAACGAAGGTCAAGGGTCAAAAACATGAAAGCCTTATTTCTGTGTAAAGAAAGTCACGTGACCTCACTAAAATTGCATTTTTTCTACACAGTAA
>JAUOZQ010001020.1:0-19596 GCA_030710315.1 Anomotaenia brevis
TGAGTTTCGAATATATTTCGGAAGCCCACGCCATGCATGGCGCTCTTACATCTAATATGCATCCTCTCAGCATGACTCAACTAAGGCCATTTCTGAAGGTCATTTTTACCAATAAATAGTTGTTTTAATGGCTGTTGAATCACAGTCTACTTAAATAACATTTATTGTAAGACGAATCTTAAAACGCGTATAAAATTTCGTTCAGGAAACCATGAAATTACCTGTTATAGATACATTGAAAGCAATGGTGTATTATGAATGTATGTGCGATCTAAAAAGCTTTATGCAGCCACTAAAGTCTAGTTGCGAAGCCTCGTCCAATCAGCACGCTTTCGAATTTTCGCTGGCTCCTACATGACATGAGGCAATAGTTTCGGAAAAAAAACGCGGATCACGGGTCCGATACAAAAATATTTGATTTTTAATGGATAATAATTTTACCCTTGTGTAGAATGTCCGTGCAAAGTGTATATTTTTTCAGTGCCTTTTAAGGGTTTCTTTTACAATACAATTTCTGGCAATTTATGGGACGAAGGGAAGCCACATTAGTGGAGTATTGTAAAGGGTTGTAGGGTTCCAAGTTTCGCCAATTTCACGATAGCAAAATAGAACAAATTCCAATGAAGGAGAACTGAAATAAGCAAGAAATGTAAAATCCAGAATCCATTTTTATTTAATGGAGGAGGAAATTCAGAAAAGGAAGAAATTAGTTGCATCTATCAAGTGGGTGTTTGCTGATGATGTTTGTGATGGTGATCCCACTCTATCCGGGAGTGGGACGAGCCTAAAGGGGTAGTCAATCAATCTTGTATGGAACTAAGTTTTGCCTATTCCGCTACGTGTTTTCGTGGATAACGCAGGACAATTTTTGGGCAACAATTATCACCTAGACAATTTATCTATTTATTTAACGAAACATTTACACAAGTGATTTTTCCGAAAATGCACCACTCAGTTTTATTCAGCACTCATCAAGTCGCTGTTTCTGACCCGATGGTAGACTCGATGGCCGTATTTGAAGAATTAAGGGATAGTTCTGTTAACCATTTCTGAATTGTGAAAACAGGAAGAATTCTGAAAAGCAGTATCAGGATTGTATTAGAATAGTGGGTTAAGCAGTAATTCCAGTCGAAATTCGTTAAGAACGGTTTGCTCAACTTACAACGAATGTGCTGGCTAGGCATTGTCATGAGACGGGTCCCCAACATGATGCATTTTCTCCTGTTTTCTAATAATGGCTTCCTTCAGTTTCCATAAAACTTGGCCATGTAAAACCCATGACATCTTAAAGTATTCTTTGTATCACACATTCTGAATCCCTTCGGAAATCCCTGCTTTAACCTTTTAATCCGTAAATTTCGGATGCAAACTCTATGAGTCCTCGAGTTCTAAACGACCGCACATTGCTTACACTGGCGATTTTTCAAACTGGAGATCATAGATGCATACAACTTTACTCTCCGGCCGTAATCTGTTCCACTATTTTTTTCATCTCTCATATTTTAAATATTCCAAAAGAGAATGTCCCAAGCATTGGTGGTACTCATCAAGCCGAAAGCCTCCTTACCAGCATAAATAATGTCCCATTTTCAGATGCAAAATAATTTTGCGAACCACCATATCTTTCTTCACTAATCATTTCTTTCTTGTATACACTTTGAGTTAACTTGACAGTTTAGTCGTTTCAAGATTACTGGTGTAAGTTTTGTGGTCTCTCAACCATGCATGTAACAAATATAAAAGAAATGACCACCTGGATGCTTCTTGCAATCAAAAGAAAAAGGCAAATTATTCTATATTCAGTAAAGGTAACAACAATGTACAATCAAACGGTTTACACGCGTCGTTCCAAGTAAAAACCAGCAGGCGCAGGTATGTTACCGTTGAGATAAACGATAGGGAATTACGTTTACAACTGGATACGGGCTCTCACATTAGTATCATATCAGTTGATGTTTGGAATAACCTGGGAAGCCCAGATTTAGACCCCATCAATTTCACAGATTCAAGCGCGTCGGGTAACATAGTGCCCATCATAGGTGCACTAAATTGCACTGTTAGTTGCAATAAAAGGTCATACTCAACGGTCTGCTACGTCTCCAGGAATAATACTAACCTTCTAGGTCTGAACTGGATTGACAAATTCAACATTTTCAGCGACCACCAAGAAAACATTGGTCCACCGATAGCCCACGATATAGAGAAGTTCAACCCAATCGTAAGATATCCTACCATCTTTAGGGACGAACTGGGAAAATGCACTATGGCGAAAGCAAGTCTTAAACTAAAACCGGATGCTCGGCCATCGTTCAAAGCGAAAAGACCTGTCCCTTTTGCCCCGCGACAAGCAGTGGAGACGGAACTAGAACTCTTTCAACAATTGGCAGTACTTCATCCGGTGTCCTACTCGGCCTGGGCAGCACTATCGCAGCAGTTCGGAAGCCAAATGGTACGGTACGCCTATGTGCAGACTTCTCGACTGGATTAAACGACGCATTGGAAGACAACCATTATCCTCTAGCACTAGCTGAGGACATATTTACCATTCTCAATGGCGTCCGTTATTTCGCAAAATTGGACCTCTCCGAAGCATACTTACTAGTCGAAGTGGAAGAAGAGTCCCATGAGTTACTCACTAATGCCCGCAAGGGACTATTTCGATTCTCGAGACTTCCTTTCGGAATCAAAACCGCTCCAGCAATTTTCCAGAACATAATGGACAATATGATAGCGGGACTTTCTGGCACCGCAGCATACTTAGACGACATTATCGTCATGGGTCAGACTGAACAGGAACTTCAAGATAGGTTAGAACAACTGATGGAACGAATCAAGCAATACGGTTTTAACCTTAGACCTGAGAAATGCGCTTTTTTCCTAGAATCTATAAAGTACTTAGGTTTTATTTTTGAGGCAAGTGGTCGCCGTCCAGACCCAGATAATATTGAGGCAATACGAGAAATGCCTACCCCAACGAACATTTCCGAATTAAGATCATTCTTGGGTCTGATAAGTTATTATAGCGCTTTTCTCCCCTCATTACACGACGTGAGGGCTCCATTAAACAAGCTTCTCGGTAGGAACTCCACCTGGAATTGGTCGGTAGCGTGCGAGAAGGCCTTTGAGAAACTCAAAAACATGCTAAGCTCAAACTTACTGTTAACTCATTATGATCCGACGTTACCAATAATCCTCGCAGCCGATGCTTCTAACTACGGCGTAGGAGCGGTAATTTTACATAAGTTTCCTGACGGATCAGAAAAGGCAATAGCACACGCTTCTAGAACACTTTTACCAGCGGAGAAAAATTACAGTCAGATCGAAAAAGAAGCCCTAGCTATAATATTTGGTGTAAAGAGGTTCCATAAGTTTCTTTACGGAAGACATTTTGAACTGTTAACTGACCATAAACCACTTTTATCCATCTTTGGTTCGAAAAAGGGTGTTCCAATTCATTCAGCTAACCGTCTACAAAGATGGGCAACCATTCTATTAGGTTATGACTTCGAGGTGAAATTCTGCAAAACTACAGACTTCGGTCATGCGGATGGATTATCGAGACTAATTAATAGAAAAAGCCCTTCAGATGAAGAAGTAGTCGTCGCCAATACGACTGCCGAAATTGGTACACTTCAAGTGTTAGCCGAAACAATACGCCATACACCTATTACTTTAACGGAGATTCAAAAGGCCACATCGGAAGACAGGGTCCTTACAAAAGCAATACAGTTTACCCGCTCTAGATGGCCAAAGATCCCACCTCAAGGGGAATTATCAGAATTGTATCATCGACGCAATCTCTTATCAGTCGAAGACGCTTGCTTAATGTTTGAAGACAGAGTCGTCATTCCATCAAGACTGCGTCAAGCAGTGCTTCGACAGTTCCACTCTGGACACCCTGGTATATCGCGGATGAAATCGCTCTCACGGGGATACGTTTATTGGCCAGGTCTGGATAAAGATATCGAGAAAATGGTAAGGGAATGTGGCAAATGCCAACAGGCAGCGAAATTCCCTAAACGTGAAACGCCGGAGCCGTGGCCTTCAACCAAATTACCATGGACACGCGTCCATTTGGATTTCACAGGTCCAATAAATGGAATCTGGTATTTAGTAGTTGTTGGTGCTCACTCAAAATGGCCAGAAATCGTTCCATTAAAACAAGCAACTACTAGCGCTACCGTGACTTCGTTGGATCGAATCTTCGCGACACATGGAATTCCAGAAACAATAGTGTCTGACAACGGCACACAATTCGCATCAGCTCAATTTGAACAATTTTGTAAAGATAGGTGTATTAAACACTTACGTATACCACCTTACCATCCTCAATCAAATGGGCAAGCGGAACGTTTCGTCGACACCCTAAAACGAGCTCTTTTCAAAGCAAGGGGGGAAGGGACGACTGAGGAGATTCTACAACGTTTCTTGTTGGCGTACCGAACAACCCCGCTTCCAATACTCGGGGGAAAATCTCCGGCGGAAGTGCTCATGGGCCGAAACCTTCGAACTACTCACTCGGCTTTGTTACCTAGAGCAAGCGCTCCTCGGACAAAAAGAGCTTTAAGGAGTGGATTTAATATTGGTGATCGTGTGTATGCACGAGATTTTCGGAACAGCCATAGCTGGACACCGGCGGTAATCAAAGGTCGAAAAGGAAAAGTAATTTACGAGGTGGATGCTGATGGCGAAACGTGGACAAGACACAAGAATCATCTACGACCCCGTCAAAAGATTCCCAGGGACTCCATTTCCCCTCCACCCCTGTTCCTGTTGTTCGATACTTTTAATTTACCCAACCCGGTTCAGTGTCACACTCAATGAGAACAGACACCAACCCTCCGAAGATCGGGAAGGATCCGACACGTACCCCAACGACTTCAAGTCGATCCAAAGGAAAAGACGTACACGAAATCTTAACAGGGGAGGAGTGTTGTAACTCCAGAAAATTATATTTATAATTTTCTGATTATTTCAGACTATAATTTATTCTGCATTTGCTATTGACTGTAAAATATGTATAGTTGTTTATGTTGCTACTAGGACGCGTTGCACTTCTACGAATACATGTTTTGAGACGTTACGCATTCGTTTATCCGGTGGCCTACTATCCTAGAAACAGAACGTAATATTATTAATCGCATTACTTTAGATAGCATCAATATCTCATAAATTTATATTAAGTCCTCGGTTTTGAAATTTCTTGATTCTGGTTTATTGAGCATTTCGTTGAGTTTGACCATGTTTCTTCCCCATTTGGGAAAGCTTCCTGGGTAATGGGTCGCCTTAGATTATATCTGCTGCCACGATATCGGCGGTGTAACTATAATCAGTGTTGGCGAATCTCTGTTTTCCATTCGATTTGATTCATTTGTTTTCCCGGAAATATGCAAATTTCTTGGTGCTAAAACTATCCACACAACAGTAATATTATCCCAACGCCAATGGCATGATCGAGTGCGTTCAATACCATGTAGAAGCCGCTCTGATGTGCTCTCCGAACGCTGGAGATTGGCATGACAACTTACCAATGCTTCGTCTTGGCCTTTGCATTGAATCAGACCTCAAATATCTCCTTTCAAACTGGTTTACGATTCTTCATCGCGACTCCCAGGACAACTCTCTTTGAAACCTGCAGAGTCTGTCAGTATCATAGTCGACAAGATCCAATTATTCCTTTACGACAATCCACCAGTGGGTCCTCGATCTCCAAATCTCTCGATATATGTCGACCCGACGTTTCAAACTGTTTCCCACGTTTTCTTTCTACTGCTAAATCACATAATTTTTTCAGAGAAGTTCATTCTACTTGGCCAAGTCCCCCAACCCAACGAAAATGAAGATTCCACACCTCCTGACTTACACTTCAACGTCGCTCTCGACTCAACCTCCACTACCAATTCATCGTTTTCTCCATCGAGGGCTACAATAATCAACCACCTTCTCCGCAAGCTGAGTTGGAATAACAGCACTGTCCTCGCTGTTTCTGTACTTGATCAGGGCTAAGACACGGGTTCTATATCATTTAGACTGTCTTCTAACAGCTAAATTCCTTACCCATCGGCATCTATATCGGATCGAAGGCCACCAGTCTCCTCAACTGCCACGCACCAATTAATCTTAGATGCTCCCACTTAACGGATCGTCGGCAACAAACCTCTTCTCACTGGCCCAATCACTGATTCTCGATGCTCAAACTCAATCGAATCAAGGAATCGGCACGGATTTCGGTCTGAGATAAACTTTCACAGTTATGGACTTATTTTATCTCGATACCCCTGTTTTTACTTGATTTATTTTTAAATCACTATGACTAAAAAATGAATGGATGTCCCAGAGATAAACTGATATTCACATATATTTTCATCAATGAGCGTTCGTACATGACTGTGTTTACTTCTCCTTAATGCGTTTCTTAAGTTTTATAAAAAATATTTTTTAAACTAATTATACAGTTTTACTACAATGCTGGCACTAGAATGCATTTTTGACTTGCAAGTATAAATAGCAAATAAAGAGGAAAATGTTTGCGGAATCAGAAATAACGGTAAGTATGAACAATCTTCCAAAGGTTTCCAACTCAGCAAGCCGTTTCCTCCCCACTCAGCCATCTTCGAATTGATGGAATCGAATCGAACTGAACTCCAAACGCAGTTCCGGGTAACCTGAGTAACTACTTAGTGTAATGCCTCAATCAAATATATTTTTACATTTTCACAGGCGGCAAGTTCTGCCCACAATTACGGAGAAGACTCTCGTCGACAGGAGGCGGGTAACCCACTGTTGAATAGAGTGCAGCCAGATGCTACACTTCCACATCTTGCTCAGCTCCGTCAGAATCTTGGGTAGTAACAAAAAATAATTAAAAATAAACACTTTCTGAAATACATAATAACTCATATTGACTATGTTTTTCGATTCGATATTCAGCAGTTACTCCAAAAAGTTTTAGCTCTTTGTCTGCTATTTTCCTACTCTTTCGGTAAAAGTAGTATCTACTACCACCTCAGTGTATAATGAGGGAATGGTAAACTATAAGCAAACACTCGAGTAGTTGGACTGTATGGATTGCTTTGGCTAAACAAAGACGAATGATCGGCATTTGGCCAAGGGAGCAAAATGACATCCACCTCAAATCGTCCATAGTTCTATGAATTGTAAGCACTAATTTAATAGATAATCCCTCAAATATAAGGAATAAAAATACTTCACCCGATAAGGAGCAATAATAATAGATTCTCGCTGAGAAAAAAAAACGAAAACAGCAAAGTTAGTAAATAAAATATATGTACCATTCCTTTTGAGATTGTTAATTGAGATTTAAATAGAAAGAAACCTTTTAAGGGTGCTTCTTCAGTTTCGAAATTGAACTGGTTTTAACGATTTTTTGAGACCATATCAAAAGGGGCTACATCCAAAAATCAGCTAGTGGATTTGTTGTGTTCATTAAACCACTTCATAGTAAACTTAGCCTGTATATCAGCAATACTGTGTGTGCAAGGTAACGTTTGGTTTCAGAGAAGCAGTTTTCGATGATGGATCAATGTCATTCAATTTTTTACAGTTAGACGACTTGAAGATGTTGATCAACTTTTCACAGTCCTTTTTGCATTAGACTTTGTCTCCTCGAGTGGGGGAGGAATATTGGAGAACTTTTATTGTGTCTCCCCTTTGGGTGCGTTTGTCATTCGTGTCCGTAAACGCGGCACGTCAGGAGTGCACGCATTCCAAAGGAGTCAAGTGATAGTTAGTTCGATAGACCTGCCAAAGTTACGTTAGAGGCTTTAGGAAAACTCATTGTTTACTCTCACCCGATGTTGCAAAGGTCCTAATAGGGAAATTTATTGTACATTTTAAAAGGGTTGTGCATTAAATGAACTTTCTAAGGATTTATTCATGTCTGTATTTTCGAGGTCGAAAGGTGGAAAGTGTAGTCAGAAGGTTAGTTTTAAGCAAGAAGGTTTTAAATTACTTTAGATTTCGGCTAAGTGAGTTCGGACTGGAAGGAGGTGTGATCAAGATTGAGGATATAATCCTACTACTACCGTCGAGAGATCATACAAAAAGGTAGGCTAAATAAATGCTCATTTGTAAGCGGTCTTGCGCACCACAGCCCTCCTCATCCTCAGCTTTCGTAGAGCCGAGATAGCCACAGGTCTTTACTGCACGACGCTGGCAGAATGACCACCTCAGACGCTTCACCATCGCCTACGTGCATCCCTACTGACTCAGCCAAAGCTACTCGTTCACTTGCTCAAAGTAGTTAGGTGCTTCTTTAACATTAGCTGTGATTCCATATGTGACGACCTACCGACCAAGCTAGCTCCACAATTGTTACGTTTATGACATGCTTAAACAATGTCACTTAATCTTATCTCCCACTGGACAAATAAACAACCTGTGAGTGCGACCGGCGATTATCTGTACACCTGATGAGTCGCTGGTTATTATACTTATATCTAACATTGGTGAATAAAAAGAATTAAGCATCCGAGAACATTATTCAAAATTTGGGTTGTTGTGCAAACACTTCTTTTAAAATAGAAAATATTTAAAGACAACCATGGTCATCGAAAATTGATGATTTTATATCAGTAATTCATCATTTTAGATCATTGTTAAGTTTGCTTCTTTGGTATCTCAATAAGTTGGCGAAAACTCGTTTCTGGGCCAGGCAATTTATTGCTATAAATTGTGTTCGCCTGAAACGCAATCCCGAATTAGTCTGATAAAAATAATTCGTTCCGCATATATGCAAAACCCATTTCTTGGATGCATAATCGACAGAATAGGGTTCCCTGGCATAGTCGCTCACCTCCTATCACTGCAATGATCTTGGTAGCCTGGGGGACAGAAACGAAGGCACCTGTTACCCATTAGAGATGAACTGACTTGCATGGCAGGGCAATGTAAATTCCATGGAGCGATCCAAGTCAGTTATGCAGGTGTTTTCATTTCAAAATTATCTTTGGCAAAGGGAACTGCTCCTAAGAATGATCTCAACAACGGGAACGGTCATTGGATTTCGTTTAGCAATTGTTCTTTGTTATTGCTATCACATACAGCAATGCTATGATAAGTGAAATACACAAGCAATTAACAGCTATCCATCCTCAATCAGCTAAAATGAAGAGGAGCCATTTTTATTGACAATATCCTACTATATTATGAGTTGAATTGGTTGAAAAGGTGGGAATAACTCTTTTTTTGCACATATGCCGAGTTAAGTTTGATATATTTTGCTTAAGTTTATTAAATTCAGAATTTAAGTAACTTTTTTCGCATTTCGATTGCAGTTACAATTGCAACTGCATTACTAATTTCAAGTCAAAATCAGAACAAGAACTCAATAACTCATCTGTATTGACCTTCGTAACTGCCTACTAGAAGCATACTTCTTATGAGTTAGTTTATGTTTTACTAAGCAGAATTCAGGGAAGCTTTCTCCAATGATAACTATAGGCATTCACAAAAGCGGAAGGTGCAATTTACATTTTTTGTTCCTATAAACCCCGTCTTCCTTTTTTGGTATCAAACCATTGCGTCAATCTGCGAGAAGCTTCAAAATTGATAAAACACCAGTACATTTGAAATACCTGTAATTAATTCACTTGGGAAGCGCAATCCTGAGTTAAGGATGAATCAAACGATCGTCTGCACTCCAGTCAACGCCCAGCGTCAAAATTGAAAATAACAGATAAAAATGTTAAAAATTGAGTTTTAACAAAAACCCTAGCCCTTAAAGCAAAAAGTTAACCTCCGGCTGCGCTCTTTAAATAATCGCTTCCTATGAAGAGATTTCCCTTGGCTAGTCCAGGTGAACATTAACTACTAAGTTTGCTAAATTTGTTTTACTCAGCTTTTGATGGTACTTCTTAAAATTTATGTGGCGATGTCTCTCCAACCTCTTTCAATAATTAACTCTGTCATGCCAGCACCAACTGAACTGCAGTAAGCGTTCACGGGCAGTTGTAGTGGAGAGAGCGTAAGATGATCAAGGGTCGTGGACGAAGTTTACACTATTCTTTACACTTAAAACTAACGATATTTTACTCCTAGACTACTATTCTGAACTAAATTAGAGTTGAAATCCTTTGTGTTCTGTATGCAACGGTTCAATTTAGCCTAAAACCGCAAAGATTACAAACATCTAGCCGATGACGTCGGGGAGGAGAATCGACCTATATCTACCAGTCACAGTTTCGATCCCTTCCCTTTACCTATTGGGACGACCGCAGCGTCATCCAAGGATATTGGAATATCAATATTACTGGCCTAGTAAGCACCAAAGTAGGTGGATGCTGCGGAGGTCCTTGGCTCGGATGGTGCCGCGGAAGCATGGAACTTAGGTCCATGCCGGATGCGGATACAAACGTGGGGGCTCAAACCCCACCTGCTGGGCTCACGTGTGTGCTGGGCTGCATTATCTGCTTGGACCCTGGCAGTCGGCGAACGTGCGCCGCGGTTTAGGTTATGAACAGACGTACTCGGGTTCCGCACGTGGCGCCTGGTGAGTTGAGCCAAGCCAAACCGTGGCCGGTGCCTGCCCTGAAGAGTAATGCAATATGTCTTACCGCCATAAGGATTGGCTTCTTCGACATATCAAGCAGTGTCACTCAGGGTCCAAGATGGCCGAGATAGGCGGGGCTGCCTCTGCGCCTGAAACCCAGATGTTGGCAACAGGCAGTGCCTGGTCTGTCACGGGGAAAGCATATGCTTATGCTTTAACTGTCCAATATGTTCTAGGAAATTTCTAAGTCGGTAGGGCATAGTGAACCATTGCTAATTAAAGCATAGGTATAGCTTGGCAAAGGGAATGCATTTCAATGAAATCAGCAGTGTTGCGTCTCGGCACCGAACCCGTGGTGTGGAGGGCCATTTCGACAGGCCTTTTCCAACGCTTGCACCAGTCCCGCAATGGAATCCTCATAACATTATTGGCCAATAAAACTTCATATGGAGCTAAACGTTATCGACCAGGGCGCGCGACGCTAATAGCTTAGCCATTGCTAGAAAGGCCCATCTATTAGACAGTGAGAGTCGAAACACCTTCTCTGAAATCCCCATTTCGCGTTCGGTCGAAACCATGCGCAACATTTTTTTTGAATTTTGGCTTCGTAGGAAATATGCGTAGATACGAAGATGAGAAGGACTGTAATAAATTCGAACCGCTGGCAGCTGAAGCTCAGTCATTAAGACCAGTAGGCAGTATAGCAAGCAGTTGCCTGAGTCGGTCCATGGTGTTCAATTCGATCGGCAAAACAGAATGTCCCGAATTCAACAGCATACCATGAAATTCGTTTTCTTTAAGTCAGTTAGAAATCCAACTAATGCTATGGGTATAGTTGCGCGATCAAGGTGCCCTAAGCCTTCTATAAAAGGTACATAGGGTCTGGCATTTAAGAAGAAGAAGATTCAAATTATTAAACCTGCACAGCACAGGCTGCAAGGTAATACTCCGTAAAAATGTAATGACTAATTTCACACAAGAGCCACATATGGTAGATATTTGCTAAGGTGTGATTTCTCCAGCTTTATTCGTCATCTAGCGATTCCTGGAAAATACCATCTCTCGATCCCAATTGCACAATTTGAAAAAATCCACACTGCAGAACTTGCCACATTTTCAGTCTAAGTCGAGTCAAATCTACCCAGAAAAGACAAAATCACAATCTGCTAATGAATAATGATCTTCACAGACACACACACCCTTACAGCGGTAAAATTAGAGGAGAAGGAGGAGGAGGAGGTGACTATGAACAAGCACACATCAGGTCAGGTCATTTGGGGGAAGGGAACAAAGGGGGAGAGGGTCTAGGTGCACGATGGTGTAGAGGCTGGTGCCTCAGATTTGGGAGAGGTGGTGGTTGTTCAGCATTTTTCTATTGCCACCGCCACCGCCACCATTGCCACCACTGCCACCAATCACGTTGGCAACACCGAAACAGTTGATGGTCTGACCGAGGGAGGGGTCGCCACCATCCAAATTGTCCCACCCACCACCACCACCAGAGCATCCTTGATGGGCGTAGCCCACCGCTGGACCCTGGAATGTGAAGTCTTGCCACAGCATCTCCGACTGACTAGCTCCTCCGTCGAGATCCAGCACAAACGCATCCTGCAATTTACACACACAGAGATAGATATGTTAGCCGCGTTTTAACAAGAGTAGGATTCATGCAAAGTGCAAGTTTTCGGTTGCAAGGGAATTTTAGCCACCCATTCCTCTGTCAAAACACCCCTCCCCATTCAGTTCCTTGAGACACAATCGTGGCGGCAAAAATCAGCCTCTTACATGAAGCTCTAATATCCAACATGAATTCTCCGCACTAACGAAGTTGAATTCTTGGGGTTGTGGTGGTGGCCAGGTAAGATGGCCAAATTCGTTAGAATCCTCCCCTTGCAACTCTACCTGTATAGATTGGTGGTGAATTGTCATCTTGAAAGACGGCAGCGGTTCTTTAACAACCCAGGATTCCTCAATAGTCTCGGCCAACAATTCGATTTACAGTCAATGGTCTCTCTCAGACAACAACTACGACGACCTTCGGCCAGACCTGTGCTTTCCTTAGGACGACAATCAATACTTTTGCGACCAGAAGGCAATTTCTGTTACACCAGCGCCTGCTGCCACAGGAGCACAAACGATTTGGCTTCTTTGAAAGTTCAAGGGGTGCTCCATTTCTGTGAGGTTTTAATCATTTTTTAAATGCAGTGAAAAGCAGCTATATAAGGAATTTATATGTCCCGTTTTGATTGTATATAACCTGTTCAAAGACTATGATGAGAACCAAATCTTGGGTGTTTCCAACGTGTCCAAAACCCCTGCAGCTGTTAGGTGTCCTCTCTTCACTTGAGTAGAATGGATCAATAAAAGAGAAGGGGAGCCTACCTGAGACAGTCCCATCTGGCCATATCCGATGGTCTCGCTGTGGTGGAGGCTGGAGGCGGAGGTGGAGGTGCCCCAGTTGTTGGCGGCGCCGGAGGTCTGGCAAAATTGGGACAGACAGTCGTCGGGCTTCTCACTGCCTACCAATGGATTGCGTCGTGACGCGTAGTGCCACGGGGCACGCGTGGCAACACCACCAGCGCCGGCGCCGATATAGGTTGATGGAAATGATTGGCGGGCACCGTTGCAGAACAATCCCAGAGGAACAGACATGTCTAGACAGAAGAGCAAAGGTCCCAATAAATCGGGATGCAGGAATGTCTAGTGGTACCGATACTTCCAACTGCTCCATCTACTCCAACATATCCACTCTTGGGGGCTAAAAGACCACTTTACGCAGCTCCGCCTACTAGCTTTTTAAAGGGCATCTTTGCTTACTTGTGTCACCTTGTCTTCTCTACGCTACTACGCTTTCATTTACTCGTATAGTAAGAGTCAGAACAATTTGATAATACTTTCAAAATAATTGTGTCCATAAAGTGGTTTCCGCCGCATTTATCGGGCAATCCAATAGGTTTTCTTCACAAAATTTGGAACTACTAAACAAGTAACCGAATGCTGCTTTTAGTCAATTGATTAATTATCAGTGCACTTTTCCGGTTTAATATGACTTGTTTAAATGCTTAAACAGGCATATTTTGTACAATTCCCTGCCGCTATCACCTCTTCTACAATACTTACTCGAATCGGTGGAAGATGCGAAATGCTGCTGCTTAGTAGATCCAATATATCCAACAGGGTCGTAGAGGAAGGACGAAGACCTCCTCTGTGTTTGCTGCTCCTGATGCGGTGGCGGCTGCTGCTGCTGATGCTGCTCAGGCCATGAGGAAGCAACACCCTGATGAAATGCAGTGGCAGCAGCCACGGCGCACCCGGTAGCAGCGGGGTTCGTGGGTGGTTGGTGGTGAGCCAGAGAACCTCCATTCATAGTGTCACCACCACTGCCGCCGGTGCCAGTGTCGAAGTAGGAGGTGGCTGCGGCGTCCATGCCTTGCAAGATACTCACCGCATTTCCACCACCATTTGTCACAGTCGCAGTCACATTGTTTCCACCGGCAATGCTGTGACTGCACACTGCAACAGCGGCGGCGGCGGCGGCGGAGGCGGTGGCGGTGGCAACGGCTTCAGCATGCACTTTAGCGTTTTGTTGGGCAGTGAAAGGAGCGCAGGACTCGAGAGTGGATTGTAAAGTCGCCGCCAGTTGGTGGAAACCGTGCGAGGCCGGTTTGTAGCTGTAGGGCACTCTGGGCTTGGGACAACTCAGCACGTACTCCGTCAGGTTCGACAAGGGGCCTTCCACGAGGAGATGCCGGTCCTTGTAGAAGTGTAGTAAGTGGTTCCACATCGGTTTCTGGATGATAGAAGACAGAAATTAGCACCACTGTCCTCCAATAACGATTTACCCTGGTTCAATTTTAGTAAACAAACGAAAGATTATTTATGTGCCTAGGGGAATTTTTTAAATTAACGATGCGCTTTTGCTGAAAGGTTCCGCAAAGTGTGGGCAAAAGCCACAGGTAAGGGAGTTGGACAAAATAGTGGAAGCCCATTAAAAGATCAAAAAAATATGTGATTTAATATGGTGTAGGTCAGCCCACCGAATTTTGCAGCAATGGCAGCAACAAGTCTCCCGAGAAATTGATTCATACAAATTGTGAATTGTTGGTCCTGAAGGAATTTTAGCACCATTCTTCAGTTTAACCACACCCCCCCTTACACCCGACACCCCACCTAGTTCTTCTAGAGACGACGGTGGTGGTAGTGCCGGCAGAAATCGACTTCTCACATGAGTCTCTAAAATCTAAATGCTCTAAATGCTCCTCAATGACGAGGTTGAGGCGGAGGCGGTTTGGAGTTTGTGGAGGTGGCCAGATGAGACGGCCAACTTCTGTAGAATGGTCCTCGGGCCTCGGGCCGCCATTCATTGACAATTCTAGACGCTGTGCAGATTGTCTGCATTACCATCATCCTAAAAGATGGCGGGCGGCATTCCCCTTCCCCTCCCCTCCAGAAACCACAGTTATCGCACAATCATTGGATGAACTTGGTGGCCAGTTAACATTTCTAAGTAGTCTCGGCTGTTAATTCCTCCTCCATAAAAGGAAATGCGTGGCCCATCGTCGGATCTCCAAGAAGAAGCAGTTTGGATTAAATTATTCTTCCGACTGTCTCTAATCGTGGTACAGAAGTCGGATGGAGGTTGAAAATGAGGCGAATGAAGACTGGTCGAAAAACACCCAATTCTTTTCACTGAACCAAATTTGCTGGAGGTTTGTGCTCCACCACTCTAAACGCCGCTTTGAAACAATTGTCGTCTTGAAAACAGAGGTTTTCCAATTGCATCTCTTCCGAGGTAGAATGAAATTCCTGCTTGCAGCTCCCGACAAGGGACAATTGTTGTGCTAACTGGTGGTCATTGAGGAACTCTGCAGCGATTTTAGGAGCCGTGGCCTTGCCATCCTCTCTAACAATTCCATTTAGAGTCCCAAGGTCTCTCTCAGCCAGAAACTTCGACTTTCGGTCAAGTATAAAGACTACGATGCCAAGAATTGTGTTGGGTGTATCCCCTACTTTGCCCAAACCCTGCATCCACAGAACCGACAGCGACGCAAATCGCCTCGATTTTACGCAGTGGCTAGCTCGTGGTGGCTGGTTCGTGGTGGCTGGCTCACCTTGCAGAGGGCCTTGGGGTTGCCAATGACAATCATGCCGAACCTGGCCCGAGTGAGAGCGACATTGAGGCGACGGGGGTCGTTGAGGAAACCGATGCCCTGGTGCTCGTTGGCTCTCACGCAGGAGAGGATGATGTAGTCCTTCTCGCGACCCTGGAAGGCGTCCACGCTGGCCACCTCGATCTCCTGGTACATCTTGGCGGGTAGGGAGCCTGGAAGTGGTGCCTGGTGGAAGTGGTGCACGATATAGGCGCGCTGGCCCTCGTAGGGTGTGATCACACCGATGGTGGTCGGGTCCACGCCCACTTCGAGCATCCTGCAGGGCAACAAATTTCCGCACACATTAAGTCGAGTTTCCCGTCTGGTTCAGTACTCTGGTTCTAATACTCCCATGTGCGCTACATTCTGCGGTTTACTATTTATAACACGTCATTAAACTGATGCCAAGCATTTTTGAGAGGCTACTGGGTCTAGCATGATCGTTTTAATTGAAGAGTCCAGTGATGGGCCTTATTTGCAGAAGCACTTTCAAAGCGCAATTTCCACAATTTGACCCAGGAAAACACATTGAAGCAACAACAATTATTATTATAAATACCATTATAATGATGATCTGTTGGATCATAAGATAATGACTGAGAGGGAATGAGTCATTAGAGGAGGAGTAGGAGGAGGAGGGGTCAAATCGAGGTCAGTGGTTGACAGATGAACACAGTTGCCTATTTGGCCCATCAATTTAGACCCAGAAGGTGAGTCATCGAAATCGAGATGAGATGAAACCGAATAACATCTTTAAAAAGCATGACTCATAGACTGATATTGGTTATGTATTTATTAGGCATAAAAAACGAAGGTCAAGGGTCAAAAACATGAAAGCCTTATTTCTGCGTAAAGAAAGTTACGTGACCTCACTAAAATTGCATTTTTTCTACACAGTAATTTTCGATTAAATAACACCACTTTACACGTGTGAATTTGTTAACTATGGCATGGAAACCACCAGAAAATGGAAACACCACCGTTAGTTTATTAAGTTGGGAGAAATCCAGTTAAGGATTCAGCAGAGGCTTAACACTGAGGTTGTGGAAGCAATTAAGCAAAAGTGCATGGATAACCTCCTAATGCGTTTAATTTGTGGAAAATCCACTGCATCCCACAGTCTGTTTTAAACAAAGAGGCTGATATTGAAGTTGATTTTAGCGATAATGGCTACACTTGCATCCTTATTTCTGCGTAAAGAAAATCACGCGACTTCACTAAAATTACATTACCGATGAATGGAATTTGTCTCTTAATATTGTTTGTTGAGATTTCGCTGTTCAATTCACGTCGATACATGTATGCACTTCTACGGGAGTAATTTGAATAAAAGACGTCTTGGTTCATTCATTATTATTGTCATTTGTTTGCTTACTTAGTAGTTATTTATAATGCCTTCCTATGATAACAAAAAAACACTGAAGATTTTCGGTTGCTCATAGTGTATTGAAATTCCATTTGTGATACATGTTCCACAACGATGCTTATTTTTCGTAAAGTTAGAGCTAGACACTAACTGCATTATAAGGGGAATAAGTAATTGTTAAAAGTGATATTTTCTTTGATCCGTGATCTAGCTCCAAATTTGTATTCGTAAATTTGCAGTTCTGTTTAATTATATATTAATTCTATAATTTAATCATTTCAAAAATATGCATGACAAATAAATACAACTGAATAATTAAGGGAGATATTGCATAAGTTAAATTGTCTAAGGATCTATGGGTATTTTTATTTCGAGGACACTGATTTTTGTTTAAATGGGCTCTCCACCCAATAGGCTATATATGGTGGGTCATATCATGTTTCGCTCATTACGCTACATTTACTACACTTGATTGCACGTCTTTGCCGCAACTGTTCAGTAAGTGCTGTTACCCATGATAAAATGCTAATTTGAAACCAAATCGCTCCTACCCAGTTGTTCAATGGTCTTTTTAATAGGAATTTAGTTGAGTACGCTAAGATGGGATTTCCGAATTCTGCAACTGAGCTAAGAACAAGAAGAAGAAGAAGGAGAAGCAAGGTTATTGGTTCTGAGGATGAGTGCAATCGCGAGACTTGTGAAGAAGTGGAATTGGCTGATGACGAAAGAGCTAAAGAGGTGATAGCCTCCATCTTCGGCGAGAGTGACAATGAGGGTAATGGGGACTTCGAGGGCTATGGAGAAGACGAGCTGGAGGTGGGCGGGAATGCGTCAGATTTGGTAGAGACCAATTCCCTCGTGCGTCCGAGTCATGGATCAGACAAAGCGCGTCGTCGTGGCAGACATGCTAAAACCAACCGTGGTGTTGTTGATGGCAACCATGGCCAGCATAAGAAGTTGACTGATCCACGTGCTCAAGGAGGGAACGATGATGGTGGTGATGGCGGCAGCGATTTGAAGGAAGAGTTTGTGTCGGACTTCGATGCTTACTTGAGGCGCCGAAAGGAGGCGAGGGCGGCAAATGCACGCCATCGTAGGCAAAGAGGAAGTGCGTCGTCGAAGTCGGAGATCCTCGAGGACGACGGGGCTGAGATCATCAGTGAGCTGGCAGCGAGAATGCGAGCTGCTGCCGAGGAGGACCGGAGACTGGTGGCGAAAAACCAGCCAGCAACTAATAAGATTGCCATGCTGCCGGAAGTGAGCCGAACCTTAGTTCGAGCAGATGTACAAAGTGCCCTGTGTGATTGCGGCATCTTGAGTGCAATCACGGAGTGGTTGTCACCGGTTTCGCGGCACACTTTACCCAGCATTGGCATTCGGGAAACACTACTGAAGCATTTGTGTGCGCTGCATATTCAGGACACAGACCTGCTTGAGGAATCGGGTATCGGCAAGGCCGTGATGTACTTATCCAAGCATCCAAAAGAGACACGAGTCAACAAACAGCGTGCCGGATATCTCATAAGTACGTTCACAGATGACATTGTTGTTTGCAGTCAGTTTAAGAACAGGGCTTTTAAATGGGTATTCGGTTTCACTTTGTAGACCAATGGAGCCGACTTGTCTTCAATGTGCCAGGCGACTATACAACTATTTCGAGGGAGGAGCGCTGCACAATGGATATGCTTCGCAGCAAACCCAAGCGTCATTTGCCCAGGTTAGTAAAATGCCCGTAGATTTAAACCTGCTGAGTGTCGTTTTGTTTGATTGTGTGTCATTGTACGACCTGTTTGCAATGCGCGTGCAGCGAGGAGCGTGAGAATGGGTTGCAGAAGGGAGAAGGGGAATCGTCGATGACCTTGGCAACTCTGAATTTTGCCGGCGGCTACGGCGGCGGCGGTGGCGGGGACCCGGGTCACTGTGTAAACCGAGCGAGGGCGCCACAGCCCTCCACCAAGGATTACGTGGTGCGTCCCCAATGGAACACGCAGTGCGAGGGCAGCGACGTCAGCGTCGGCGGCGGCGGCGGCCGTTCTGGCTACGAGGACAATGGCTCCAAAAGCAACATTCGCAACAACGAGCCCGGTGCTTCTCACATGGCGAAGCGCTCGCGAAGGTCATCACATTCAGGTGCCGCTGCCGCTATCTCGATCAGGAGCCGACTTGAGAAGAATATTCGTTCGATCGCGAGACTCGCAGCATCTCGCAAAGTGACGCGTTTCCTGCGCGCAGGCACTCCCCTCTCATTAACTGGTCACAAAACACTTCCATAGCGCCTTACTTAGTGTGACGCCTCAGCTATGCAACTAGTGGTATTTTGAGACGAAATAAAAGGTGCATATTTAGACACTTGTTTGCTTTTTCCACTTGTTCCAGAGGAAAACCAGAGACTTTTTAGGTGGCCTCTATCTGTTTTGTACTTGGTCATGGTTCAAGCAGTTTATTTTTCGCAGTATCGTGGTGGTTGCGCTACGGCTTTGCTGCACAATAACATAACCAACGGAGATTATTTCCACAACCTTGGTTGAGGATAATCATCAAAGAATCACTGGCTGAAGTGTTCTTGAACC
>JAUOZQ010001021.1:0-19585 GCA_030710315.1 Anomotaenia brevis
ATTCAGGGCTATCTTCTAGATCAAATCTCTCTTAAACTTTATTTACTTATGGTAAAAACAATTGATTTATGAAAACACAACTATTGATTGCTAGCGCTTTAATTGCAAATTCAGTGATCTTTTACTAATGTTCCAAAAAAATAATAGTTTCAATATATGCATGTTTAAACTTAAAATTTTTAATAATATGAATATATGAAATAAGAAAGCTTCAAACAAAAGTGAATCAGAGGCATGTTTGAGTTAATTCAGACAACTACATTCTTTGAATGATTTCACTTTTTAATGGTGCTTAAATTTCCTTTTAAATATCTTTCAGAATTGAGTTTTATGCTTCATAAATTATCGATAAATATACAATTCGTGTTTCACCTAATATTTTTACCTTCCAAAATGCCGTCAGCATTTCTCAACGTCTAAGTGAATTTACAGTTATTTCTTTGGATTCAAAAACTTCGCAGTTTATTTAACTCAAAGGCTAGCTAAACACTCGAATAGGATGTAGAGGGACCAATTAAATAGTAAATTTTTAGTATTTTGTAAGTTATATTTTTTGAGAATTAAAAGCATTATCTCTGTGTAAACTTAGCTAATTTGGTAAGCACTTCACTAGCATCGACCAAAGTTACCTGCCGTATATTAAAATTTCATGAAAACTCTATGAACTTTCCACAAGAAATTTGACGCATGCATTAATAGAGATGTGTTCTAAAATTATTTACTTAAAGAAATCAAAAAGGCTTCTTTACCAAAAGAAACGAAAACTGCATTTGAGTTTGACATACATTAGCCTACACATAGTTGTTTTATTTCAACAATTTTTAAAAGAAATGAACTCATTACGAGTTTGAATGGTGCTTTTGTTTTATTGGTATATGTTAAGTTAACTTTAGGAGTTTCTGAGCCTTTTAAAATGCGAATCGAAAAAAAAACACTTAATGGAATTGTGTCAATCTCAGGAAATCGTAGAGGTTTACATAATATTTTAATCTTTTGTTAAAAAAATATGGATATCATTTTAATTATAGTTTTATAAGTAAATAGTTTTTTCGTAAACAAAAACAAGTTTCCTGCAAATGAACAATTGAGATCTCACATATACACAATTCTATGAACATAACAAAAAATGGCACGAGAGTTAACTCACCTAGAGTGCATTAATTTTTTGTTTTTTCTATACATTATATTACTGAAAAAAATAAGTATCATTTACACTATAACTAGGGTAATCTGTTGTGTTGCAAAAAATAAAAAAAACGTTTTATTTATTCACATAAATTGGTCAATTTAACTTATTGTTTATTAAAAGTTGCAATATGTTCAAAATTCATCTTTCACAAAATTGTTAGTAAATTAATGATAAATGGCACGGAAGTATTAGTTCACTGAAAACTGTTTTAAATCCCTCATGTATTAATTAAAAATAAAACAAATGTCAATTTTGAAAAATATATATAAAAGCAGTCATTTTTAATAAGATTTTGAAATTAATAATATATTAAAAAGTGACTTATGTCAAGTCTTGTTTGTTTATAATTTGTTTAAAGGTGTGAAACCGGCGATTAGGATTTCAGAGGATAACTGTTTGAACCCTTCATCTGCTTAAGTATTGTTGGCGTCTACCCTTGTTATTATAATCTTCATTTAACATGTAATAAATATATTTTATTGATTCTTGTTTACTATTTTTTTCTATCTTTTGTTTTCATTTAAAATATCTGCTTTTGAGAAAATAAAAAAGTGATTATTAGTCATCGGCCTTTAATCATAGTTCAGTCTCTAATTTTATTACACTTAACTAAGAAGAATAGATTTTATTATTATTTATAAAAGCTATACGATAAAGGTAAATCGAATGCCTCTAATAATGAAGATAATTTAAATTAACCCTATCTACAGGACCGAAAGTCAATTATAAATGTTAAAGAATTAATTAACAATAAAACGTAATGCTTATCGCTTCTAAAAACTTTCTAAGTAAGTTAAGTTGTTACTTATTAATGATCACAGCACAATTTCACGACCGCTAGAAGCGACATAATTTTCTTAAGAACCAGTCTTCTATAAACATCAAAGCTTCGATGTTTATCTAGAAATATTCCAAAATCTCGTCTACTTTGCAATTTTTTCATAATTATCAGATTTTATGATTATTTTCAAGTAAACTGCATATTTTTTAATATTAACGAAATACTATGTATAACTATGTAATATATTTTAAAATAATGCATAATATAATATTATTATATGGCAATATTATATGTAATTTTACTGTGTAATAGTTATTTATATTATTATAGCAGACGGCCAAAAATTATGCACATAAGTTTACATAAATGGTTTTGTTTTTTAAGTTTTAAAAATCGTTTCTAAAAACTAAAGGCTTGTTTGTGTAGAATATATTTAACATTTAAAGAAAACAATATCCTTTATTGTAAAAAGGAATAAGCAAACTTATTTAAAAGACCAAAACAACTTTCAAGATTTTTAATCTAAACAATCAAATGGAAATTAAGAACATCCGTTAATGAATTATAATTTAAGAATCAATAAAATTCACATAAATGTGGTATTACTTTTACAGCATAACAAGACCATAATAAGATTCATTTGTTATTTTTTGCTATTTAAAGTCCTGAAAGGTAAGTCCAAGCAATTGAAGACGAAGTTTAAAGCCATGCTGAGAGTTGAATTAATGTTTTTGATAATTTTTGAAAAAGTTGAATAGTAAGCCTTAATATATAGAATTATTAACACTTCAAAATATTGATAACTGTGGTTTTGCCTGATTTTGCAGTCATTGGATTGCGTAAGTTATTAAGAAGTATCAAACATCCATCGAAATAACCGTTAAAAACTATAGTAGTCTCTTCATTTTTGTAGGTCAAACTGCCGAGGGTAAAAACTTCATTTTGATAAAAAGCAATTATAAATCGATTCCTATTTTCGTTTTGTTTTAAAGTCCAGTGTAAGTTTTTTTCAATAGTTACAAAATCGACCGTTTTAACTTCACTCATTACATTAGTCAAAATAGGCATTTATGGTATGTATGATAAATAGAATTTAACTTATTATAAATATATTATATTTCAAATAAAACTCTTAATTAGCTCCTCCTGGTATGGCTGAATCTTTCAAAAATAAATATTTTTGAAATATTAACAATTTTTGTTTTTTGAGTTTTGAATTCAATGGAACAGGGTCTGGAAGTCCAGGTATTTTTCACATCCTCAATTATTTAATTGTATTTAAATTATAATGAAAATATATTTGCACTGTTGTAGCCATTTACCTGTGGTAAGTGTTAAATGCACTGTAGAAATTGAAAGAAAAGCACTGTGAAATGCATTTTGCTAAACTCACGAGTTTGTAAACACAAAAGTGTGCATTGCTACGAAGCCTCGACTCCTCGATTTCCGTAAGAAAAAATCTTCTTTTGTGATAAATAAATATAATTAAAACGGTTTTTGATTTGAAATAAAGATGTTATTGGTAAGGTCTTTTTTGGTACACAAGAGGTTATACAAGTACACTTTCTAAATTGATGCTCAACAAAATTTAGTGCTGGCTGCAGACGTGTATGTGAGAATGATTAACGAATTTAAAATGCGATTTGAATTTTTAACTATAATTGTTTTATGCAGCTTGTACGAGTGTGGATTTAAACCCGGAAAACAAAGTAAAACTGAAGAGATTTAATTATAACCTACTGTCACTAATAAATACTTCAACATTATTGTGTTTAATAAGTGTAAAAGGGACAATCCGATTGTTATAAGCCTAGGCTAACGAAATAAGGTTTTATGAAAAGCACATCTAAATAAGCATTTTAAAGCATTTGTAACTGTCAGAGATGTAGTTTAACTTTTTATCTCATCATGTTTTGCTGATTTTCCTTGAATTAGCGCAGTGCTAATCAGTTCCAAAACACTCTTTTATTGTTAAAGGACAATCAACTGCCTAAGCTGAAGTTTTGCATTACTTTAACCATTTTTTTTAGTTTAAAAGGTTGCAGAAAGTAAAGCATTCCGATATGGCTAGAGAGGTTTAACTTACAACAAATTTGAATAGTTCTATCCAAACAAACTCGGGTTTTGGTTTTCCAATTTTCATTAACAGCAGTAGTGTACTAATGCAAATACGATTAAGGATTTAAATCTGCTTAAATAGCTGTTTTTATATTTATGTTCCTCTCTCTTTAAAATTAACCAATTTAATAATGCTTTACAAAAATGCCAAATGCCATCATTAACAATCCCAATGTGTTTTCCATAACGCTCTTTGATAGGTGTTATATGCTTTTTTTGTTTCTAAAGAAATATCAACCAAAGCAGTTTTCACTAGAAATTTTTGCTTTAAGGTATAATAAAGCTATTATTAGAAAGGTAATGCCTTGATCGCTTTTTAACGAATATGTTCAGTTTACTCATGCAGTGACAATGGAATAATCTTAATCTGCCTTTGTATAATGCTATAACCTCTATATAATGGCTACGTAGAGTAGTGCAAATATGTTAATTGTTCAAATGCAGTTTTCTGATATTAGTAACTGCCGTTTTGACTTATTATCTAGTGTATGGTATGGGTAAGCTGCGGAGTATTGGAACGCGTGAATGTTCGTTTGGTCAAACTTTTTTCCAGATTCAATAGCAAAGCGTAATGCATTTTATAAAATTATACACCATTTGCCTATTTTTTTAAAAGGTTCTCTTTAAGATGCACTAATCTTCAAATATTTATTTCACTAGTGAAAGCTGGTACGGTTAGTTTAATAAAACTTTAATTACTCTAGTAAGTTCTGAAGCCCAAAGGCATTCCCTCTGATATGGTGATATACTTTTCTTCATGTATATTTTTCGAATGCCTTTTAAAAGGTCTTCATCTGCAATAGGTGTAATTTTTTAAACAGAATAATTAATACGGCAGTGCGAAACACATCCAATCGAACTCACATCTATTATGAAAGAAAAGTGAATTCTGTTCTGAGCCAGTTTGTTCCTTTCGTTCATAGAAAACGCTTAGTAAAAAACGAAAATTCTAAGTTTTAAATATTTGAAAAGAACGTGCTATTCGTAATTATTTTAAATATGCAGTTAATTGGTTTTATGCTCTTGCATTACACTTAACACACTTTAGCTATCTATCCCACAACATAATTGCGAATAAATTTGGGCACCTATACAAAACGAATTTTAAATTTGTTTTATTATTACTTTAAAGATTCGATTAACCTGTTTTTAAACTGACCAAAAACGCTGCACATTTAAGATTTAATTTGACAATGTGAATACTTTTTTGAAGAATAAATTATTTAGTAATTATTTTCTTTCATATAAATGCATTTAAACAGTATCAAAAATTCCGTAGGTCAAAATTCATCAACTACCGAAAGGCATCTGGCATAAAGTATATTTTAAATAAATGTGAGACAATAAAAGATTTAAAAATTGACAAAATATTGCTATTTTGAATTATATGCAATATCTATTGGATAAATCATAAAACAAGAAATGCTGTCTGGAATGCGCAAATCAGTGCAAACAAATTTTTTTACGGAAATCATTTTATTTCGCAGACATACAGTTATAATGTGACTCTGTTTAAGCTAATAAATAAATATGACATATATTTATGTATATATTTAGAAGCATAGCGCCCAGAAAGAAAAAAAATCGAAAAGACTGTCAATTTGCTAAACAAAACTCTGGTTTACTTGCTTATGCATTATGCACCATTTATGATTAACTCTAAAGTCATCCTATCAGGGAATTGCAACATGTGGCTACCAATATACATGTGTATATATATACACGCACCTTTTGTCAAACGCTTAAACACTTCATGAAACAATGATGAGAGCAGTGCTGATATTTGCAATAGTTATGTCAGTTTTTTTAATGAAATTGAGAAATAAGTCTCACCAAGCGGAACAAACCAATTTTAGCGATAATATACTATTATTAATAACTGGGGTTTTAACGGCAATCTGGCGCTTGGATTGGGTAAATTAAAAAGCAACTTAACGTGAAATTCGCCCTTCAAAACATTCATTCTTTTCAGTAAAAATTGCAAACTGTAATTCTTTTTAAAATATATATATATTTAAACAATATGCTGGTGGTTTGAATCAAAAAATGCTTCCGATTGAAGTAGGTTCCATTTACCTACGTATCTCATTTTTCCGATTATGTTTATCAAATAAAAATAGGCGAAATTTATTTTGATGGCATGTTCAAAACTCTAAAAACTTTAGTAAAATCTCATTTTCAAAAAAAATTCGAATGACCATTGAAACCTGGTAAGATTTACTCAATGAAATAATATCCATTTGCGGGAAGTAAAACTCTCCTTCCTCGAAGTTTTTCGATTTTGAGTTTTAGACTATGAACTGTTGATATTTTACAACCTTTGTATTTACCAATGGCCTGAAAATTTTTTATTGGAGCATAATAACTGGTATTTATAAATAATAGGTGCGAAATACGCTTAATATGTCATTTTAGCTGCACATAATCAAATTTGAATTCTCAATGAAAAAGTGAATTCTGTCTTCGCTCCGTTAATTTTTGTATTGCGTACGTTACTGACACTTTGATGAAAGAATAGTTCTAAAATTTTTACAAAAAATCATTTCATTTTGCAAACATAGCTGTGAAATACACTGATTAAAACATTAAAAAATGAATTTATCCTCGGGCTTTTTGTGGTGTCCTATTTTTCCGTCTGACACTTAGATTGTGTTTCAAAATAGATTTTTTTAAACACAAACAACAATATATATATAAAACAATATATGCATTTCTAGAAATGCAAAGTCTGCACCAGGTTAGAACAAATCCAAAGACTGGTGTAGTTCCAAAATCAAAGCAAGATTGCATACATTTACTGGTTAAATATTATTTAACTGTGATTGTTAGTCAAAACTGAAGCCAATTCGCATTGACAAATTGCATTTTTGTGCTCACTGGAAAACACAACACAAAGTTGGTTACCAACACAAAGAAGGAAACTCTCTTTTCATCAATTTTTGAAAGACGCTAGGCAAAAAAACACTCCAGGTTACAATAGTGGTTTATTATATGCATTATTAAAGTGGCGATCCTGTTGCCTGTGGGCACCGAGGATGTGTGTGGACCAATTTTGGAGGCTGCTGACTGCCGATCTAGTGTGGATGCCGTCGAATGTGACATTAGCGTCCAAATTGACACAGCAGTCCAAATGGACTTGCACCTGCGTCGAAGCGCTGAACTCGTTGGATTAAAGCAGGAATTCATTAATGATTTGAATTAAATTCAAATTGCTTATTTTTAACGCGATATTGAACAGCAAGCATTACAAGATTTACCTTCGTTAAAAACCCATCAACTCTTTGAATTTTATTCATTTCAATAAAGATTGCAAAATCTTATTATAAGTTTATATATATATATATATATTCATACACAATTTCTAAAAAATCACCAGTTCTTAGTGCAAAACTTGACGTCGAAAAACTTCGAAAAAGGAAAGTTTTACTTCCCGCAAATGGATACTATTTCATCAAGTAAATCTTACCAGGTTTCACTGGCCAAGAGAATTTTATTTGAAAATGGGATTTTACTGGAGATTTTAGAGTTTATAACATACCATCGAAAAAAATCTCCCCTTTGTTTCTTTGTAATACATAATCGGAAAAATGAGATACCTAAGTAAATGGAACCTACCCCAATCTGAAACATTTTTTTTGATTAAAACCAAACACACATTGCTCAAATATATATATTTTGAACAGGAAAAGTAAATATCACAGAATACTTCCTCTCTTACACATACCAAAGGCTGCCAGAAAAGAAGTCACTTACGCAATTACCAATATCACAAAAGAGTAAATTTTGGACATCATAATGCTTACCTCTCGACTTTACCAGAGTTGTTTAAGTTGTCAACTTATTTCATTGTGTGAATTTTAAATTTTGTATTGTTTTTGTTTGTTTTAAATTGGAGGTGCTTGAATCTATAATGAAAAAGAATTGAATTTCTAAATTGATTTCGTTAATAATTTTGCACATACCAGTGCGCAGTGTGTGCTGTATAAATACATGTTTAATTTCCTGTTAGGGACTGCATTCAACCAGGTTATTTTAGGGCCAAAAACTTACCAATAACACCTTTATTTATAAATAGGAAATTATTTATTTTATTATTTTTAGGAAACAAAGGCTTCGTTACTGTGCTTGGGGAATAGAAGGTCTGTCGCAGAAATCACTTAAAACATTTTAAAACAAAAAGGTGAGTTAGAAATGGAAAATGTTTTTAATAATTTATTATACATTCAACACATACCATCGAGAAATAACTGTGGTATATAACAACTGACAATTTATAAAATCATTCAAATGCAAACAAGTAATTTTACATTACCAAATCCAAGGAAAAACCTCGGAATTTCGAAACTTTACAAAAAAGTATTGCTTTCTACAATTGCATATTTTTTTACGAAATCATACCATCTCGCACTAATAAAAGTGAGTTAAATACAGAAGTGGGCATTCTACACCATTAATTTGTTGACCAACCATTTAAATATCCCTGTACTGATTCAATTTGTAAGATTTATATAATTAATAGTGATTTTTCCTATAAATAGTATTTTTTTCTTTAAAAACTTACGGCATACTATAAAACCACTTGAAATTTAGTTTGGCCACAAAAAGTTATAAATTATTGAGTTTAAATTATTACAATATGCAGTTGTAACTATAAAAGAATTAGAAAAAAACACAAATATTTTTCTGAAAAGGAAAGGTAAATGTCACGGAATACTTCCTCTCTTACCCATACCAAAGGCTGCCAGAAAGGAAGTCACAAACGCAATTACCAATATCACAAAAGAGTAAATTTTGGACATCATAATGCTTACCTCTCGACTTTACCGTAAATCGTTAATACAACTATAAAAAATCTTAGCATAGCCCCAAAATTTCTTTTCACTCTTAACGAAAGCCACTCTAGGATGTTAAGAGGGAAATTTTATGATAGTTTTTGCTCAGGTTAATAAAACGTGGTGGATATATTTATTACGTAAAACAATAAAACGTTTTCAAGGCTTAGAATCGCTAATTGCATTGTCTGTTTTATTTACAAAGGAAAACGGCCTAATAGTTATAAAAAAGTAATTATAAATGATAAATAATAATAAATAATTAAAAATAATTACAAAAATAATTATAAATTATAAAAAATTCTTTTAAAAGAAGTAGGCAAATGCTGCAGAATTTTTTAAGGTGCATTACGCTTTGCAATTGATTCTTAAGAAAAAAGTTTAACCAAACGGACAATCACGCGTTTCAATACTCAGTAGCTTAACCAAACCATGCACTAGATAATAAGTCGAAACGGCAGTTACTAATATCAGAAAACTGCATTTGAACAATTAACATATTTGCCAAAATATCAGCATTGCTCGGAACATCTTGCACTAATCAAAGTAGCCATTATATAGAGGCCATAACATTATACACTTACATGATTGGATGTTTAAGACAAAGTAAGATTATTCGATTGTCAGCATGAGTAAACTGAGAATATTCGTTATAAGGCGATCAAGAAAGTACCTTTTAAATAACAGCCCAAATATATCCTAAAACAGAAGATTGCTACATCAAACTACGTGCATTTATTTTTAAAGACAATTTCTCTTGAAAACTGTAAAATTTTAATCATTGGTTATTATTTCTTTGCAAAAAAAGCACTTGACACCTATCAAAGATCGTTATGGAAAACTTACTGGGATACGTAATGAGGGCACTTGGCATTTTTGTAAAGGACTATTAAATTCGTTATTTTAAAAGAGAGAGAAACATTTAAATATAAAAGCAGCTATCTAAGCGGATTTGAAACCCTTAATCTTATTTGCATTAATACACTAAAGCTGTTAATGGAAATTTGAATACCAAAACCTGAGTTTGTTTGAAATGAATTATTCAAATTCATCGTAAGTTAGACCTCTCGAGCCATATCAGAATGCTTTACTTTAGCAAAATTTTCAACTGAAAATATAAGTATATTTTCCTATTTAGATTTCGTGAATTAATTCACACATCTACGTTTGCAATTTGAACTCTATATTTAGAATCTCATGCTAGATAATGCAGCTATTTATAATTCGTTCAGAAAATACTTTAAACAAGCCGTATGCAAATACTTGAAAAAAGGGTTGTGTGGTTCTTTCTTGTATACATCTATTAAAATGAAAGAGTTAGAGAGTTTTATTCTATAGAAGTTTTATTACACCTCAGTTGAAGCTGTTTAGCACAAGGTGGTATTAGTAAATATATTTGTAATTGGTAATCATTACACTGATTCCATTTTGAATTTGTTGCAAAGGTCCAGTTTATTAACAGGTTGATTTAAATTATCTTAAATAAAATTTAGGTTTTAATTCTCTTTTTTGTTTAAGCTTACAGGTTTGCAATAGAAGATGCATTTCAGAATGTGATATTAGAGAATAAACTCGACCAATCACTCAGAGAGCAAAAATAACATACAAATAGCATCTAGTTTGCGAATCAAAAGAAAAGTTTAGACGCAATTTTCTTGTCTAAGAAAGCGTTGTCTTACGGAAACATCGGGATTTTGGATTAAGTGCAGATTTTTCTGGAGTTATTTTATAATAAATCGTGAATTTTACTAGTCATCCGAAATTAATCTTTCCAAAATGCATAAATTGCTAGTAAAACCTACCATAGATAAAGGTCTGTTAAACAATTTAAACAGACATATCAAGTGAAATATTGTTAAAGGCGCAGTAAAAAGTACTACCGGTTCTTGCTGTATTGCTGTATTTGCCTAGATCAGCAAATATTTTAACCCGAAAACTAAAATTAATTGGCAACTAACAAGGCTGGTATATATTGAATATTACGTTTCATTTCCGCATAACTGAGTGCACTTTGAGACTGCTTTCTAAATGCACGATTCCCCAAATTTATTCTGCTACTTTACTTTTCTCTGTGGCTTTTGTTCTGCGGTTTATATTCAAATTAATGTGTTTTGAGATATTCCTAATTATTCTTTTAGTTTTAGAAGCGATATTTGATTTTACAAAAAATATTTATAGACCATATCGTATCAAGTGGCATTAATTAGGGAAATCGAAACTCAAAATTTAGATATTTTAACAGCTTCATTTGATTTTTTTGCACGTTATTAAAAATCGTTTTAACAATTTAATATGTTTGAAATAATTTTAATATATCATGACTTAAATACTCAAAAGTGTTCAAAAGTACATTCATACTTTGGTCTGAATGACTGACCTTTCATTTTAAAAAATCAATAATGAATACTGCAATTTAACTTGAAAAATGTTTGCACAACGATCGTGAATTGAATGATTGTTGGCAGGAGTTGTTTATACTTATAATGTTTTAATTGATGTATTGCTTAAATTGTAAACATTTCAATGGATGTGTCTTTTTCGAGCTCTTACAGTGGTGTCAATGAATATTTATTGAAAATATATTACGGTTGAAATATTTATTTGAAGGATTCGGCGAAACAATGCAATGTTTATTTGTTGTTTGATTTTTTGCTTGGGATACAATTGCCTAAATAGGTGTTGCAGCAATCTTGCGTAAAATTCAAATTTAATTATTTTTTTCATGTTGAATATTGTTGATAAATTTGCACATACTGGTGCACAATTCGAACTAAATATTCGAAATTTCATATAAATAACATTTAGATCCGATGTAGAGTGGCTTACCAATGGCATCTTAATTTAAATACAAAATAATCATATATAAATAACAAGTTTTTCTTTTACATAAACGTTTTCTTACAGTGATGGGTTAAACGGAGAACTTGAGCATGTTCCACTATCGTTTTTTTAATTTCAAAAGTATTATTATAAGCATTTCCCAATCTCATTTTAAGATATTCCACTTACCACCTGAAAATAATTATGAATTTCAAAAAAAATATTTAATACATCATAAATTAACGATTTGTGAACTAAATATAAATAACCATGCTTCATCAAAAATTTCGGCACCTGATAACTGGAAAAAATAAATATTCTTAGTTTACGCAAAATGCGATTTTTGTTAGTAAAATCTTACCAGGTCACACTTATTAAAGAAAGTTATTGTAAATTAAAAAGAATTAACAAAAATTCATTTTATATTTCGGTACCATAACCAGAGAGTTGCACTAGTTGTTTTTTCCTTTTCGTTAGATTTAACTGAGCAGTTCATTAAATAAATAATTTTCAGTGGGAACTTACAAGTTGCTTTAATCAAATTAATAATTAAGTGGGTTTCTTTATCTTTTATTTACTTAAATCAAATTATTACTGTTGGCAGTTGTAGCTTTGAGGAAATAATAAAAGATTATTTTTTAAAGGATAATGTATTGTTCAAATTAGTTCTTTACTTACCCGTACCAAACACTGCAAATTTATTCGCAATCACTTAAAATGGAGGAATTGTTTATTTCTGTGATTTTTTCACTCACTTTTCCACTTCATATATGACAATTAACAAAATAAATGCAAATTTTAGCATAAATCAGGGTTAATCCGTTTCTGCTCACACAAGATCTATCGTGGACCTTAAATAGGAAACCACGCATAAATCAGTTTTATTAGGTGATTCGGTGTGTGCCAAGATAGGGATTGGTTAGTAGCTTTTATTTTTATTGGCAACTGCCTATAAAATATGATTGCTACCCACTAAGCGAATCCTCTGCCTTTGAATTATCTAAAAGCCTATCTATTTCAAGGTAAAATTTGGATGTATTAATTTTATAGTCTTTAAGGTAGCAATTTCTTTATGATAAAAGGTATATAATTAAATTACTGTCATTGAGAGAAGTTTCCGAAAAATTTGTAAATTTGGTTTTCTTTGAATTAAACCCGCAACTAAAGGATAAATAATTTATTACGATTTTGGTTAAAAATCCCTACAGCACAAATCGCACCAATTAACGTTTTTGGGCAAATCTGTTTGAATTAAATCAGTAAAATGGAGTTTAAAATAGGTGATTTGTCCAATTTTAGCAAAATCATTAGATTATCACTGTACCAAACTACGAGGATTTATTGTTAAAGGTGATTTGTAATATAAACTGCAAAAATTTGAAGCGTTGGTTATTATTTCTATACAAACAAGAGCATTTGACACCTATCAAAGAGCGTAATGGAAAACACATTGGGATTGTTAATGATGACATTTGGCATTTTTGTTAAGGATTATTGAATTGGATAATTTTAAAAAGAAAGGAACATATAAATATAAAAACAGCTTTCTAAGCGGATTTAAAACACATAATCTTATTTGCATTAATACACTACTGCTGTTAATGGAGACAGGAATACCAAAACCTGAGTTCGTTTGAAAAGAACTACTCAAATTTGTTGTAAGTTAAACCTCTCCGGCCATATCGAAACGCTTTAATTTTTGCAACCCTTTCAACTCAAAATATGGTTAGGGTATTGTTAAACTTGTCCTTTAACTACGAACGAGTGTTTTAGAACTGTTTTAGCACTGTGCTATTTCAAGGCAAATCAGCAGAACTTGATGCGATAAAAAAGTTAACCTACATCTCTGATAGTTATAAAAACGAAGTAAATTTATGTCGATAAATTGTGTCCTTTTGCACACACATTGATGACGCAGAAGAGCACGATCTTTTCATGGATCCCTGAAAAGGATCATCACAGAAGGAATCTGGGTAAGTAAGTATAGCAATTTTTCTTATAAGGTGTATTAGAACAAATCGAGATTAATTTTTTAAAAACATAGAAATATAAAACACGATCTCCTAATTGGCGGGAGCACGTTGTAAAAGTGCAACGTTGGAAAAAAGTAGCAATAAAACAGTTTTTTCAAAGCGTTTCACTTAATTCTAGCTGAAATCTAATAATTTCGACAAAAACCCACTTATTGATCTGTCTTTTGATGAAACGCGTTATTTTCTTCTACTGAATTTGAAATCTACAAAAATATATAAATTATTGCATTTACTGATTTGTAAATTCCAAATTCTTATTTTCTAGCAAACTTATTAATCACCTATTCTTGAATTTTATTTATAATAGCCTTTGGACAATACAATAATTATAATAATAAATGCATTTTGGAATTCCTATTTGATTTCAAAATTTTAATTTTATTGACAATTATTCTGAAATTTAGAAGAAAAGAATTTCTTTACAAATATGTAAATATGGAATTTATATTGAGATTTAAAAAATTCCAATTTAAAATCTACTAAAATCAAAATTACAATCACAAAAAATACAAATGTAGTGGTGATCATTTTTACATTCAGTTCTAAGGACGTAATGTAACTCTTATCTATTGAATGAAGTTTATCGGTGGCTTTACAATTAACAGATCCTGAAATATGATTTTTGATTTCCTAGTGACAGCACCAACTTTAGGACTTACTCACATAGTTCCATTTAGTGCAGCGAAAGAATGCGTTCCGAAATCTTAACTAGCCTAAAAAATCACCACGTATTTTTAAAATAAAATGTATTTCCGTTATATTATTCAACAATAATTTTAGGCATAGAATTTGGTTTCTAACCGATCTATCTTTTAAGTACTTTACTTTTTTATGATTAAATAGCATAGCAAATGTGTTACTGAGGAAGCGGTTTGAAAATTTTTGAGAACGCTTAAAATGCTCTTGTCAACTAGTGATAAATTAAAACAAGTTTTAAAAATGTTATTAATATATTAATCAGTGCTGTTTGGTTTAATATCACTTTGTCTTTCTTTGGTTTCTTTTTTTCTGCAAGATTTTTGCAAATTTGTAGAGCGATTCGAAAAGCTATTTCTCATCAGCGTCATAAAGCGACTGTTAATCATATCTTTGGAATTTTTTTAATTTAGCAATTGGCTAATATTAGCTTTTGTCGATAAATTAAAAAAAAATTAATTTATGGATACATTATTTATATTTAAGAAAACCGATACTACTCGCGTAATTGATAAGAATGGATGAACCCCATTGTAATGAGCGTCTCTTCCATTGATCAAAACCAATAAATGCAATTCTTTTTTAAAAAATACTTCTTTCTGTGGTAGAAACACCATTTTAAAACAAAATTATTATTTATTTTGATAACTCTAACGTTGTCTGTACTTTCCTTACACGATTACGTCAAAAGTTGGAGAACGTCTTAATGTTCAAAGATTTTTATACTTTAATGTGCTTTCAATCTCACAAATCATATTTTTTTATAATCCATGTAATCTATCCAAATTTTATAAGCACTACTTGTATAAGTGTCTATATAAACCGATAAAAAGGGTGTATTTGGTGTTAATGCAATTCAACCTTGCTAAATTTGTGGTTGTAGAAACCAAATAATCACTTCATCGCTTAAAATTACTTTTTTGTGTGTATTCACTTTAAAATCGAGTTTCTGTTACCTGTATAAAATAACCGAAAAAAGTTTATTTTCTTAATTTAGATTTCGTGAATTAATTCACACATCTACGTTTGCAATTTGAACTCTTTATTTAGAATCTCATGCTAGATAATGCAGTTATTAATAATTCCTTCAGAAATTATGGAGGCATTTTGTATATATCTATCAAAATGAAAGAGTCAGAGTGTGATTCTATAGAAATTTTATTGCACCTCAGTTGAAGCTGTTTAGCAAAAGGTGGTATTAGTAAATATATTTGTAATTGGTAATCATTACACTGATCCAATTTTGAATTTGTTGCAAAAGTCCAGTTTATCAACAGGTTGATCTAAATTATCTTAAAATAAAAAAAGGTTTCAATTCTCTCATTTGTTTAGGCTTACATTTTGGCATTCGGAGCTGCATTTTAAATGCCATATTAGAGAATAAACTCAACTTATCACTCAGAGAGCAAAAATAACTTACCAATAGCATCTATATTTCGAAACAAGAGAAAAGTTTAGATGCAATTTTCTTGTCTAAGGAAGCGTTGCCTTACGGAAATATGGGGATTCCGGGTGAAGTGCAGATTTTACTGGAGTTATTTTATAATAAAATTGTGAATTTGATTAGTCATCCAAAATTTCGCTTTCGAAAATGCATATAATGCTCGTAAGACATACCATAGAAAAAGGTCTATTAAACAGCTTAATAAGGCAAATTAAGTTAAAGAAAGTTAAAAGCGCAGTAAAAGTACTACCGGTTCTTGCTCTATTGCTAGGTAGTTGAAAACTTAGAGAAAGGAAATATTTTGGTAATTTTAAAACAGATTAACTTTTGTGGATTAGATCATACCAAGATCGACTAATCAATAGAAATGGAATAAGTAGTAAAAATGGTTTGAGAAATGCCTTTGTCATAATGATACTCATACCATTGAAATAACGACGCTCTAACATGATTTATTTCATCAGATTAATACAGAAAAATGCATTATTTGCTTCAAACATACACGGTTCTGCAAAAAGTCAACAATTAGTTTGCCACTGCATGATTACGTTTTTATTTAAAAAAAAATATTACCTATGGCAGTTGACGCTATAAGAAAACACAACATTGTGTTTCGAAAAGGGCGAGGTAACGCTTAGAGGGTTTGTCACTTACCCGAACCACACAGCACTAGACAGTTAGTCGAAACGACGATTAGAAATATCACAGAGGTTTATACGTGCTCTATTTTAGACTCACTTCGCAACTTCATGGAAGAGAAGTGTGAAAACTAAAGCGAATAACACCATAGCCTTGAACCACCCTCTTCAATGCTCTATCAGCCACTGCTACGCCTTAAATGGCACAGAGTGACCACTCGTTTTGGGATTCTCCTGTTAGAGGGCAGCAGATTGGTAGGTTGTTGAAAAGCTCAATAAAGGTGATTAAATACCACTTTTATTAAAGTATTTCGTAATTCTTTAAAAAAATTAAACCGTTTGTCCAGAAAATTTTTATTATTTTTTTACTAAATTAATAAATTATTTTATGATATTTGTTCTTAGTTATAACCCTCTGATTTTTATATTTATTTTCCATAAATGCGTAAGAATAACATTTTATTTTTTTGGATATCTTGTATTTTGTATTTGTTTGAGAATTTGTTCTTTTAAATAATGTGCTTTCATTCCCGAGCAGTATAAGCAAATTGAAAAAAAATTTAGATGACATTTTTTTCTGAATAAAACAGTACATGAGAATATTATTTAACTAACATATGCAAAAAAATATAAATGTTACTATATCGTAATTGTTCCAAAAATTTAAATTTTTTCATAGACTCCTTGGCGATTAAATAATAATCAAAACGATCAACAGAAATGTTGAACATTTTAATTTTAAAACAACTATTTTTTACGCTTTTCAACCAACTCACAAATACGTTTTTGAAGATAAAAGCAACTAAAAACTTTTTTAGTATATGAGGTATATTTTAAATATGTTTTTCGTATAATTTGGCTTCCCATTGATGATTTAAATGCATTTGTTATATTAACATTCAATTGAAAAAAAAATCGAATTACGTATTTCACGAACAAATTTATTCAGAAATTCAAACCAGATTGTTTTTTCCAGAATTTCCAAACGAAAAACTAATTTCACTACCTCAGAAGCGTCTTATTTTGAAAAGTTTACTTGTTTAAGTTATTAACTCATTTCATTGTGTGAATCTTCAAATTTAGTATCGTTTTTGTTTAGTTTAAATTGGAGGTGCTTGAATCTATAATAAAAAAGAATTGAATTTTTCAAATTGAATTCGTTAATATTTTTGCACATACCGGTGCGCAGTGTGTTCTGTATAAATACATGTTTAATTTCCTGTTAGGGACTGCATTCAACCAAGTTAATTTAGGGCCAAAAACTTACCAATAACACCTTTATTTATAAATAGGAAATTATTTATTTTATTATTTTTAGGAAACAAAGGCTTTGTTACTGTGCTTGGGGAATAGAAGGTCTGTCGCAGAAATCACTTAAAACATTTTAAAACAAAAAGGTGAGTTAGAAATGGAAAATGTATTTAATAATTTATTATACATTCAACACATACCATCGAGAAATAACTGTGGTATATTACAACAGACAATTTATAAAATCATTAAAATGCAAACAAGTAATTAAATATTACCGAATCCAAAGAAAAACCTCGGAATTTCAAAACTTTACAAAAAAGTAATACTTTCCACAATTGCATATTTTTTACGAAATCATACCATCTCGCACTAATAAAAGTGAGTTAAATACAGAAGTGGGCTATTCAAAACCATTAATTTTTGACCAACCATTTAAATATCCCTGTACTGATTTAATCTATAAGATTTGTATAATATATAGTAATAGTAGAAATTATTCATTTTTTGTAATTTCTCTCTGACTTTTCCACTACATATATCACAATTAACAAATGAATGCAAGTTTGAGCATAAATCAGGATTATTCTGTTTCTGCGTAGACAGGTTTTTATGTGAATCTCAAGTAAGAAATCACTCATAAATCAGTATTATTAATGGATTTAGTGTTTGCCGTGATAGGGATTGGTGAGTAGCTTTTATTTTTATTGACAGCTGCATATAAAGTATGTTTACTACCAATTGAGCGATTCCTTTGCATTTAAATTATCTAAAAGCCTATTTGTTTCAAGGTAAAATTTAGTCGTAGTATTTTTATAATCATTAAAGTAGCAATTTCATTATCATAAGAAAGTTTCCGTAGAATTCATAGATTTAGTTTCCTTTGAATTAAATCCAAAGTAAAAATTAAATAATTAATTACATTTTTTTATGAAACGAAAGTCTGTGTTAATGGCAATGCGTGACTTATAAGTGGAGTTGATAAAATGCAATTGGCAAATCCTTTCTTTGAGAACATTTTAGGAAATAATTAACCTGAAAATCAAGAAGGATATTTTAGCAATTAATATAATGTCACATATTTGCATACATATGCTTAAAAAAATATGTAAGTAGCAACGATAACAATAATCATTATAATTTAAACAAAACTTTCTGGGTTTGTACGACGCTACTTCTAATGAGGAAATGCACGATAGAAATAAATTCTTTGATAGTGACTTAATCAGAAGAAATCAGAAAAAAAATATTGTTTAATGCTGGAATCTATAATCCTTCCATAAAAATTCAACACTGTTTTTAGGCAAGGAAACCATTTACTATCAACTGATGAATCAATACGCATTTAGAACAATTGGAAACAAGCGATAATTCGAAGTTACCTAACATGTTGGGATATTAATCATCGCAGTAAAGTTATTTTATTCGAAACATATGTGGGACTTCCAATCTATAACAATATTTTCTCAATAATTTGGAGCCACAATAGATTGAATCACATTTGGTAAAAATCCACTGAGAAAGTTGCTTTACACCACATTAACAATCACTTGATACTGTGCAAAATTTTTTACCACTGAAACTTCTCTCAAAAGCGGAGAGATATAATCAAACAGAAATATTCATTGATGTTTTATTAAATATCCGTCAATTAATCAGTTAGCCTACGTGACACTGGCCGCAGCATAATTCGTAGAATGTTACAGCAAGCAATTTGAATTTTAAAAAATACTGTATTGTAGAATAACTTTCACTGTTATTCGTGCTTTCAAGCTATCATTTC
>JAUOZQ010001022.1:0-19580 GCA_030710315.1 Anomotaenia brevis
CAAACATAAATTTCTTCTTTTATTTTACCACACTTTGAAGTACACTGATAAAATTTGCTGAAACGGTAACCTTAAAACAAAAAATTCTTAACTCAACGAGAATGTTTGAGCCAGGCTGGGAGGCCTGCTTTCTGTGTGTTTGCTGTTTGCAAACTTGATGAAATCTGTCACAAAACGCACCTCACTAATAAAGACGTTACCCAAAAGGCGTCACCAGTTCAGCTCAATTTTAGGCAAAAATGCCTTTTCATGAATTGTAGCATGAGTTCATATTATCATCTCTTAGCACACTACTTCGATTTTGTCTCACAAATTCACCCCAATATAATGCGATATCTGTAAGCTTCTCATTTTTTCTTCTTTTAGTAAAAACAGTACTACTTTTGCCAAGAATTATATCTACCGTTAAAGCTATTAACGAATAAAAAACAAAATTATGTGTAAGGTAACACTGGATCTTGCAGAGAGGGCACCAAATCTCGATATTGTCATATTTCACTCAACTTTGTTTGATTTCACGCAACTTAAAATTTCATGTTCGATAAAACAACTACAATTGTGGATTTTATGTTCAAATGCCAACCAAGAAAAACATCAATCAAGCACACGTGACTAAAAATGAGTTAAGTATGTATGAGTTAGTAATGTGGCATCTAAAATAGGTGTCAGCACGATCTTCGTGATTTAAAATTTTTCCACAACCATTTTGGAACTGTGCATCTTATCGCGGTTGATATGACTTCAAGAGTAGCTGAGTGCTACAGGATAAGAAATTCCACGTTTGAGACATCTCTCAAATGTCAATAGAACTTTGTCCTCTCTGCCTTAAAGCCTCAACGCCCTTCAGGGAAATCTCAATCTCACTCTCGTCAACTTGCCCTTTTCTAAGGAGGCGTGAATTCCACCAATCGCAACGTGCACCTTTTACGCCAGCCAGCCAATGGCAGCGAAGTGGCGACTTCGCTGCTTCTAGTAGGTTGGTTGAAATGGACGGTTCGTAATTTCGCCAACTTAGCATTCAAATTTGGCTGTGAAAAACTTGGCATTTGCTTTTATCACATGGTTTAAAGAAATACAGTACTTACTAATCCTATGTTTCGAAATAAATCAAAATTGATATTGAGTTAATTTAGTGATGATGAACTTAAATGGGTCCCCTTGTGTCCAAGACCATCAGAGGTGACATTTTGCACAACCTGAGATTAGATGACAATTAAAATATGCATTACAGAAGAACTAGAAGCCTACGTTTGGAAAATGCAAAATCAATATGAAATACTAGTAGTTTTATTTATCAAGCTTAACATACTCATTTCCTTTTCCCATAAATGTTTTGTTTACCTAATTATGATTTCTTCGGTATTGATGTATCAGATAGTTGTAAGTTCGTATGTACCAATTCCGGTAGTGAATTAGTAAATTGTTATAATCAATATCTGTTTTTATTAATAATAAGGATAGTTTATAATAATAACTCAAGTAAAATTCAAAGTGAATGTCACTTTAAGTAATAATACCAACAATATCTTCCAGATAATAGAACATCGAAGGGCGGAGTAAAAGCTTGTATTAGGAGAAAGAGATAGCACGTTATGGAGGACATCTTGCTTGCACGCCGTCGTTGTGCACACCATTTATCATGACGGGGCACAAATTGTGACTGAGCGATCTGCGATTGGCTCGTTCCCTCTCCTAGTCCGAGAAATCAGTATTTACAACAGCATAACGCATAAAAACTACAAATTCATCAGTTCAGCAAAAATCATACTGTAAAAAACTACAAATAATTACACACTTCTATAATTTAAAATATTTAATTTCTAGTTTTATTTTACCATCCCTAACAATTTTTTGTGTTTGTAAGCAAGATTTGTACGGTTGGTTGTTTTAAGGTCATCTTACTTTTATTGCAATTCAAGAGTCATAAATTTTTATCTACCACTTCCGACAGTAAAAAAGACAAAATTATTAATGAAAACATCAAAGATATTATCAATAATAATTATCAATATTATTATTGTTAATATCACTTTAGAAGTCATCAGTTTAACATAGAATGCCAGATAATTTCATATTTCTCCAAAAAAGTGCCACTTCCAGTGTCTTCAAGTTACATATTAGCTTGACTGAAATCCAAATACTGAACTATGGAGGCATACAGCCATCTTCTAAAGAGCTAGATCCTACTGGATGACCAGAACTCCACTCATCACCTTCCAAAATGTGTATCGAGAGTCTGGCTCATAAGTACTTGATAGATGCTCCGCATACTGTCGGGAATACATGTCGCGAGGGACAGTGAGGCACTCACCTGTCCATTACTACTCAAGCTTAATTTGGGTTAAGTCAAAGGATCCCATCTTCTTAAATTATTACCTCACTACTTGTGCAAGCAACCTCCAACTTTCTCAAATCAACCTCCAGGTTCTCAATTAAGACCTATTGGCTTACAGATACCCTGCTCCAAGTGCACCAAACCAATCTCTACAAGCTCTACAATTTAGTGCACATTTGATTTAATCCTTTGTCAGAGAGCATTCAAAACCCACAATATCTCCACTGGAAATAACGGGAATCTGATTTTGGTAGCTCTGATTTGGGGAACAATATCTGCTGCTGTTGTTGTTGTTGAATGTCTCATGTAAAATATATTGAAAACTCTAGACAATCTTTTTAATGCGAAAAGATAGTGCCACAACCCCACACGAATTCAAATTTCATTTATTTTTATATTTATTTGTATAGGATCCTCAATATTCCACAAATACATGATATTTGGACCGCTAAAAGATGTTTTTGTTTTTTAAAAGTGTCTGGACTAGTTAAATTGCACCCAAAAATGAATAAAACAGCAAGGTTTGCATTTTTAAAATAAATGCTAAGGATTTGTGTATGAGTAACATGAACACATCACTTTAAACACAACTGAATACTTCATTCAGTTCAGCTCCTCTTGTGCATCAGTTACCGTATCTCAAGGAGGAATCTATCGGCTTGACTTTAAAATACTCTGTGATTCGATTCACCCACTTGAATAACAATTAAACAAATTGCATCCTATGCGTTTCACCATCCGAGTCGCACGCAATGGCTCTTGAATTTAGTGCTATCGTCTTGTCACGAAAAGCACCTTTAAGATTGCCTAATTTGTTCAAGTTCTAACATAGAAATTGCAGATTCTCGGTAGAGTAACAACATTTGTCATAATAAACGAATTGCCCATTTTGGCGCTTGACACCTCAATCGATATTGTTCACGAATTAATCCTACAGTTAACGTTAAGAGCCAAACGTACTTTCACAGTTTGCGACCGAAAACTATGCAAGTGCGCTTCATTAAAACCTAATTATTTTCCTAAATTCGTGGTGAATCCCGTACGATATTGAACACTTTCACTACTCTAGGCTTGATAAGATCGATAACACACCGTGGCAACATTTTCAGAAATGAGGTGCGGTTCGTGCCAGAATTCATCAAGTTTGCACACTTTGGGGCTAACTGGACACAGAGAGAAGGTCTCTCAGTAGGGATCAAAAATTGTGGTTTTATTATTTTTTTATGTTTCAAAGATAACATTTTATCAAATTCAATCATTGTTTACGAATTGTCTTCAGACTGAAGCGATGGGCTGTATTCTGATTGGTCGATAACCACTTACCAATCAGAATGACCTCTCACCTGCTTGGTTCTCGGTGCCTATAAATACGGCAAGAGTCGAGTATACGGTCATTTGCTTTGCAAGCACTCTACTTTCTACACTCATCGTCTGGAGAAGTAGAATGGATCACCAAACTAACACCGCGTCGCAGCCGTCTTCTCCCATTCCTCTCGATTCTCAATCAGGCCCTATGAGTGAAACTGTGAGCTGCTATCTTAGGTTGCATGGTTGTAGGCTGGTCCTGCCAGTGGTCCTGCTTAACACAACGCCCTATTTTCTGTCTTTCACAGAGTCATGTGCAGCAGGCTGAGGCTCCTGTTTCGCAATCCAACCGGCCGCCAGTCCAACAAAATCAACCACCACCACCACCACCACCACCACCACCACCACAATTTGAAAGCAATCCTCCCGCACCAAGTGCCACAATCACCAACCCATTTACTGCTCCCGACATCCTTGATATGATGAGGCGCCAACAAGCTTTTACAAACGATCAATCTAATAACAACATTTCTGGAATATACATTGTAAGTTTCTTTCAACCGCTCGTAAAATACTTCAATTATTGCGATTTAAAATTATCGTCTCGTCTTCTCAGCCCCCAACATTCCCTGCTGTGACTTGGGTACCTAATTTGAATCAGAATACCAACCCAAATATTTGGAATTTTGCTGGGATTAGCCACCTCCAACCTGTCGTCCCCATCCAACCCCAAGTTGTTCCCTGCGGTATGCATCGATTTAAACAAATTCCTCCAATTCCCATATTCATTGATCTTACAACTTTTATCCTTTCCTTTTGTAGCCCCAATGCAATCGTACGTTCTAAATCCAAGTATCCACATGCACATGCTACCGATGCTCAATGCACCACCGAATACGTATTTCAGTGCTCAGCCTGGTGAGATTGATTTCCTCATTGGTGGTGGTGGTGATGGAGGCTAGAATTGCTCTTGGTTGCCGATAATAATCAATGTTTACATTTTTCCTCGATTTTAGCCTTTCCGATAGAGCAGGCGTGTATTCATCCTCAGCACCAGGAGCCGGCGCCAAGGAACCAAGTGGTTCATCACGGAACCATGCCAATTGGTCCACCTGGAGCCAACTTATTCATCTTCCATTTGCCCAGTGATTTCGATGACTTGGCACTGCATAATCTCTTCGCCCCATATGGGCCAATTGTTAGTGTCAAAGTTTGCATTGATCTCCAAACTCGACGGAGTAGAGGCTATGGTGAGTCATTGGTGATTTTACTGACAAACATATCGATTTTTCATAGGCTTTGTGAGTTACTATCGCCCCGAGAGTGCGGAGTTGGCAATTCGCACCCTGGATGGCTTCACAATTGGCAATAAGCGCATCAAGGTGGAACACAAACGTTCCGAAGGTGAGTTTGCGCAAATTCGTTTGGTCAAATTCGCATGTGAGAATTCACTTGATAATTGGAATCTAGGGAGTTCAAATATGCTTTCTCGGTGTCAGTTTTCTTCCATTCAGCATATTTACTCGTTTACCCGCTGATTCCTTTCTCATTCGGTGTTCTCAATTCGCATGGTTTTCTTCTATTTCAGCCCAAGCTCCAAGGCAGTGAGATTCGCTGGACCGCCTTTCTCTCTAGAGCCAAATTTATTAGTTTAAGTACAAAAAAATTATGCTAGATACCTACCTTGTTCCATATAGAATGTAAAATATAAAAATAATATAAAAATATCTTCTTCTGTTATACATAGGCATGGATCATAAGGTATTGCTTAGGCACATTTCCAGTCTGGCATTAAATTGATAAAATCTATTTTTTGAGATAGCCAATTGGGAAATTTAAGGTCAATTTGATGTTTTGAGATTTTTATTTGTATGACTAATCTATCGACCTTAATGATTCATTTGTGATCATAGAGTGCGTGTATAGTTTAGGTCATTCATGAGACCGTATGAGTCACGGCAGACACAAAATGACCCTAATTAGTGTTTATTATTATTTTTAACGATGCTTTTCAGCTGGGACGAAGGAGTTAGATAATTAAACCTGTTGGCCATTAAAATTTTAATCCCACTCTCATTTATATTTTGTATCTACGGGCAATAAATGGCTTCGATGAAAAATTTACAGTATATTGTTCTAACGATGAGCCCTCTTAGTGGTTTATACAAACATGTTTTAGATGTTTTGTTCCCATAATTGACGGAATTAGTAATTTAATTTTTTGGGGGTATACATAACCTATAATGTTCATATAAATACTTTTATGATATATAAATGCAAAAGCACTATTGCAGGTCAGTTTAATGTGAAAATCTCCACCTTCAAGGAAACGGATTAAACTAATGACTGATTAATTTAACTCTAAAAAGCATTTATTGTCTCACCCAAAAATCAGTAAAATTAGTTGAGCATGAGGTGATTTCATGCGTTTTTGAAGGTACGACGTGACTGGCTACCGTGAAATGAGCTCCAAAATTCACCATTCAACCATCCTATCCTTCACAGCTCAGATCAACTTTAGGCAAAAATGCCTTTTCACGAATTGTAATATGAGTACATATTATCATCTTTCAGCACACTACTTCGATTTTGTTTCACGAATTCACTCCAATAATGCGATATCTCTAAGCTTCGCACTTTAGCTTTTTTAAAAGTAAAAAATACTTTTGCCAAGAATTATCCCTACGGTCAATACTATGGGCGAATAAAATAGAAAATTATGTTTAACGTAACACTGGATCTTGCAGAGTAGCACCAAACCTCGAATTTGCAATATTTCACTCAATTTCGTTTCATTTCATGCAATTAAATTTTCATGTTCGACAAATCAACTTCAATTGTGTGTTAGATGTTTAAATTCCAAACAAATTAAGACATCAAACGAGCACATGTGACTGATGCTTAGCTTTTTAAGAGGATCTCTCTCAAAACATTGACTTTCACCATTGAAGCAGAGAAGGAGGAACGTCGTCCGCACAAAGCCACAGAATAGCCGAAAGTCCAAGTTGTTGGCTTAGTAGAACCGCGGCACTCTAAATGAGATTGTTAGCTAGGGTTTCTAGACCACGGCTCCCAACATCACTGCAGAGCTCTTCAATTAACACCTACAGAACCCAGTCCCTTGGGGTTCACGGATTCCATCCGGAAGAGCTGCAATTGGAACACTTATGCTCTCACCGAGAAATACTTCAAAGCATTTAGAGCAGTAGAGAAACCTCAAGAAAATGTCCAACAAACAGTGGCAAAATGTGATTTTGCCTGACGCATCATCGCCGTTCACCTCATTTCCGATCAGTGGCCGAGTGCACGTTTGGAGACAAGCGAAATAATGACTTACTCCAGACTGCTGTGATGCTGATGATGGTAATGATGATGATGATGATTATCTGGGCGTCATTAGAGCGGGCCAACGATTTCCCATTTATGGAATAGGGATGAACGGCCCAGACTATTGCAGAATCTTGAGTGACCAAGCTCATCGCACATTTGTTTAAGAGCTATTTTAGGAAGGCCACTCCACCATCTTTCAAGATGGCAGTGCAGTAATAATCATTACAACTGGAAGTGTGAGGAAATGGAGGCGCGAGGAAGATCCCACCACCACTATCGCCACACCCCTACCTCATTTTTGTTGTGGGGCATTTAAGACGGATTTGTGAGACTCAAGCAAGAAGTCGATTACCGCGGCTGCATTGGTCTTGAAAGGAACTGGAGAGTGTTCCAAATGAGCAAAGGACGAAATTCCCTCTAGAACTTCATCATAATGCATTATAATTGATTGACTTTTCACTTTTGCCCAACCTTTGCATTCGATGTGGCGTCAGTCGGGATTAGAGCGATGCAGATAGTGAAATTGAGGTCTTTATGGGCAGCGTTAAATAAAAATGCACCACATCTGGCACCATGAGGCATTGAACTCCCATAAGGTATAATGAAGAAATCCTAAGCAGCAAACTACCAACTTTTAGATAGATTCTCAGGCTGCAGTAGAATGGCGAATCGAAGACGAAATTTCGTATTGAAAAGAGAGAAAAGCCCTAGCACTTATAACCTGCTCAACATGATTAGGATGTCTCACTAAATTATCATTACCAATACACTTTTAGTTCAAAAAGCACATTATACAATTCCCTCGCTTGTGTCAACAACGAAGCATTGCAAGTGAACCGACACTTGTCCACTTGCGGGGAGAGCTAATAGACACCTTGGTTGCCCATTCAAAATGACGAAAATCGTGGCTTTATTGTTTTATGTCACATTATCAAATGTCGACTGATGTTGGGCAGGGACATGATTGCTTTGACTATGCCCTGTATTGAGCGAACTTTGAGTAACCACCAAACCGCCAGAACGCAATTGGATGTGGATGTTTGCAAATCCTGCAGTTGCGCTTCTCAGACACTGCATCAGGTCTAGTTTATCGACTTTGTCAGAATCCAATTCATTTACAGTCAATATAATTTTCGTAGCAATTGTTATTCTATGATAAATTTCGTCCAATGAAGTAGTTGAATCCAAATCAACCTGGAGTGCCTCGATGGAGAAATGTGGAACTAAGGACGCGGGGTTTGGACGGATGAGATGCCTTATGTTCTTGGGTACCTTGATCAATGAAGACTAATTATCCACCAATTCCATTCGAGGTTGTTGGGAATTCTTTTCTATAAGGAGTGAAGACTTTAAAACGTTGCAAGTGTTGTATTACACTTATTTTTGGTTGAAACGATTGCACTGCAATCAAGCCCTTATATTCAAATTAGGGTTCCGTATCATTCATTCACTTGAAACCGCTCAAAATACCAATGAGCTTAAGCATCCCTGATGAAAAAATTATCTCGAATATCGTAGAGACGATGGCGACGGCAGCGGTAATATACTTCTTTTTGGGGTCTAAAATCGGCCACGAAACGGAGATTGAGGTCTGAGGATTGTTGTGCCAAGATGTGATGCTTAATTCCATCAGAAGGATTCTTATGCCATGGACTGGTGCAGTATTATCGTCTTGAAAGTTGGCGGCGTTCTTTTCTGAAAGCCACAGCTCTTCAACAACCATAGATTGATGATCTTCGTCTCCCAAAATTCCTAAATAATCTCGTCTGTCAGTTCTTCTTCAACGAAGGGGAATTTCAAGAATGACGTGTTCCTTAAGCTATGTAGTGATTTCAGAAATCGCGGAATTCCAATCCACCCTAACAACTCCATTTAGAGTCCGACGGTCTCTCTCAGAAAATTCGATTTTCGGCTCGACCTGTGTTTTGCTGAGAACGACGCTTTTCCTTCTCTGTTTCAAAGGCAATAGTCATTACTTTTGGGAGAGGAACTCTTGAACCGCCAGGCGCTCGTGGGGTTTAATGACATTAAATTTAATTTTGAATTAGTGTTTAGTCTCTTATTAGTGCATTTAAAGCCTTTAGCAAAACCAAAATTATGTTTGAATATGGTGCATCCAAATCATCTGTAAGATATCACTTATTGAAACAAGTTTGAGATCAGAATCCACACTTCCATTGATAAATGCCAAGGCATTGTTGCATTAACACTCGATTTGTGTAACATTTTGGTATTTGGAAAGTACTTCAAATTATCCACTGGTTAAATGTAATTGCAAGACATCTTTAGCTTGTTCTCTTAATAACACTATCTGTGAGTACCCTTCCCTACATGGATAAAGGTCCAGCGGGTGAGGCCTGGTGGGGCCTCTTAGGGGCTGACAACTAAACGAAGCTTGAAGAACTTCATCAACTTTTAGGCTTTCACTTAGGCTCAGCACCGAGATCCTCCTCCAGAAGACAGGTTCGGCGTCGAGACGCCACAGTACTGATTTCATTCATATGCCTTTCATTTGCCAAGTTATTTCAGTACTTCAGGTAGCACTGGTTCACTGTGCCCTTCCGAGTCGGCAAGTTCATTGGGCATAGTGGGCAGCCAAAGCACGTAAATCTTTCCCCATGACAGACCAGGCACCCTGGTGCCCACTAACTCTCCACACTAGGTGCCACCACCTGCTTTTCAGGCGCAGAGGCAACCTCGCCTATCTTGGCCAACTCGACCCTGCGTGACATTGCTCGAAATGTCGAACAAGCCAACCCTTGCAACCGTAAGGCATGTAATATGACTCCGCAGGGCACACGAAGAGCTTCGACCCAGCCACGGCTGGACTCAACTCTCGAAGCGCCACATGTAGCACCCAATCTCTGGTACGTTGCGGACGCCTACTAAGGGTCTCAATCTCGAGCTCAGACTGACACACTCTCTTGGTAACCCCAGAGATTTTGCTCTCACAAAGATTCAAACACCGGGAGAGCAGCTGCGACACCACGCTGGGTGTATCTAAGGCTACGTCAAACTCACTCACAGACATTTGTCTCCAGGACCAAAAGCCCAACGCCATCCGCTTAGCCGTATTTACCACAAAGACAGAGCGTACAACAAGGTGGGCTCAACAAATTACTGGAAAGTGGGTCCTGTAGGTATTTACTGCACTCTGAAGTGATTTATGGTCTGCCGGTCTCTCTTTACAACTCAAGCACCAGTAATTTGGGCTCCTTAAAAGCCCGAGTGGTCTGCAGTTTCATAAGGTTGTAACCAATTTTTAAAACATGTATATAACAGAGTTAGTTCAAAGAAACGTACGAAATAGCAAAAACAATAAACAACGAGAATTAAAATGCCATTTTGTGCAACTTCAGTAATTCCTAGCGCACTGATAGTAACAAACTGCTGTAATGTGCTTCCCTCTGAAAATGGCTCTCACACAGCCACTTTCGTTTATTGGAAAAATTGGTTAAGGGCAAAAGCATCTGCATCTCGCTGAAAGGGAAAAATATACTACACAGTAGTAGTACCGTCCATCTTCCTCACCAAGACCGTCCATCTTGAACTGTGCACCGTTCTCCAGTCCACCAATTGGTGTTTCTTTGAATCACAAACTCCGCAATTCGAATACCGATGTCGTGTATTGACGCTTGATTGTATTTCCGATCTGTCAACCTATACAGTGCTCTGACTAAATGTTAACGACCAAAACCACTTTACGAATATGTAGATACATAACACCTTGACTTTTCTAAATCTTGGGCACGATCATCATTTTGCATTGTGTATTACCATTTCACAACTAAAACATAAAATTCCCTGATCTTAGTGTATTTGTTTGTGGGCCGTTTGGGTTAATTTGTTGGCTTAGACCTGCTTAAGATGCTGGCAGGTTTGAGAGGCACTTCGAGGTACGAAGTCAGACTACTTGGGGTTTGCCTGTCTGGTAGAGAAACAAGGTTGGAGCTATGGAAATACCCAGCAAGCATAATGAGTCTCAAGTAAGAGCTAACCGTAAGCATATTCAATTGAACATAATCAAGCCCGGTGAGTAAGGAGGCACATGGTGCCATCTTTGCCTGAGAGCTTCGATCTTTCCTGACTTTGCAAATAGATCTCCGTGCCTTGAAGGCTAGGACCGATGTAACTATGACAACAAGAAATCGTAATTCTTAATTACTGTTCTCCTAACCAATGTGCATACAATTAAACTACTAGAAAGGCATAGAAAATGAAAATGTGCATTTAGCATTGCAATCATACAGATTATTAAAGAGCCAGTACAATCGAAGGAAGGTAGAAGAGGTGTCGATACAGTAAAGGCAAATGCAATTAGGAAATTCTTGAAAATAGCTTCACATTCGGCCGCAGATCCGGGTCGGACGCAGCAAGACCGGCTACGAGAATGAGTCAACTGCTTGGATCTGAGGAGAGCGAAAACACTGAAAAACCAAGTCGCTGATTAACGAGTAAAAATTCAGCGGCATAAAAAGCAATGGACTGCAAACGGTATGGTGAAAGACAAGGAGATTCAGGTGGTGTGTTGGTTGATCGACAATTTGAATTGCAGGCCTCTCGCGAAAAATGAACTACTGATGAAGTAAGATAGGGCGCTGAAACAGCCACTGCATTTGGATACGGGTTTGGTGGGCTGCCCATCGATTCACGCTGACCCATCGTTGGATCAGTCACTAACAGGCACTCCTCCTGTCGCACCGCAAACCGGACTGCTGCCTAGTAGACTGAAACTGAGAACCACTACCACTCTGAAGGAATCGGCCATGACTGATTCCAGTAGTTGTGCTTCTGTCGCATCCAGAGCCTGGCAAAGCCGAAGTGAGGCAAGGAAAGGGGCACTGGACCGAGCGTGAATGAGGCCCATGTGCTTGCACAGTTTGCTGTCTCGCTCCAGCATCCGGGGCTCCCATTGCAGCATCTCTGCGACGAATTCTTTCCAACACTATTCTCATATGTGGGTGCTCGTCAATCCAACGGTACAGCTACAAATCAACAACAGCGTTATCACAACTATAAAACCCATGATAATAGTGATGATGCTGATGATGATTGTGGTGATGATGATTGGAAATGTAGAATAAATGAAATTGCGCCAAGAGAAAGAGAGAGAGCACTACGATCGAAGTGTGCAGTTGGACATACTTGAGCACTTTGAACTTCTTTGGAAGCCCCACCTTCACGAATTTTCGCAATCACGTCGAGCATCAATTTAGCTTTTTCTCGTCTCAAAACGAGATCCTCCCACCCAGGAGCCTGAGGCACACTGGGACCACCATCTGCTCTTTCATCACCACGCCACCGCTGCCGCTCTTCCTGTGCATTCAACTGCTGCTGCTGCTGCTCCTGCTGCTCCTGCTGACGCTGATGCTGCTGCTGTTGGGCTTTAATGTGGCGACAAAATGAATATGCGCAGTCGAGATCGCAGCACCCTTTTGCGTGTTGGCCGCATATCGCGATGACTTTGCGACACAACCCGCATTTCCCGCTGGAGCGGTTAGGGCAGTTGAAGAAGTGATGCACAATCTTCTTCATTCTACCACAAATTCCTCCTAAACATTCTTCCTTTTCTCCTTCTGCCTCATGGCAATTCAGTGCATGCTGCAGGCATTTGATGAACTTCTGCGCCGTAAATGGAACTCTCGTGGCCTGCTCGATTATCTCGTTAGCATTCAATGGCTTCTGCACGTGAGTTTGGGACAAGCGCACGGCTCTTTCTTTGTGAACCCAAAACAGCAGATGCATAGTTGCGTACTTTGCTAAGCGCAAGTGAGAAAACGACAAATGCTTCTCCTCAGCAAAGTGGAGAAGCCACTCTCTACTCTCCAGTTTGCTGCATGTGCATGCGTCTTCATTTACCGTATTCGGTAGTCGTGTGCGGCGCGAGTTCTCTTCAATCAGCTTAATGACAAAGAAGTCATTCTTCTGATTTTTTATTACTTCTAATAGCGCCTTCATAATTTCGCCAACGAAGTCAAATGTTGACTCGATTCGCCTGCGTTTTGATTCGGTGCGAGCAGGTCGGCGTTGACTCGCCAACTCCCTGTTGTATACTTCCTAAACGACAAAAAATTCGAAGTCAATGTAATGAAATACAGGAGGATTTTGATACACGAATAACAATTTAATTAACTTCCCATCTCAAAGACGAGGAGGGAGAGGGGAATGTCAAAGAGAAAGTATAGACCGAGAACGTACCTCGAGAACTTGCTCAAGAATGGAGGGCCATAAATCGCCATCGAAGTAGGGCATCTCCGTCGGCGAAGTTAGGTTGCGGTCCTTTGCGTCCTCGAGAGCGTTCTTCACACCAACTACGACTCCCTCCGCCTTGGCCTTCTCTAGCATTGTCCTGTACCACTCCTGCAATCGTTTCGCAGTGGGAATGCGTTGGTCTTTTGGATGTCTGTGGAATATATAATCGTCACTGGGCTTAGGTGGGCTAGCCCATACATGCGCGGTACTAAAGCCTCTGTTCTTCGCGTATTGGAGGTACCCCACGAGTATTTCGTGGTACACCTCTGTCCGGTATTTCCTCGGACGAAAATAGAATACCGAATCCAGGTATGCTATGTACACGCGCCCGCGATTGGGCTGAGCACACTCTGACCCATATTCCTGCACGTACATCCCGAAAAAGCAGACGTCCTGACCATCAATCTCCTGAAATGCGAAAATGGCTTTCAGGCGATAGGGAAAGCTTTTGGGAAATTCTCCATTCTCCGAGAAACGCGCTCGCATCAGTGGTAGCACCTCCACTGTCTTGTCGCTACTTGCGAGCACGCGAATTCTCACGTCCCCGATTGCAGCTTCTTCTTCTCCTTCTCCTTCTCCTTCTTCATTTATCTGTTTGGTCTTCAAAAGTTGATGCACTCGTTTTTCCAGGAAATGACTTAAGTAATTTGTAGGGAGGTTCTTTGCTGTGAAGGGATTGTGCCTCTGACTTCGGCCTTGTTTGCGTAGACATGCAGGACAGACAAAGCCAGATGGCCAAATCTCTTCCATGTATAGGGCGCAGACCTTGTGCCAACGTCGGCCGCATTCCTTACAAAGTACATCCAACTCCTTCACAGGAACATCGTTCTTCTTCTTCAGCCAGCGCTCCTTCTTTATTGGTCTACAGAAACGGTGGTGAGACTGAATCTCCACAACTTACACAGCTTCTTCCATTCCATGGTCTGCTATCCTTACTTCCTCAGAAGCTTTGTTAAAGCACCCATTGCAAAGATAGTAGTGATCGTAGGCAAGAATTGATTTATCTCTGCAAATATCACACCTTATTACCTGATATTGCTACACTTACTTATTGTCGTACTGATAGTACACGGCTCCTTTCGAGATAGCACAGCATTTGTTAGAAGAGCAATGCAAAATCGGCTGATGGGTGTATTCGCGTCCACAGCAAAATCCCATGGTCTGCATTATCTGGTCTGCTTTGACCTCGAAAACCTCTAGAAACTGAAGGAAGTAATTGTGAGTGATAAAAAATCAATGCTTCCTACCCTAGTGGCCGCCTTTTGTACATCTGAACTCTTCTTGGTGCTTTGCAAGGCCTTCTGTAACATCAATCGATACTGATTAATGACCTCCCAGGGATCACTGTAGACCCCTTTCCTGAGATTCATTTTAATTGTGGAAAGAATGGTTGGATAGTCGATGGCATCTCCTCTGCGGTGGTGGTTAACCATTTGCCTGAAGAACTGGGCACTCTCAGAGCTGAAGAGTTCTTTATGGAGCGGGCGGAAGCATAGGAGCAGTTCATCAGGAGACCACTTCTTTAAATTTGAATTGTCTATTTTACTCTCCTTCGTGGGGGACGAGGTGCCGGGAGCATCTCTAGCAGAAGACGATTTAACTTGGCTCCCAGAGCTAAGCGAAGATTGTGGTTTTGTCATTTTCTAGTTTAATACCTGCAATCAAAAATATCGCAGTTAGAAAGAGTAAGATACCTAACCTCGTGCAAGAACGCATAGCTAGGTGATCTTATGAGTAAGAATCCCAGCCATATACTGTGGAGAACAAACCACAAGAGACTGACAGCAGATGTCTGTCTAGAAAGCTAACTTCTCGAAATCTCTTGAAGATCACTTGTATTATAGACCGTCGCCTTACACAAAAGCCATAAACACCCTCGCCCCCGAAACACTTTTAAGATCGCGGTGACGATAACATCAGGTCGCGGGGGGGGGGTTAAATGAGAAATTGAATGTGAAACGGTTACGGCAGTGTAAATTTATACCAATTAGTGTAAACCGGTCATGAATTTCAGTCGCTACCTCCAATATTAAGGTTATCAGCCAATCCTGAAAAGAGCAAAATTTGAGCTGTCGATAAGATCAGGTCAACTTAATTCAAGTCAGATAAAGGTATAATAAGTCGCGGAATACAGCGTGGCTTACAATGCAGGTGTCATCGACTAATTCTGGAATGACCCAAATTTGGTGACCAAACACTCAGTGCTGTTCAAGCCAAATTTGCAGTTTAGCCATACCATAGGTTCGAAACATTTACAGACCTGATTGTCCATGTTATAATGGCACACAGGTCGTCAACAAAACACAATACATCCAAGTGGACAGATTTGGAATAGCTGCATTAACCGTCCAATTAATTGGATATCGTTTGGTCATGGAGGGAGATGGGATTATCCAACAAAAGGTCTTATTTGAACGGAATTTGAACAATAAAACGTAAAAGTAGCCTCTCAAACGTAGATATGTAATGCGTAGAAAGGGATAGTAATGGTTATCTTTGAGACCGAAGAGCACTCTAGATTACCCTGGGATGAATGAAATAATAGGAAGTATATCAAGCCTACTGCTATGTGCGTGCAGGATGATTATCCACTAATCAGATTACAGCCCATGTCTAGTCTAATGAATAATGGTAAAAAACAGTAATTTCGTGTCAAAAATAAATCATTTCTTTTATTTTACCACACTTTGAAGAACACTTGTAAAATAAACTTAAATGGTAACTTTGAAACTTAAAAATCTATCACAGCAATATTTTTTTGCCTGTCTGAGAGTCCTGCTGTCTGTTTCCCGTTAGACCGAAAAATTGCAATCTTGGTGAATTCTGGCACAAAAGGCACCTCATTTATAAGAATGTAACCGCAATGAATTATCGATCTTATGAAGCCTAGAATTGTCAAAATGCTCAATATCATGCCGGATTCACCACGAATTTAGGAAAATAATTAGGTTCTAATGAAGCGCAGTTGCATAGTCTTCGGTCGCAAAGTGTAAAAAGTAGGTTTGTCTTTTAACCCGAAGTGTAGGATTAAGTCGAGGTGTTGTTATTCTACCGAAAATCTGCAATTTGGTGTTGGAATTTGAACATACTAAGCAATCTTAGAGGTGCTTTTCGAAACAAGACGATAGCACTGAAATCAAGTGCCATAGCATGCAACTCGGATGGTGAAACTCAAAAGATGCAATTTGTTTAATTGTTATTGAAGTGGATGACTCGAATTACAGAGTATTTTAAAGACAAGCCAATCGATTCTTCTTTGAGATGCGATTATTGCTGTACAAGAGGAGCCCAAATGAATGAAGTTGACCATTGTGGTAAAGGTGATGTTTTCATACTACTCATAAACAAATCAGTAGCACCTATTCAAACATGCGAACCATTCAATTTAATTCAAAATTGGAACTTTTTGGGTTCAATATAACTAAGCCAGTCACATTTAAATCCAAAAACAACGGTTAGCGGTCTAAAAATCATGTGATTGTGGAAATTGTAAGATCCCATACAAATAAATCCAGTATAAATGAATTTCTTTTTCCTGGTGGGTAGTGCATTATCTATTCGAATCGAAATAAATTTTCTAATGTTTTAAATACGTTTCTGATTGCAGTTTCGTGCGAAGAGAGGTGTTACATGCGACATTAAAGAACAACAACAGTAGTAGATATTGTTCCCCAAATTAGAGCTACCAAAATCAGATTCCCGTTATTTCCAGTGGAGAAGTTTTGGCTTTTGAATGCTCTCGCAAGGGATTAAATCAAATGTGCACTAAGTTGGTGACAGATCACATGGATAAGTGAGACTCGGTTGTAGAGCTTGTAGAGATTGGCTTGGTGCACTTGGAGCAGATTATCTGTAAGCCAATAGGTATTTAGAGAGAAGGTGGATGTTGATTTGATAAAGTTGGAGGTTGCTTGCACAAGTATTGAGCTACTAATTCAAGGAGACAGGATCATTTGACTTAACCCAAATTAAGCTTGAGTAGGAATCGATAGGTGAATGCCGCACTGTCCCTCGCGACATGTGTTAATGCCAGTATGCGGAGCATAAATGAAGTACTTATGAGTCAGGCTCTCGATATGCATATTGGAAGGTGATGAGTTGAGTTCTGGTCTTCTAGTACGATCTAGCTGCCTGGAAGAGGGCTGTTTGCCTCCATATTTCAGCACTTGGATTTAAATCAAGCCTACATGCAACTTGATGACACTAGAAGTGAAAATACTGTGCAGAAATCGGAACTTATCTTGATTTCCATGTTGGAATGATGACTTCTAAAGTGAGTTGTTAATATAAGTGGGTATTTATTTTAAGATTCTTACATAATGATTGTTGTTGAACTAATTAATTCGAAGTGTTTATGCGTTATGCTGATATGAATACTGACCTTAGGGACAAGGACACGAACGAACCAAATTTGAATGCCAATTTGCCAAAATCATGAACCGTCCATTTCAACCAACTATTAGAAGCAGCGAAGTCGCCACTTCGCTGCCATTGGCTGGCTGGCGTAAAAGGTGCACGTTGCGATTGGTGGAATTCACGCCTCCTTAGAAAAGGGCAAGTTGACGAGAGTGAGATTGAGATTTCCCTGAAGGGCTTTAAGGCTTTAAGGCAGAGAGGACAAAGTTCTATTGACATTTGAGAGATGTCTCAAGCGTGGAATTTCTTATCCTGTAGCACTTAGCTACTCTTGAAGTCATATCAACCGCGATAAGATGGAGAGTTCCAAAATGGTTGTGGAAAAATTTCAAATCGCGACGATCGTGCAGACACCTATTGTAGATGTCACATTACTAACTCATACATACTTAACTCATTTTTAGTCACATGTGCTCGTTTGATGTCTTAATTTGGTTGGAATTTAAACATCTAACACACAATTGCAGTTGTTTTATCGAACATGAAAATTTAAGTTGCATAAAATCAAACGAAATTAAGTGAAATATGACAATATAGAGATTTGGTGCCTACTGTGCAGGATCCAGTGTTACGTTACATATATTTTGATATTTTAATCGCTAATAGCAATAACGGTAGTGATAACTCTTGACAAAAGTAGTTTTTTTTATTTAAAAAAGCAAAAATGCGAAGTTTACAGATATCGCATTATTGGGGTGAATTCGTGAAACAAAATCGAAGTAGTGTGCTGAAAGATGATAATATGTACTCATATTACAATTCGTGAAAAGGCATTTTTGCCTAAAGTTGATCTGAGCTGTGAAGGACAGGATGGTTGAATGGTGAATTTGGGAGCTCGTTTCACGGTAGCCAGTCACGTCGTACCTTCAAAAACGCATGAAATCACCTCATGCTCAACTAATTTTACTGATTTTTGGGTGAGACAATAAATGCTTTTTAGAGTTAAATTAATCAGTCATTAGTTTAATCCGTTTCCTTGAAGGTGGAGATTTTCACATTAAACTGACCTGCAATAGTGCTTTTACATTTTATATATCATAAAAATATTTATATGAACATTATAGGTTATGTATACCCCCAAAAAATTAAATTACTAATTCCGTCAATTATGGGAACAAAACATCTAAAACATGTTTGTATAAACCACTAAGAGGGCTCATCGTTAGAACAATATACTGTAAATTTTTCATCGAAGCCATTTATTGCCCGTAGATACAAAATATAAATGAGAGTGGGATTAAAATTTTAATAGCCAACAGGTTTAATTATCTAACTCCTTCGTCCCAGCTGAAAAGCATCGTGAAAATCAACAATAAAATCACTAATTAGGGTCATTTTGTGTCTGCGGTGACTCATGCGGTCACACGACTGACCTTAACAATACACCCAGTCTATGCTCACTAATGAATCATCAAGTTCGATAGATTAGTCATAGAGATAACAATCTTAAAATCAAATTGTCCTTAAATTTCCCAATTAGCTCTTAGAAAAAACATGATTTTATCAATTTATGGCCAGACTGGAAATGTGCTTGAACAATACCTTATCATCCAAGCCTATGTGCAACAGAAGTAGATATTTTTTATATTATATTTATATTTTGATTTTCTATATGGAACAAGGTAGGTATCTAGCATAATTTTTTGTACTTAAACTAATAAATTTGGCTCTAGAGAGAAAGGCGGTCCAGCGAATCTCACTGCCTTGGAGCTTGGGCTGAAATAGAAGAAAACCATGCGAATTGAGAACACTGAATGAGAAAGGAATCAGCGGGTAAACGAGTAAATATGCTGAATGGAAGAAAACTGACACCGAGAAAGCATATTTGAACTCCCTAGATTCCAATTATCAAATGAATTCTCACATGCGAATTTGACCAAACGAATTTGCGCAAACTCACCTTCGGAACGTTTGTGTTCCACCTTGATGCGCTTATTGCCAA
>JAUOZQ010001023.1:0-19569 GCA_030710315.1 Anomotaenia brevis
TGATTCTGACTATAAACCATGCAATAATGTATTCCAATTTATAGGGACCTGTGAAATTGAGTTTTTTCAGCTTCAAGATATCAAACTCGTAAAAATTAACAAAAATTCCTCATTATTAAAAAATTAATCCCGTGTTTTAAAAGGTCTTGTAAGTTTTATTCTGTGCTGAACATGAATAGTATAGTGAGAACCTGAATTTCCATGATCAATGGTTTTCTGCATTTATTGATGACAATTAGTGAGGAATGCATTGGCAATGCTTTTAGCAAAAAAAATCTTACAAAATTTGTTTTAGGTTAGATTAAAATTAACTTAATGAAAAATAAAACATATTAATTTTTTCAGAACTCTTAAATTGAGAGCTGGCAAATCTCATTTTCTTATAAGCGTTTGAGATTGAGTAAGCAATGTACTTGAGCAGGGGGAAACGCATTTTAAATTTGTGACTAAAATTAGACTTTCAAGGAAAATAAAGGGAACTTTTAACGAAAAAGAAAGGGAAATTAATAATCATGAGATTTAATAGGCGGATTGACAAAGAATTCCCAAATGTAGACTACTCGATTAGATGTGAACCACGAAGAATGTGATTTCTCTCAGGAAAGGTCGCATGATATCGCAATGGTAAAGTACATTTCTCTAAATAAAACACAGCGTCCTTCTTGTATTTATCATCAAAAGATTGGACATATTGAATCTGCATTGACCATACGTACGTGCTTAGCAAACACTGTGTGATTCGATAACTGCAATTTGGGCATCCTTGATGGTTTCGAAACATAGAGAGATTTTACGCACTCAAAAATATATTTAACAACTAGATATGCAGGCTTAAGGCACTAGACATAGTTAGACATCCTATTATGGAGCTAGTGCACCGAAATTCAAAATTACATAAATTAAAAAATGTTTATTATTAGTTCCAAAATAATGCTCAGCTCGAAAAACAGATGCTTGAGATCGGCCAACATTCAGACATAGGCCACAAACCCAATATGTGTGCACACTTCACACCAACCTCACGACATCAGGTGACGCATTACCTCTCTCAACCAATCAGCCTTCTGATTTGGCCTCTTTGCCAATTCGTTGTGTGGAAGAATAGGACAGCTGCAGTTAGCGGGATACGCATTGAACCATACGGCTTATTAATAACTGAGTCGCACGGCTATCCGACCCTGTTCACGCGGCAACAGGACCCATGTGATTCGACCATCCAATAAATTGATCCTCGAGTTACAAACTATCCCACCAATGTGTTCTCAATCAACTAGAAGCGTCTGTTGGTCAAGTTAGGAAACTTTACAAAGTCCATTAAGGTAAAAACGATAAATTTTGTGGTTCAGACTAAACCGCATGACCGATTCCTCAAACAAGAGATCAGGACCACCTATTTCAGTGGTTGATTCTTCAAGAAGATTATCATCCAACTCATCAAAACGTTCTTATTGATGGCTGTTCAGTGGTAACAATCCAGACTTCATTGTTTCTTGCCTATTAAATCCGAATGAACGACGGGAACCTTTTTTCATTCGGCGCGTCTTATTCGACCCAAATTTACTAATTATTGCAATCAAATATACTTTATTTAAAGTGCATTATTGAAATAAACATAAGGAGTCATAAAATATTCTTTTCCGACTCAGTGCGAATTACAAAAGATATTAGACGGACAGGGCTTATGGTTTCTCTCTTCAATTTATATCACGGGAGAAATGAAACGAAGTCAAAGCCAAGTTGTCGGTTGCATTCTATTACCAAAGGTGAAATTTTCAATTCAACAGAATGAACTGGAGCCCATTTGTTTAGTTGGGATTAGATAATGTCTTATTAGGAGTGTGTGGAATCGCAATCGCCTTTGGCAATAGGTTCAGGGGGCATTATAATGACCTGTGGCTTTAAAAATCATACAGCAGTACTAAAAACATGCCATCCTGAGGTTAATTGAGAAAAGTCGAAGGACACGTGACAAACAATTTAACGATGTGGTCATGTGTCACCATGAAAATTGATCATCTTATTTGTGATGCTAAATTTCGCCTAGGCATCAGCAATTCGCACTCATAAATTGTGAAACAAAGCAGTTAATCGGGTTTCTAGTGTGAGCCAAGCTTTGCAGCCATTAAACCACTTTGATACAGGCAAATCTTGAAGATGGAGTCATGCTACATACTCTGCCATATTCATTGCCATTACATTTGTCAGCGATGATGGACATCTGTTAGATTGGTTTAGGTTAGGTTAGGTTAGGTTAGGATGAATTATTTCTAGCCTGTGAAGATTTTGGTTATGCAGATGAATTGTATCTTCGAATAGTAAGCAAATGATGAAAAGTCTAAATTCCATTATCAGAGGCACAATTTTGGAGCACTTAAAGGCTGGCTCATGCTAGGAAAAGACAGTAAGACCGGGTGCGGTATGTGCTGATAAATAGCCGTTTGGCTTTCGACATAAATGCATCACCGATGGCACTCGGCTGTCAAACCGAGTGACTTGCATGACCCCTTTCTCGTTCAGTGCCTGTGATTTTGCAAACAAGCTAAAATTGCCTCTGACCTTGAGAAAAAGTCATGCCCGCACAGTGCCTTAGAGAGGGCCTATTAAGAGAGTGAAGCAAGTATGTGTAAGAAAGTGTAAAAATTTGCTTATTTTGTTCGGTTTTAAGACTAAAAGGCAGTTTATAGGACTTAAATTAACTACTGAAAATAAAAAACGAAGATTAGCCTTCTTTTTGCGGTGAATTTATATATTGCGGGCATCAAGTTTTGTTAAACACCAATGATGGTTGCAGTTGCTGTTGTGGGAGATCTCAGAGAAGGCATTGGTATTCCGGAGTAGAGAATATGGAAGTTTAGAGCCGACAACAGCTTGTTTCCGCTTGTCTGCTCTGTTACTTAGAAAACATTGACTGTCCAGTTTACACGTTTTCGTATGCCACTCTGGATTTCCAGTGATGTCCTCAGCTCGATGACTGATTTAATGACTTTGCGGACACTGCAGGCAATGGAAGCATCTGTGATTCTGTTGCTGATAAGAAATGAAAATTAGCTGTGCGAAAGATGAGGAGTGTGACATATGCCTGTCTCCTTACATTAGAGTTTTCTTTCATTCCCGATTGTTGCTGAAACACTGTAGTAGATCTTTAAATTGCATAGTAAGAGATTCGGGAATCTGGGACTTTCTGGAGAACTGGGACATTCAAATCAGTATGAGAAGGAAGTTGTGTGCAAATCCTAATGATAGGGATTAAAATATTAGTACAAGTAGCATGGTTATTGGTGTTATCCTAGAGAACAGAGACCACAGAAGTATTCGATACGTAGGATGACATCTGGTGATCTCGGTAGGTGCTAAAACTTAGCGGTGGTTGGCCGGTGAAGCCATTGAAAATTGGCTGACGAGTGACGGCAGGGGAGGCATCTCCTGACGCTTCACCACTACGCCCCGTCCCATTTTTTTAATTTTATTTAACAAAATATTCCTTCTATGTGAATCAAAGACATCGGTATTCGATGAGGGCTTGAGTACTTACCGATATTTATAGAGATAATGTTTGCAATATTTGGAAAAGTAATACACTGAAAAGGTAGTCAAATCGTTAATATTTCTTGTCTGACTTAAGCGCGAAAAGCACACACCACTATCGACACACCCTCTTATCGACACTAATGTGTGTGAAGGACCTTGAGTGAGTTCGCCAATCAGAAGTACTCAGCTGAGATGTCACACAGTTATTGTCTGTATCGGAGTCGATAACCACCAATGGAATTGCCAAAGCATTCCATAAATACCACGATTGATCAGATGGGATTAGTCAGATCAAAATGAAGTTTCTTGCACCCATATTAGTCATTTGTGCCTTCGCATTATCACTTGATCCGCGTAAATACTTTTTAAATATTCAACTTTTATGCTCTTGTGACTAGTTTTTAAAAACAACTTGGGGAGTTAAATTAAGAGAAAATTTCTTTCATTTTAGAGAGTGTTTCAGCCACAGCTCCAAATGCTCAAGTGATTACTGGAAAAGATAAGCAAACAATCACAATCCCATATGCAGAAGGAGAAGTGATTTTACAGTTTATGAAATTTTGCTTCATAATAAATATAACAGTATTTTCTAACATGTTCTATACTACTTTAAGCAATTTGGCTATTACAAAGGAGGTACTTTTGAAAAAATTGTAGTAGTACAAGCTGATTCAAAAAGTGGGAAAAAAGCCAAGCTCAAACTCCCAACACCCTTGCGAATGCTGAACCGGCCGATGATGCCTTAACCATCGAAGAGTGCGATATAACTCCAGGTAATATATTTGGCTTGGATGAACCTAAGCTTCCTAGATACCGTGACCCTAACAACGATTGTCAAAAGCTACACTGTTGTTGCGGCTTTCAAGGAAGCAAAAGCAAGGACAGCTCCTGCAGTGAAAGACTTGCAGGCTGCTGCCTATATCCTGCCCGGTTGCGAATTCCCAGATGTTGGGCCAGGTACTGTCAAACTTCACACCTCCTGAATTAGCGAATGTGTTAAAACTTCCAGAAAGACTGCATTTCCAACGTGAAATAACCATTTTTACACTTTTTAGGTGATGTGGTCTTGAATTACTCCTTCCCTTTTACTAAGTATGGAGGTTCAGCAAATGAAGTTGAACTCAGGTTTGCCTACGTGTCTTCATCCGAACCCGCTAATGATGTCGTAAGTACTTGACAACACCATTTCCAGTTAATAAGATCCTTATAAATATTGTTTGTAATGAAGCCGAAACTGTATAAAGATGGGGAAGTTGTCTGCGATTGGACAAATGGAAAGGAGAAAACGACAACCTGCGGTAGGAATTCATGAAACGTTGCCGTGTCTTTTGACTGTCATCGATACTTGAAAACTCATTGATTCAATTTCAGGCAATTTTGTTGAAGACGGGTCTATAATGGTTTTCAAGAATGAGTTTGAAGATAAAACGAATACTAGCTCAACTTTTGTCTTTGAGCTTGGCAAGAAGTTTGTCCTCGTTGAGGTGAACTGGAAGGGAACAGGCTCGTAAACAACTATATTTTTAATTAACAAATATGTTATTATATAAAAACTGTATTTTTACAGGAGAAGCTCCCGAACTAAAGGCATGCAAAGGTACGAGACGTACTGAAAAGTGTTTTAAATTCTTCTATATAATGCGCTATAATTCCGTAATCCCAAAAGAGACCGTGAAAGTTTCACATAACTTATCATTTGATTGATTGCTAATTTATTTGAATGCGCGTCATTTAAATTTCAAAATTTTGTGTTTCTTTAAATTTATAGACCTCAATGTTGATCCCGGTGAGTATTTGTGGTTTTGTAATAGTGAAGCTTTTAAATATCTGGGAAACAAAATTTGGTGTACGAACAATGTTTAGTCTAATAAACCAACCTATGGCACAGAACTGGAGGAGCCAATAAATCAGAAATTCTACCTATTTTCTCAGATAGTTTTTAAATTATTGCGCAATGTACGTAACACGTATCCGATGTGTTTGGTTCCATTTTCAGTACCGGCTGATCCCACTGATAAAGGTAACCAGTTTAATTCCATTACGAAATATTCTATAAAATTTTCAGTCATGAAATCAGCAATTATTTAAACAACTTTGGCTTGAAAATGCTGGACAAATTAGCTAAGTATTGTTAGAAAAGAAGAGCCCTTTGAAGGCGTATTCTTTACAATGTTACCTAAGGCAAACGGGATACTTAATTTAATCGTTTTCAGTAGAATGATTTCAACTTTTACATTTTTAAATAGGCGACTTAGAAACGAGTGAGTACCCTAAACGCCTTCTTCTATTTTCATTCTATTTTTCTTTGTAATGGAAACTAAATTGTGTTATTTATTCCTCAGGCACAACATCGTCAGGTTTGTTAGTGCAAGTTTTTATTGCTTCAGTTTTTTCAACAGTTAAATTAATCTGCACCATTTTTGGTATTTGCAGGACACGCTTTGGCTGCTGGCTTCTGTGCTATGCTTCCCCTAATCTCGTTCAACTTCTGAAGGAATTCTTCGGTGCCTTTCATCAGAAAGAGCCGATGCTGACCATTAGCACCAAACTTGTTTTCTTTCAGTTTCATTATTTTTTGTTTCCAATTAAAGGTTTCAGTAAATTACAGTTATTGCAACTAAATTACATTGCATTACCTGCTAAATGGATTTGAGAATGATTATTGAACGTTTTCATATCGGTAATCATTAGTGCTGTCAACTAATTATTAATTATTAACATTAATAGTATTTATTTAACATCTTTATCAGGCACTATTAAGACATCAAAAGAATTTAAAACGAAAAAAATTGCCTTGAAGAACCACGTAAATTTAGGTTTAAAACAATGGTAACGATTTGCTTCTAAACGCAAATAAATATTGCCATTAATGCTGCATGCTACAAGGAAATGTGATGAAGCTATTGCAATTTGTGATCGTTTACAAAAAGTACTTGGAACTCATGAAATAAGATATTGTGTCTTAAATCCATTTAAGCAATTTTAAACTTCAACGCAAGTAGCTTTTTACAGCACTGTGATTGTCGCATGGAAAAGATAGTTGCGAATGTCACAATAGATATTTATTATTAAGAATTTATCGTTCTAATACAATGCCCAAATTTTGCGCAAAACTGGAAACGCACTTAAGAACCGAGCATTATTATATCATTTTATGAAAATATTACTAACAAACTAACGGTAGCGCCTTAAATATGCAATTATATACGAAGTGGAAATATGTCTTATACATTTAACGAAAGCCCTGAAAATGCAGCTGAATGCTATCAAATATAAAATGAAATATTTTCTATTTTTGAGCAGAACACAATATTGTAATCTTTTTTTACTTCCTAAAAAAAGAAAATTACAGTAAATAGCACTTTAGCGGTCGCATGGAAGATCTTGAAATGGCGCATTTTTGAACTCATTGCAAGCGATGCTTAAATGGTATCTGTTGGTGATTTCCTTCTTTAAGTATTGCACTCAACTAATATTTGCCTTGTCAGTCTCCCCTTAAAACTGCTAAAGGGAAATATAAGAATAAATTTCGGTGGTAAGTTGGACACCACGGAATGCTAACAAGTGTCATTGGTAGGTGATCGCACCAATCTCCGAGGTTTGGGCTTCAGGTGGCGATGGAAGCGTCTTCCCATTCTACAGTAGGCTAGTATGTTGCGCGAATCCCGCTTGAGCTGAAGGATTCAAATAGGAAACTTGGTACCTTAGTGATATTATGAGCCGTGATCTTGCGATCCTCTCTAACAATTAGAGTTGAGAGAGTCCGACCGTCTCTCTCAACCAACAATTTCAACCTCCGACCAGACCTGCGCTTCGCTAAGGACGACGTTGTCCCCCCATTATCGAGTCCTCTAACGCAGCCAATAGCTGTGTGATTTCTCACCTGGACGGTGAGATCGACTTTCACTATATTTGAAATGAAATATTTCAGATTGTGATAGATTACTTCGTAAAAATGGAAATTCGCTTGAACGAAACCTTGCTAAGATAGGATTGTGTTTCATAAACAGTTCAAGAAAGTAAACCCACGAGCCGACGAAGCTGCTAGAGCCATTTACTCGGCTTTCCACCTTTTGGAGATGAAGACGAATGCTTTTACGTCTTGAACAAAGCTTAATTGGTAATTCTAACGCAACTGATACCGCAGTAATTTTTTAAGTGCCGCTTCAAGGAGGTCGTCGTATAACTTCAGCCGGACGTCGCCCAGTTAGAACATTATTTTCGTCTAGAGAAAATTTCCACTTGTGAATTTTTTAGACCATCTTTTGGAAACAGCTTCCCTCATTCACACAAGCCGTTATATCAGCCAGGTAAATGATTTAAGCCGCTTCGTAGGCTGTTGAGTTCACTTTCTCGAATAAATACAGCACTATGTTCCTCTATGCTCTTCCAGGCCAGCGGGGTTGCAACAAATCAGATTTTAATTTAACTGTTCAGCAAAGCAAAATTCGATTACTTAAGTGATTAAAAACACAGAAGTAATGTGTGGAACCATTAGAAGTTCTAAAATGCTTCTTAAATTACTGACTATTTAAATGAGGTAAATTGCGAACAGAACTTATGGGAGATACTGAGAGATCAACCAAATGCGCTTTCCAACGCGTTTCACCAAGTAAAATCGTTTATGGCCAAATAATGAATTATTAATTTACAAAGGCTGGCATATTTAACGGCATAGAACTATGCAGAGGGGACAAATTAGATATCCACTTCATGATGCTGGAGAGAGGAGCATGTGCACGGCGCTCGGGCATGGCGTTGTGGGCCACAGAGGGAGTGGCTGATAATGTCCTCCATTACCCGACTGGCTATCAAGCAGTATTCTCGTCGTTTGGAATGTTATCCCATTTGATACATATTTACCTACGTATGCACTTGAAGCTACCACTTCATACACATAACTATTAACGAGTGCATGAACACGTGCTGCTCCCCTGATCGAACGTTTGCCATCAGCAATGTCGCATGCACTTTTCCAGAGGGCTACCTATTGTATTGTAGGGGAGGTTGCAAGATTTCTGGATCAATAAAGAGAATGTGAGAATGTGAGCTAGGTCCTGGCTAAGAGAGTGAAGAGGGGGTTTCTCTAGCCTCTGTGCATTTTGGTGCTTTGAATTGCCTTCAGGGCACGCACAAGAATGCGTTGAGTCACAATGTCGTAAGGTCAGGGGGCGAGAGTCCTTAGAGTTAGTTCACCAAGACCGCGCTGAAGTTTGCAAGCGTCCAGGCCTGTTTGCACTATGAAATCCTTAGAAATAATTTGATACATTATTACACAAAATTCTTGTGAAAATTGATTACGTTGCATTATTACTCTGAGACAGGTTCTGTCCAGTTTTACTGTTCATGTAGTGTGAAGCCAAGCCAAAGTTCTTTGAAAGACGGGTGGTAGGGTGTAGGGTGGTCATTTTTGCAGTTTGTTTACTCCAGTGACTGTTTTGCATCATTCGAGCTGCAGAAAATACGTGAGACAAAACATGTACCCAGTTTGATGCAAGTTCACGTAAACAGTGAACAGCAGTATATAAGGCCTCCAACCCAAATAGGATCCCAACTACAGCCTTTATCCAGTGACTAACGGCATGAAAGATTTACAACCATCTGGAGGTCGTTTTGCTGCGATCACCAAACCCACAAGATTTGCATGACGATTCTCGAAAAGTTCATTTTGCATCTGCAAATGTAAATGACATGTTATGCAATTGGACATTATTATTCTCTAGCTTGTATTTTCAACTTTTCCTTTTTAGATTATTTGATCAGACGATTTCTTATTACCACAAAAATGATTAAATACATTGAGGGACAATTGTAACCTTAAGGTATCTCATCTTTGCTTTGTTGTCTCATGCATGAAATTGTGAATTAAATCACGATTTTAGCATTAGTTCCTTCTCCCAAAGCTCAATCGTATTAGAATTCCTCTTCTATTATCACATTTTACTAGGGATTTTTTTTCTCAAATTATCGTTAATTAATTTTTGACGATTCCTCCACGCACACCCATCTATGCAACCGAAGTTGCCATTAGTGCAGCGGGAGGCAACAATTATTTTGAGATACGGTCGACTTTCGAATGGTTGTCAGAAATAGACTGGAAAAGCAGATTGTTTGTGATCTGGAGGAGTTCAGCAAAACTCCTATCCCAGAGCGAGTATAGTCTGCTCCGCTGGAGGATTCAGCGAATCTGATAAGGAGGATGAGACGACGGCTTTGAATTGGACGGCCTAACTCGGCTGCAACACACGGAATAGCAATTGAAGGACGAACACAGGAAGGTTGTCGATAAAATTGTTTTAAAATGTCTGAAAGCATCTGTCTATGAGATAGCCACGTCTTAAGACATCTACATAATGAGTTTGATTGTGGTTTGAGGCCCGATCTAATAAATACGATGATTTTGGAACATTTAGTCCAAAAATTCTAGAATACATTACACAGGCTTGTCGTTATGGAATTAAACTTCCTTTTACGGGCGTGCCTTGTCGCCTTCGTCTGCTAAATCGATATTTATTAATCTCCCTCCCCTCTCCATCCTGTTTATTCTGAAATCATCCAACCAACACTTTAAATGTGACCTCATTGCTGGAATGTGAAAGCCATCCGTGACCTAAATGAGTGTTTATCAAATACAGGCATCCTCTATTGATGAAAATGCCACCAACAGTGACAACTTAAAATAAAGAAACCATTCAGGTTAGAGTGCCAAAGAGCGACGAGGATACTAAAAGTGCCGAAAAAATCGCTCAATAATGAGAACTAAATATATTGGTTACCCTAGCCTCATTTTTTGGGATCACCATTTACATATTCATCATAATGTACTCGATTGAGCATCGTTTGAGATGATAGGTACAACTAGCTAGTTCATAGACTTCAACCATCAATTAGTTTAAACGTGTTGATTCTCATATCATTGTTGTTCCTTTTGGTTTGTGAACGCGTGAATTATGTCTCGTACTTCAGCCACACATAAACTATTCATCTGTTGCGAAAATGTGAGATATCCGAATTTAATTGCAGAAGTATTGTTTATATGGCTACGGGCCAATTTTATTAGAAATGGCCCAGTTTGACGTACAACCGCAGCTTGAGAACCACTCGGAGCCATGCTTTGTCGACCTCACAGATGAGGTTTTAGACACTGCTACTATCCACGCTGTTTCATATTCTAGCATGAGAGATAAACATTTCAATTTTAAATACGAGCCTTTTATGGGGAGGTAAAACTTCAAATCGGGCACAACAGGGAACTGTACTGAATAACGTACTAAATAATTGTGTTTTCCAAAATCGATACAAACGGAAAAAACTGTGATGAGTAGATGAGTGGAGAAGCGACTCAATGGGAAACCTAGAAGGTCTTGAGCGAGAGAGCGAGCTATTGAAAAATTCATCATGAGGCGTTGTCACGGGGTTCAGTTGTTATTGTCTCAAAGTCTCAGCAGAAACAACTCGATTATGACATTGATGCATTTGACTCACCCAAACTGGTGTTGTTTTTGTCGCCTGGCAATTGCATCGCCCCTTTCGAGGCTTCCTCGTTACCAACCTCTGGAGCATAAAAAGCGGGTTATTCATTGCAGTTTAAAATATTTCAAAATCATTATTGAGGTAGCCATGACTTGAATTGGATTGGGCTAGCGAGAAATTGCCACGAATACCGACGACTTGTCACATCCGTAGGTTGCCACACAAGGGGAAGACAAAGGAAACTCACTACTCGGTCTCATGCTCTCTGCAATGCACCGGTCATCGCGCCAGCGTCGGCAGCGTCGACGGCTGTTTTTGAAGGTGAGGTCGCACCTGTCGTCGTTTCTGCATTCGTAATGGATTTACTTTTGAACCGCTCCTCGGTAGAAGCATTTGCAGCCTTCGCATATCAGCGCACTGTAATGGTTTTCAGTCAGTTTGTCTCCACAGACTCTGCAAACCCGTTGCGGTCTCTCTCTATCTCTCTGTTCATCTAGAAATATAATATGAAGAGGAGGAGGAGGAAACAGTTGAAAACTAACAGCGAAAGTGTAGAAGAAAATTTGAACAAACCGACGTCTACATCGCAAGAAACAGAATTAGTCTAACAATGTCGTGTAGACTAGTGAAAATCTAACGCCAAGTGTTTGTGAACCTCGATGACTGCGGTCGACAATGTGTCACACATCCACACTCATCCACACCTCAGTCATAAGTCATGGACCACTTGTGAATGCGAAAATTATCAGAAAAAGCATAATTCAAAGCAAAATTCAGTGGAATTACATGAATGGCTTGGGTTTCGGGGATAAAGTGTTTGGGTGTGCGAAATCCCGGTGAAGTGCATTTGCAGTAGTTTTTGTAGGAGTGCTAACAAACAGTAGAGCTTCACTTGTTCGAAGAGTTGACGGTAGTGGTTGTCTCCCATTTATGGATACAACGTGCAACCACGTAATTACGCTAGCCAAGCCTAAGGAGCATTGGCACTATTGCTGATGAGCTGGAGTTACTCGTAAACCGAAGTGTGTTTTGTGTCGAGATTGAGGTCCTGCTTGAACTGTTGGCCATCTGGTTTGTCGCCTTGAGGTTAAGGCGACTCGTTTATGCGATTTAAGTTCAAATTGGCTCTATCATGTCCTTGATTCTCAATTACCTTTGGTCCGCCACGCCAGTTCAGCGACGTTTTCCAATAGGCGTAGGGGTTCAATATTATAAAAAACAATCCTTTCCTGAACTCACAAAGTGTTTTGTTTCTCAAATGATTCTCGGGCACTTGCATGTTAACTGGACTTTATTGAATCAACTTTCTTTTAAAGCTTCCTTATACAAACATGATTAGCTTTAATACATTGAAACTTAATACTCTTTAGATTTAGTTCAGTTTAGTTTCCTAATAATTAATCAAGCCATTATCTTTGTCCTATTGGATTGAGAGTTCCATACAATAAAACAAATAATCTGATATTAGTTTTTGCCTCCAAAGCACCTTCTTGTCATTCTTCGTAGTTGTGGAGTAAATAATTAACCTTTATTGCAATTATTATTTATCATTATTAGTTATCAAATGTTATCCATTATTTTAAGTAAGTCGCTGGCTTGCATGCTTTCTAAACGCAGAGCTTAGAAAAGGAGTTTCAGAGAAATAGGGAAATGCGTTTGCCTTAGTGATGAACATATCAGAAAGCAATTGTTCCAATGTATTTTAGCCTACCATCCACTGTAGTGCACATTTGTGTTTTCTGCACGAAGTTTGAGATTTCATAAACAAAGGCACCATCTGCAAATGAAAGTGAGATGTTCTCCAACTAGTGATCATTATCCTCTAGCTAGTACATTGTACTCTTCCTTTTCAAATTGTTGGATCAGACATTTCGTTATTATCAAATATGGTAAAATGCACAAAAGTCTAATTGTAATACGAAAGTATCTCAACTTTGCAGATGGTGCCTTAGTTTATGAAATCTCGAACTTCGTAGAAACAGAATGAAGATCAGTGGAGTAAAATGGGTGTCAGCAAAGGTGTGTGCATTTGTTTGTGGTTGAGAGGGGGCTGTTCAACCTCTATGGTGTGAATGCGATATTGGTCGCACCTCTATTTCGTTGCCCGTAGTTGCGAACTATTCAAAGCTGAGAGTTGTGTCTTGCTGGAACTCTCTGGATATTTCTGGCCACTCGGCATTTCCTCCCCTCTCTCCCACTACGTAATCCTCCTTCTCTTCGGCATCATCATCACCATCGTCATTAATATTATTGTTATTATTACTATTGGCCACCCGAATGATGCGGTGGCCACATGGAATGGCTAGGCCTTGATGAGCATGATGATTGTTCGCCGGTGTAGTTGATCTTCGTAAAGATGGGCGACAGGGCGACGACGACGATGATCTGGTGTGACGTGACGTGACGTGGCTTGAATGATGAAAATTGTGGTAAAGACAATGGCACGTTACGGAGGAGGAATGGAGGGTGAAAATGGGTTCGGGACTGCTTGCATTATTAAGTACTTGGTAGGCCGGTTGGTGATGGGGAAGTTGTTTCGAGGGGTCAGGAGAGGGAGTGGAGGAGGAGGGTTGGTAAGTGGCAGGGATGGGCGGTAAAGAGCGAGTCGGGTGGTGGTGGGAGCGTGAGTGAGGTAGCATAGGTAGTGCAGACGGGCCGAGCAGAGTGGCACAGAAGGGTAGGGGCGGGACGTGATGGCAAAAATATCTCTTTTATAATAAGGTATGTGCAACCGCTCAGCACTCGTCCGGCCCATCAACTGAGACGACTAAGCGTCGCTACTCAGCCATGCGATCAACCAGGCAACCGGCCAAGTCAGCACGCGTACCGCACGTAGCGGCGAGCGCTAAGCTGACAGCCCGAAGCCGTTTCACGCTGACGGACGGACGACACGTGTCGTCATCGCGGTTGGGGGGCCAGGGTCAGGTTTGACTGACGTCCTGGTGATGCGTACTGTAGGAGTGATCCCTAGAAGTACGATCTTAACCCGTCGCAGCCTCACCCCGGAGTGTGCCACCACGCCTCTCCTTGCTCCCCCACCCCCTCCTTCTCACCGCCCTCCAACGCCGCTGCGACCCTCTTTCCCATTCTACCCTACTTCCCTACTTCCCCTCTTCCTCATTGCGCCCTTCCTTCTCTTTCCGTCCTTCCCCTCGCATCTTTCCCTTTTTTGTAATCATTTACCTGCCTTATAAGTAGTATATAATCAACCTCTATTTCTCTTCACCTCTCCTTATTCAGCACCATCACCGACACCATTCTTACCCATTTTCGAAGTTCTCTCCCTTCAATTTTGCTGAGAAACTACTTAAATGCGATTTTCCGGCACGTTCGGAATCTTTATCGCCCTTTGCCACTCTAGCCTAGAAGGTTTCTTTATCAAAAGTTGGAGGTGTTAGTGACATTGCGAAAAAATCTCATTTTCATCAACCGACGATGCTTGCATTTAATAAACACACATTGAGGTTTCACAAATGGCTTTCACATCCAGAAGAAGAGGGTCGAATTGTGTGTGTTAGAGACTGGGGGGTGGGGTAATCAGAATAAACAGGACAATAGCGGTTGGCGGGGTAATGAATTGTGGTTTAGCAGACGAAGGAGACAATTCATGCAATTAAATGGGGAAATGTCTTAAGAAGTAGCTACCTTATTGAGAGTTGCTGTCAAACATTTTAAATAAAATTTTATTGGCGGCCTCGTTGTTTTCGTCTTTTATTTGAGATTCCGAGTCTAGCTGCCGAGCTAGGGTCGTCCTATTCGAAGTTGTCGTCCCTTCCTTCTTAGAAGCGTTCAATCAACTTACTGACTGCACTCTGCCTGGGATTCCAGTTGTATTAGACACTTCCAGATCCTCAATAACCCCCTATTTCGACTCTAGTTTGCCAACAATTTGGTATTCCACCCTATTTCGGCTGTTTCATGCGGAATTATAGTAAGTTCGTTGGTATAGGCTCTTGATAATTGATAAACACGATTGAGCTTAGGGAAACTAATGTTAGAATCCTGCTTAAATGCATTCTTTCACCTTGGTGTGACAATTGGCCCTCTGTATATTTGAGCACTAATCTGTTGTTGTTAATATATTTATAAATAACAGTACCAAATACCTTGAAAACTCGGAGTCGAACTACCACTACAACTAATGTTAACATTCATGGGCGATTTGTTGATCCTATCAGTTATAGTCATTGCTAAATCATTGGTTCATTAAGAACGAGATAGAGAAAAATGAGGAATAAGTGCAAACATCTCATTCCTATTTGCATAAGCTGACCTCAATTAGTGAAACTTCGCACTACGAGATAACAGAACGGAGGTCACCTAAAATGAACGCGTAGCAAAGGTCAACTTTTAGTCTGTTAGGGATTTCTAAAACCCGTTAAGCGGTCGAATTTCAACTGACAAGCCCTCGAACACAACTTACGCTGAATTCCCGAAAAAACAGTGCCTAATTTAACGAAATCACCATGACAAATAAAATCATAGTTTATCGCTTAATGCTATGCAATTTAATGTGAAGCAATTACGGTGAGATTAAGGCCGTTTTGTTTAATATGCTGCGTAACAGAATAAAACCAATATCTAACTGAGCGAAATATTATTGATAAGCTTCCAGACTTTTCTGCCAAGACGCTAAATTAGATCCTATTTAAAACACCGACTTTGTCTCAAAGTAATTATTTCGCGAGGACGGGAGAGAGATTTCCTTTTAAGTATTCAGGTTCTCAAAAAGGCTTGCATATAACCGATTGCAAGTAGCTAAAAGGAAACACCCTGCGAAACGCTCCGACTTGTTTCAATTTCTTTTGTCTTAACCTTGCCTTACTTCTATCAAACGCCGTCGAATCAGTGGCAAGGTCTTCAAATAGTGCTTTTGAAAAATGATAATTTGATTAGTTCTACAAATTGCAACCACATTTATATTATTAAATCTCCTGCTGAAAGAGGATTTCTGTTTAGATTAATCCCCTTTAAATGCTATTTGAGGACATTTAGCAGATGCGTTACTGTGACATCTAAATGGGTATTTATTATATACAAGAATCTTCTATTGATAAAAATGCGATTTTTCGCAATGTCACTAGCATCAGCAACTTGAAATAACGAAATAATTCAGGTTGGAGTGCCAAAATAGACCAGGATTCTTAAAGTGCCGAAAATCACATTTTAAGTAGTTACTTATTTGTGAGAAATCGTTCGAAGCTTCCTCGTTACCAACCTCTAGATTGTAAATAGTGGGTTTTTAATATAGTTTGAAATATTTCTCAAAAATCATTGAGATAGCTATGGCTTGGATTAGATTGGGCTAGCGAGAAATGGTCACGAATACCGACGACCTGTTACATCCATGGGTTACCACACAAGAGGAAGACAAAGGAAATTCACGCCTCGGTCTCATGCTTTCTGCAATGCACCGGCCTTAGCAGAAGAGTTGGCAATGTCGACGGTTGTTTTTGAAGGTGAGGTCGCATCTCTCGTCGTCGTCGTATTCTGCATTTGTAATGGATTTACTTTTGAACCGCTCGTCGGTAGAAGCATTTGCAGCCTTCGCATATTGGAAGTAAGGTGGCAGCTTGTTTGCCGCTTGTCGTTTTCGTTACTGACCTGAAAGTAATGTCGATTAAGCTCTCTCAGTAGCCTCAATGCATTCCATCAACTAAGAAATAACATCAGTTATGCAACTTGTGGAAACCGACCTGGCATGAGAAGACTGCGAGTCTTGCAATGAAGTAGATTCTCCTTAAAAGGGCCTGAGGTCTGCACAAAAATGAGTGTAGAATGCACCTAGAGCATGGTTTATCCTAGTGAGGATTCCTGACATGTTGTAATATTTGTCACCCGCATTAATATGGTGGTATTGAAAATACCACATTAAATTACCAAAGAAGACCCACATTTTGCGTGACAAATAAAGTTTGCTTGAAGAATTTCTAAAACGTTTTCTGAGCTAGATAATGTGCAGTTCCTTGGTTCTTTTGTCATTAAACCGGGTCCCGCATCTCAGGATTTCATGAGTTTTCAATAAGGACTAAGTAAGGTGGAACTACGTCAGACTGGTAGTAATCTGGGTTAAGTAGCAGTTTACATCGAAATTCGCTTGCCCAAGCTTCGACAGATGTGCTGTAATGTGCTATTTTCATTGCAGTGATCAAGAAGAGAGTATTGAGATACAGACACCATCATTCAATCCCTAATAAGATCAAGTTCGGTGCAAATCATCTTGCTTCGACCTTCTCTTTTCAATGATGAAGTGAAGTTTGGGTTCCAGTCCTCATCCGTTTCCGCTGTTTCACCTGGATGAGAGAAGAGGAAATGGTTAATATGATTATTTACGAAATTAAGGAGGCATATAATGCCCTCCTTCTTTGAAATTCAACAGATTTGCTATTGTTGAATAAGACCACACGTATTAAGTACAAATTATAGTTGAAAAAAACATGAAATTTTCTTATGTCTTGAGTTGCATCTATATTCTCTTATTCATAAAATGCAGCATTCAGTGACGTCAGAGAGTAACAATCAATTGCTTCTTGTGATTCCATTTGAAGATGAAATAAGGCTGCAGGAGTTCCTAGGCTTGTGTTCATCACCTACTAGTAATGTCTACAAGGATGCTTCATTATAATGCTAAGGTACATTTTATAATAATGGCGCTTTTACCCATTTTCGACGAGTATATTAGATTTGTGTGCTGATTGCGTAAGGGCGATGATGAGCGATCAGACTTACAACATCCTATGGTTCGTGTATGAATATGGCTTTGAAAATTTGTTGAGTTATAGAAAAAAACATTGTTAACAGTGAGGAGGTAAGCTAGGTACCCTGCTAGGATGATACCTCGAGGAATCCAATAAAGAACTGAAAACTCTACATTTTTGTCAATGAGATCGATTCCGATAGTTGTTAGTTTGACTATAGGCTTTTGATATCTAATCGTCAAATCGAGCAAAGTTCACATTTCAAGGACCGATTCGTCAACGTCACCTAGCAGTAAAGGTCGCAATTTGCAAGTTAATCCTTGGTTCTTTGGACAAGTGGAACGCATTGACTAGGCATTGTTCTAGGTTCAAAGTCGGGGACAGCGTCCAAGGTAAGAGAGAATCGAGGGCGGAAGCATGAACAGGTATTATGAGAAATGACTAGCACGTGATGGGTGTGTTGTTCTTTGCACTCTGTCGTGCGATGTTGTCAACGGTTAATCTGGCGACGAGACACAAATTATGACTAAGTGATTTGTGATTGGTCCGAGGTCGTTGGCGTCCTGTTCTTGAAAAGACTATTCATATCCGCGCACCGCATAAATGCTACATCACAATTGCCTTTGGCGGGCAAAGGTTGCAAGAAAAAATGCGCACATGACCGAAGTAGCCGTCAAAAGGACTTGACGAGCTCTTTCTGGTATTTTCAAATCTTTCAAATTGCAATTTTAGTATCTAGTTATCAGCAATTTCGTTAACAATGAAGATAAGTTTCAAGTTTAAGGCAATACATCACCTTCGATTAACAAACATACAAATATGGTGTTTTTTACTGGGAAGCAGTGCTCCTTAGTAGGCACACTAATACTCCTACAACTATCCACCTAAACTTGCTTATAAATTTTAAGTAGTGAGGCGTTATGAAATAAACAATTTCCGCCTAGAGTTTGTTGCATTGACATTAGACGAACACTTTAAACTACAACCTTGATGTTAACTTAATAATTAAGTTCTATTTTTACTCTTCCGTTCCCAATCTCAATTAATGAACAGCATTCCATTAACATTTTAAACGGTTTCCTAGCAGTCGTCTTTATCAATTGTCAACCTTGATGACAAGAGATAAGGTAGTAAAAATCGATACAGTTTTAATAAAGAATTAGTTGGAATTTCCACTTCAGCTGAAGTCATAAATTACATTACCATGTGACCATATCTAAAGATCAAATTAAAAACGTATTTTTACATTTTTACATTTTACATTTTTTTCAACTGAGGGTCGAAATACAAATAAAATAAAGAGCTTCTTATAGATCATTCTTTTTTTCTGTTAACATGATCTTGTTATTGCTTCGCCTCTTCGGGAATGCATATAAGATGGATGAGAGTGCGAGTCAGCTAATGGCCTTTCGATCTCATCTGAGGCTTGAGTCAATTAAAAAGGCAATCGGAGTTTTAAAGCCCCTTTTACCAAACTAAGTAGTTATAGTAGTTTTACACTTTAATAGTGGAAATTTAATCCTGTTCTTTGACTTATGAACACGGTAACGCGTTCGGTCAGCATTGTTGGATAAATTGGCTGCCACTCTGGATGTAATATGATTGGTACGCTTACCAGTGACGCTTGCGACACTAATCTACAACTTGTCTTTTATAATAATGCGAAATGCATACATGAATACTAACCACAGTTATCTTTATTATTTTTACATACATGCAACTAATTCATTTTGAAGTCAATATCATGATTAATGGATAAACATCATTTAAGGCATTAAAACTAATTTCTCCCCAGGTAATCTAGCAAGGCTTGACAAATAACTGAAAATTTGTGACTGACTCAGCAGGACTGTAAAGACATATTTGTAAT
>JAUOZQ010001024.1:0-19568 GCA_030710315.1 Anomotaenia brevis
CGAAAGAAGTAAATGCGCCATTTCCAACCCGCCGAACACTCGCCACTATATGCAATCGAACAATTTAAAGAACCAGTTGGAAGTTGTTTGCTTGATACATCCCAAGAAAATAAGCAGAAATAGTGTTTTGACTAATTAATTACTAATTTTATAAATATCCTTTTTTTCGTTCCTGAGAAGGGGCTTGATAATTGAACAGTTTTCGCTTTAGCTTCATGGTGATACCTCTGAGGTTAAGCTAAACCTCCTCTACGCTGGCTGTCATAAATTATCAGGATGAAACCGATTGGGGATTGGAGCAGATGGCTACGGCTCTACCTATATTTACCTATCTCGAAGTATATTTCCCCTCGTCACTATCTACATACTACGTCCAGTTGTTTGAGTCGTTGCTATAACGCTTGGCACTGCGTTGTATTGGTTTACGATTCATCCTAACACTCTTCAGGACTAGAAGATTGATTCATCAATGCAAACATCTCACTTACTTTTCCTTCAATATTTAATGCCATGGTCAAATACAGTTCGACAGGCCTTCGAAATAAGCGACTTGTGCAAATCTCGCCCTTTGGGCCGTAAATTATGGTTTTTCTGATGCAAATTCGTTTGGAGAGCTATTCATTATGAATGAATACTGAAGTAACGGGCTCTTACTAGTTGTGTGTCGACGTCGCGACTGAAGCGATTTCTGTGGACCGAATACTGAGAAGCGGTGATGAAGAACTGGTGGTACCACGCTATGACGGTCCAGGGTGATTTTCGGCCTTGAATGAAACACTTGAGTGCAGTGAGCGATAGAATGCCAGTGGATCTCCGCTGATTCATGGCTAAGAAATCGCCCCAAACAAACTCGACAAGGATATCATTACTGTCACAATTCTAGTCATGCTGGTAACTAGCCGGCAGTGGTTTAGAGCTCTTGTTACTTTTTATGATTTCTCAAAAACAAGAATTCACGCCCTGAATTTCAAGTATAAGTTCTTCGATTTCTTTTCTAGTAGAGTTCCTAATTGTTAACAAAACTCTAACACAGATGACTTCACGTTTTCTTAACTAACTCTTTTCCTTTACAAAAGAGCAACCGAATAAGTTCTTCGCGAAAAAGTACAATGATGCGTTGCATTCAGTTCTAACGTTCACATTGAGCAGGGTAGTAACCTCTTTGCACATTTATTGTTTTTGGAAGAGTCCGTGCTTAATGCTTGCTTGCATGCCATAACAATGAGAAAAAGTGTCCTGGGACAATTAACTGATGCGTGCTCACATATCACATTATATATACTGTCCATATTTCGGAATATATGTGTCATTTTCGATTTAGGTAGTAAACATCATTGAAAACTTCCACAGATTCTTTTAAACGATCACGCAATCCACGATAATGTTTGACAATATACTAAAGGTTAAAGTTTAAATTAAACTCACTTTTCAAATACAAAATAAGTAATTTTGACACAAAAATTCACTGGATTTTAATACCCTATCCTAACAAGTGTTTCTGTCCTTCGCAATTTTAAACCCCAATAGCCTAATTTTCACTTTACTGGTAAAGGATCAGTTAAGGATAATTTTTCAAAAAAGAGAATCTCAAGTTCTGTCAATTTAAGACTTTATTTAGGCTTTTTATGATTATTCTCGCAAAAATAGTAAATGCATGTTATGTAATTAGGAGTCACTGAAGAATCCTCCTTAATGCTATATTTGCTTCGAAGCGATGTTTATAACTAATTGTTTCCTTGATGGAACTGAAGGTCTTGGATAGTTCTTCCTATCGTTGAGCAAACAGTTCAAGTGCTTAAGTGCTATCTAAATCACTAATTGTGAAACCTGCCATTTTGTTCTTTTAGGTTAAAAACCAACCTGCTAACCCAAGAGAATATTGTTTTTCTAAAATCTGAAAACCTGTTTTCTGAAAATGAGAGAAATTTCTCCACATTTTGGTCCTATCAACTTGAAATTATTTGCTTACTACGTCTGCATCAATTTCCAAGTTTTGCTACTTTGTAATGCCCCAAGTGTTTAGGCTGAAATGAAATAAATTTGAGAGATTAAGAGAAGTTATTTGAACAAAAACTAGTCATTATAACCTAGTTCTGCAAGACCTCCAACACATCGACAAAGTCATGGCACTTAAGGCACAGTCTTCATTGTCTTTCGTGCTTTCCATTTTGGCGGAAGCAAGGGCTTCCTTCAAATCTTTCGCCATCCGCTAGTAAAAAGTGGCCCAATCGCAGTGTTCTAGCTCGACTGTAAATAGGTTCATCTACTGTAGTGATTAAATATTTCTTGGAACTACTTTAATAGGACGATCATTGGAATGATCCAATGCTCCCAAATCCATCCTGTAGCATAATTTACCAGGTTTCAAGAATCGCCATTTAACTTCATACCGATCTTTCTTATTTTTTGTGTTTAAATGAATACCTTTTTAAACTCATTTATTACCCACTTTAATTAAACACACTCAATTCTAACTCTCTGCTGATCATTATTTTATCTGGTTCGGAGTTGGGCTTCTATCTTTGGATGTATTCGGAAATCTGCTTTGGAATTATGCTAGCAGTACCAAAAATAACGAAAAAACTACGAATAATTGTTGATTATAAATTTGTTTATGATATTTTTGTAAAGATAGAGCTTAGTACCTAAGGTCATATTGTTTTCAAGCTGTTTCTGGGATGTGTTCAATATATCTGCTTTGTTTCAATCGTCAGTACTGCTGCTGCTTACGACCACGAATATCGATTTACTTAAACGATAACGATGAAGTATGAATGTCACAGAACCTCTCATTTATATGAAACTAAATGAGTTATAATTGTGTTGCGTTATTCGCGGTTTTGCCTACGAAATCCTGACTAAGTGCTATAAAGTACGAGGCGCTATGCTACCTGAGTAGTAAGGTTAATAATGGTTACGTTAGATAATGGCCACAAGAGACGGGAAGCCTTGTCGTAAATGGCAACCACTCATTTCAAAAGCAGTTTAAATATGGTTAAACTTCCGTTTAGTAAAATGAAATTGGGATCTTTTCATGGCCCTTAAACATTATGCAAAGACAGATCTTTCCAGTCACTTGTCAGGAGCTCTTATAATTTTCTAGAGGAGAAGGCCACCAGGAAAGTCTTCACTTTTAGCTCTTTTAAATTCCATTTTTTAAACTTTACTTGCCATCATGTTTGTATGCTGACATCTATTAGAAACAATACAAACAATACATTAATGTTTCTTAATATAACGGCACCATCGGAAACAACCGTTTGCCTTCTTCCGTGTCTTTTCAAATATCTATTCAAAGTAGTTTTATTTAATTATAAAATGACGATTTGTAAGTCAGATAACCATTTTAGTCTTCTCCTCGTTTTTAATGAATACTCTCAGACATTAATGATGCGGCCATCCAAAGGCCATAAAGAGCTAAGAATAAAATAACAATTTGCGAATTAAAGTTAATGGCAAACAATAAATTATCTGAATTAAATATGAAAGACTTATTTCACAGTTTCGTTAGGCCTGGGCTTAAGTAACTGGGAGTGTATTAGATCGAGGGGTTATAAAATGGATTATAACTAGTGAGATTATTAAATGGATTTGTAAGCAGGCTTTGGCCTAAAACTTGATTTCGATTACTAAAACACAATCTGAATTTCTGATGCCTGAAAGTAATAAACTGGTGTGTGCCGATGTTGAGGTCTGTTTAGTGCAATTGTAGGGGTTTGAACCCTCGCTCAGTGAGAGATATCGTGGCATCCGTTCTTCGAATGAAGCCCACAAGCTTCATATTTGTTGGCCTATTAGCTTCTACGAATCCAGACTTCAATCTTTTATGACTCGTTAAAACTGCATGAAGCGTTTGCGATCGTCCAAGCAAAGTCAATGAAACTGCGCATGAAATGCGCTATAAATATGGAATATGAAACAATCGAATAGACATGAAAGCATTCAAGTGCCCATATTCTTCAATTTGAATATGAAAGTGGGGATGGCCGAGAAACCGCAAACGAATGGCCTAAGTACAAGAGGTGCCTCAAACCTGAATGCTTTCCTCTCAATTTAGCAATGTGTATACCTGCCATTTACTTAAAGACCTTTACTCAGCTATCAAGAGAAAATCCTTTTTATGAAGATTTTTTATAAATTATTATATTTAATACACTTTATCATTTGGGTAATTAAAATTATGGTCTCAACCTATATTGTCGAGAAATGCGTATTGGTAATGACTTAAACGGGCGTATTGAGCTTTCCAAATTGAATGAGTATTCCATCATTTTATTTTGACACATTTTTGCAATCGAAATGTATCTAAATTAACTCGGTATCATAATTGATTGCGTGTTTTTATTATGAAGGAAGGTATCCAAAATCTATGCCTGAAATTTGTACCGATAACGCACTGGCAACACCAATCCAAGAGTGTTAAAGCATTCAAACAAATAATTTTGCTGGCTCACTAAGCAATAGCAACAACATCAACAACCGAACCCTCGTTATCTTTTTGAATTATTTACGGTGCTTCCCTCTCTTAAGTGCGCCTCCTTGATAAGTCAGTTTCCCAAGTTAAGGTGATGAAGTCCCAAAACCAGGAAGCAGACAGGCAAGACGCGTGTCTTAGATTGTTCATAAGCTCAGTCTGTGTTTGGTTGACCTGATCTGATGATGAGCAAAACTCAATCAATTAGACTAGGATTAAATAATCAGTCGATAGGGTGATTTATTTGTTCCTCTCTATTGGCGTAAACGTTAATCTCAGGTCAACGTAGGGTCACTACAGTTATCGAGGACCAAACTTTTGCAAAGCTAGTAAACATCATTGCAAGCCCATTATGAGAAGCTTCCTGCTGTCTTGTTCACCCAATCTGAGCGTATGAGTGATACATAAATCACAGAGAGGATGAAGAGTAAAGGTCTTCACATAGGATTACATTAATAAAGCTTATTTTGGGGCCTCAAAAATGAAAAATTAGACAGATATGTCGTTTCTCTAAACATTGATCTGGAGTGGTGTCTATTTTTTTCCAAGACTGCCTGCAATTCGTAGTCCGAAGCCGCACTTTCGGTGTCCGCTAAGGAAGGTGCAGCAAGATGCGCTAAGTGAATATGCCTCTCTATCCGGATATGATAGAAAAAGGGTTGAATGGATTACTCTTGCCCTAATATTACCTTAGTCCCTCAGTTCATCAACACTGCTGAGGCTGCTGTCTTTGTTTTTGTCCTGCATTTCCAAGTAGTCGTCGATATGGTACACCTCTTGCGCAAGGCCAAGTTCTTCGTAGTTTATTGCAATGCTTCTTCAATGTTCAATCGATGACGATCTAGAATCTACCATAAAACGCACCAGACACTTATCTCACGATTCCTCAATTTGTCGAAAGATCATATGGTGGCAAATTTGCGTCGACGTAGCTGATTAAAGGGAACATACCGCTAAAATGTTTCGGGATATCTCCTCATGTATTCGTCTAATTGCTCAAATAGTTCTTTGCAAGACCACTTATTCTAAAATGATATTATTTCAGATGTTTAATTTAATTAGAGGTCAGGCGAGCACCTACAAGAAAAACAATTTAACCAAGCTCTTAGCGACAAACTTCGATCTTTTGCCTTACATTTTTTGTTCAACATACTCCCGAAAAAGAAAGAAAACAAGCAGGATTGTGAAATTCGAGCGCGATTGATTCATTTTAGAGTCACATGTGCAGAAAATTACGCCACATTGTCGAAAAAAAAACATTAAACTAGAAAGCCAGTTTCGCTTCAAATGAGCAAAATCCTTTTAAGCATACACTATGGTTCTGAAGCCTTTAAACATTGTACTTAACTTAATATTCAATTAATAATGTATATTTTGTGAGTGATGAGAAAAGGTTCCAGCTCCTTGCTGGAGAAAAATACACTTCAAAACCGGGACGTAGGGCAAATTTGAAATGTCCTTTGTCTGTCATTAGAAACAACCAGTCATTGTGTTCAAAATCATTTCTCTTCCTTTACAGTATTTGGCTTCTGTCAGCAAGGTCGTGTTAGCTGTGTAAGAGTTTTTTTCAATGTGGTTACCCTGATATGGGGTGTTTCACTACCTTCCGAAAAACTCATAAGTACCAATTGAGTAGACTACACTTTCGGATACCTTAATCAAAATAAGTTTTTCATTTGGAAATATCTCGAAATGCCTTTCGATAATTATCCAGAAGTCACCAATCAACTCAAAATGCCATCTTTGAATAGACGAAAACGGCAATAATATTTGTAAGTCGTGTATAGCTATTTTAATAATTCAATATTAAGGTGTCGATCCACCTGATCATTTGTGTCAATAGGTATTTTTCATTGATAACTTATAGTGCTGCTCAAAGTGTAAGTAAACTCAAATCGCCCTCAATTAATAATCACACAACTGTTTTCTCATCGTGGATCTGTTAGTGAGACAATTGAGGAGGCTGGCTAATTTCGAACTCAAGAGTTAGGAAGGAGTGGACCTATTCGACTGTGAGATCCAGGATGTCGGCTTTTTCGAGCCTCTGGACACGCTGAGCAGGACTGGTGCATTCTATCACATTGTGTACAAATATTCTCACTGTCTCCACTAACTTACCTTGCATGAATCGTAATGAATAATCGGAGAATTACGCAGCTAGAGGGAGAGAGGGGTATTCATCATGCCTTAACGTCGAAGCTGTGGCATAGAGCAGACCGTATCACTAAGGAATTTCTAACGCCAGAAGTCTTAGACACAGACTGGACCTGCCTCAATGTTGGGGAATTTGTGGAATTTTTAAAGCATTATTCCAGAACGATTAATCACCCAAGACCATCAACATATGGCGTGGGTTCACCTTTTGCTCCGTCGGACTCAAACAGAGGAAATCAATTAGAGAATAATTAGTCACCTTAAGGCCATGCAGACATGGCTTAGCGGCTTCCTCTGACTTAAAAGCGCCCTACTGACTGAAGAATGCTTAATTAGATATACTCAGACATTGAAACCTCTCCACTTACCAACAAAGACTACCCAAATATGATCGATTACAGAAGGCTGGAATTGAAGTTATTGTACTTTATGGAGTGGTAGTGCCAATTAAATTGACCTAAATATACAATTTTATATTTTTCACGTAAATCTCTCTCTTAGTAGTAAGTAAATGGTGCTAATTACAAATCCCGCCCAAAACGACTATGGCGGATTCATGGCCTCAAATCCAATGTTAATTCCTACAGATCTCCATTACAGAAAACACCCGACGGTGCATTAAAAGTGACGTAAGCTACGTATACTACGGCAGCTTAAAGATAACGTCTACCTAAACTTTAACCCAAAGCCTAACTGGGCATTCCTTAGTAAATACCACCGGAAGCAAAGTTGCGAGGGAACACCGTACAACAATCGAGTATGCCACTATTTCTATCAACCAGGGGGTCCCATATACAACAACCCCTATCACCCTTTAAACCATGGCATGTTTGCAATTTGTCTAACGGAGTAAACCGCAAGGCCCAACCCGAGCCACCAACCAACTTGACGCTTTCACCCTCTCCTCGCCCTACGTTGCTCCTGGACTCTGTTACTAAGGCCTGTCAGCGTGAGCCATTCGGCAAGGAAGACTGCAGTTGAAATAAACAAGGCAGTTAGGAAACCAACTCTAGAATAATTGATCACTCAAGGCCATCCAGACATGGGGTTGGTTCACCTCTTGCTCACCCGGACTCAAACAGAGGAAACCAATTCTAGAATTATTAATTAATTAACAATTAGATCATTTAATAGATCTTTATTAAATCATGCACGTGTATTTAAAATGCTGTGTATACTCATATTTGACCGTTTGTGGCGTACGGTTGCACTAAGTTAGTTGCCCAATAGAAACGCGCTAAGCACAGCAAGATGGCCGCCACTGAGCCAATCGCATTCGAGAACAACTTCCCTACCAACCAATCAGGGACGACTCCGGAATTAGATATATCCTATGTATAACATCTCACCCCACGTATTAGATACGCACGCGCTCTAGCACCACAGTCAAGAGGCTGCCATCCTTTCCCTTTTATAACAGAATTCGCTGCACCTCCTTTCTGGACGTTGGACCATGGAACCAACGAGAGCTAAAGCAAAATTTGGACAAATGCACTTCATAATGCTAAAAGCCTGTCATTGCTTCAGACATTAGTTCACCGACCTTTCTGCCAATGGATCTTGGCGAAAATACGGATATTTCAGTTCGATTATGGATCCACTCTTCTCCCTCAGTTCTCCATGATTTTCACGCTAGTAATCCACCAATTCTGAGAGAGTTGCAAACGTTTCTCCCCCGTAGAGGTCAAAAAACCACCAGTATTTCGAATACTAATATGAGTAACGAAGTTCCCTCGTCGAACAGAGAGAGCAAAATTCCCAGGATTAGTCCACCTAGGTCTGACCAGAAAGCTCCCAGGGTTTCCTTTTTCAAGAAGGAGTCTCTCTGCCTCGATCCCTTCCAGATTATGGTGAAACCATCTGAACCATTAGCAATCCAAATGAAATACCTTCCCTCAGTCACCATAACTCGCTTTAGCTCTCGTTGGTTCCATGGCCCAATGTCCAGAAACGAGGCGCAGCAACTTTTGTTAGAAAAGGGAAGGAATGGCGGCTTCCTTGTAAGAGAATCGGTACAGAAACCTGGCACCTATGTTTTGTCCTTGGCTACTGGCCGTCAGGTTTGCCATATTCTAATTAGTCTCAAAGACAATAAGTTTGACGTTGGCGGTGGAAATCAGTTTGAAACTCTACAGGAGCTCATTGACTTTTACACCGTAACGCCTGCGGTTGAGAAAACGGGAGGTCTTGCTTTCTTGAAACGGGTGCGTATTTCCCTTTATGACCTGATTTAGTTATTAAATCCATTGTTTATTCGTATGTTCGTACATACTGAAATTGGTAGCGCATTCTTTGTTTCTTTTCTGGTTTAGCCTTTAATGACACATGCTTCAACGTGTCGGCAATAGACAAGAGGATACGGCAACTCGAAAGCGAAGGTGTGAATGGACAGCATTTAGTCGGCTTCAAGGAGGAATTTGAGGAACTGCAACACGATATTCATGAGGTAAGTGGCCTTTTGTGTTCGCATCATGACAAATTTGCTGTGCCTTTAATTGCTTATTGCCGCTGCTAGACTACCCAGCTGAAGAGTGGCCTTGAAGGCGCGAAATCGTATAATTGGGAGAAAAATCGTTACAAAAACGTCTTTCCGTTTGATCGGACCCTGGTACGCCTTCATGATGGTGACCCAGACGTTCCTGGCTCCGACTACATCAATGCAAGCTACATCAGCTGGCCGGTAGGTCTTTCACTCATGCTAACAAACCTCGACGCAGATGCTCTAACTGGAGTCAGCTGAATCAAATTGCATTTTTCAGTGTATTTATACAAAGACTTAAAGACTCGAACCTGCATGTGAAATGCTTGTTAGTAGATGTACCGTCACGGAACTTTCCATTGGAAACTGGAGAATCCATGCCGTGTCGTTTGTTAAATGCGCCGGTCGTTTTGTGTGTGTTTGGACTGCCAGCTACTAGTGAGGATGGCCCTTGAATACAAGTACCACTAACAACTTCTGCCTCAAGCGACACCAGAACGTGTTATCTGCCATACATGTTTTTATTCCCTCTCGCGACACTTAAAAGTTCTCGCATTCCCCGTAATCATGCCATCGATATATACACGAGTAAGGTCTCAATAAGACCTCGCTACTTTCCGTGGTTTACTAGTTTGGGTATTCGAGAATCAGTGGCTTTTGAATTAGTTTTATCCAACGGTGTTAGGTAAATTGTACCTTTTACTGAGTTTTGCATTTGTTATTTGGTTGGGTAAATCGTTAACCGTCGTTTACTACAGCTTTCCTGGCTCAAGGCTTTCGTAGTGTTGTAGCCATCAGTGGTAAATCAAGTACCCTAATAGACTTCAAAGAATGGTATTCTGTGATGTTTGTACACGTATCTTGCAGCTACTCAAGTAGACCCGCAGAAAGACTATTAGGTGGTATGACGTAGCATTAGCCAATACATATTTAGTTAGCATTCGGATAAAAATTTCAAGGGCTCAATGCTCCCCCTCCACAGCTCATTTGAAGTGCCTTATAGGTCTTAGTCATCTATGTAATGAAAGTATGTTTCAAGACATTCTCTGGCAAGATTGTAATGAATCAAAATTGGCAGGGAGAAAGACGTTTACTTCCTAGGAGACGGGGCAACAGTGAAGTACGTGTTTCCTTTGAGTGACAGTACAACTTGCTCTTTTGGCGTTAGTAGATGGTCTAGCCGATGAAAATGGTACACTCAAAGGCTCAGTGGAAACAGGATGCGTATCAAGTCGTGTTTCTGTACCCAGCAGCCAAAATAGAAGCCTTGAGTCGGTGAGTTTGGTGCTCTATTGCGTTCAGAGGAAACGTTCGCTGGTAGTAGGATTCTGCCTCCCACAGGACTCACTGACAGAGACCCTATTGGGTGGTTCGACGACGGGCGGGAGCCCACCCTCGTGCGCCGCTGGCGGAGCGTCGGCCTCTTCGACGTCTGCCGCCAACCCCGCCGGCGTCGAAGCCATGTCGTCTTCGGATGCTGCACCGCGCTACATCGCGACTCAGGGCGCCCTGCCCAACACCATCGTGGACTTCTGGCGCATGGTCTGGCAAGAGCGCAGGGCCATTATAGTCATGGTTACCAAGGAGATCAAAAGCGATCGAGTAAGTCAATTTCGTCTAGCCTATAAAGTTCCAACTTTGCAAGTCGTTACATTTATTGGCAGTGGAAGTGGTAGATAAACGTGCCTGCTTTAACTTTTCACTTTAAGCGCCAGCTTTATTCCATGTACTATTGCATTAGTCGCTCTCTGCTCATCGGTAAGCGTGGGGTGGCGTTTGATATTCCAGTCTTCGTAAACAGTAAAGTCTACCTCTCCCTTATTCCCTGTCGAGTTGGAGAATCTAAGGGCTCATGGAGCGAAAATTTAGTGCAACAGCCGGCTCAAAATCATGTGTGGAGTAGTTTTCTCTTTGACCGTCACTGTATTTTCAGTAGCCTTGGTAGTGTAAAGCAGATTAACGAGCCTTAAATTCGAAGCATGGTGACTCAAGATACAGTTTACCTGATTACTACCATTATCCAAGGATTTCTAGTGTTGGAGCGATGCAGGTAGATTAGGCATGGGGATGTTAGTACCTGGTTTCTATTCCGACATGACCGGTTACCAACGCAGGGGCGAACTATTCATCTGAAAGGTTCTTTCACTGGAGGAGATGGTCAGTTCGTTTACATCCCCAAGCGTCAGGCGGAAGTTGACTGTATAGTGTCAGCTGTATTCACGTAAAAGATTAAGGCGGGAAAATTTTAAGGATAGTGTGTTACTTGTGCTATTGAAATAGCAAAGCATAACTATATTTCAATGTTTGATATCCCGAGCGTGGATTACTAGGGGCTTGTGCACGCCACCTGACAGAGAATCATCGGGCAGTGCGGTTTGTGAACAGTTACATGGTCTTCACACAAATCAACTACTCCCGTTCCAGATTCACTCTGTTTCTACAATAGGAGGTGGTTAATTTTCATGTGCTGTTCTGTTTGCCTCCGAATATCCGTATTCATTTGTTGGTGCCAAAGTTAATTATGGCACTAGTTCATTATTTATCACCAGCTTCAGCCTCGATGCATTACAAGTGAATCCCACTGACACTTTTTTTTCCTCACATCACTCCTAAATGATGAAACCACTTGGCTGAAAGAATGAAGCTGAATGGGGGAATTTATCTGGGTTGGGTATGAGCAGGTCCTATTTGTGGATATTAAGAGGTTACATGAGCTTTTTGTTCATGTGTTCCTAGGCCTAGTTGGTTCTTTCATTCATGGCATCAGATGGTCGATGACACACCACAGCCGAACTTGGTAGTTCGCTAGAAGCTATCAGGTTAGGGAATATCTTGTCCCGAAGTATTTGCACACTTGGTGATATGTCAAAATCAAAGCTGCCACTGAGCCCCTGGAAAGTGGCTTGCCCCCAAAGTATGCTCGAGTTTCCTTTCTCTATCCGTGTTTCCAAAACTATTTGGAAGGCATAGTCAGTTTAATTTCGTGCGAAAATCCGATGCATTATAACTTGAAACAATTTCGCTTTACTATACTACTTCAACAGCTAAGAGTTGGTTTGTACTCCGTCTCTTTAAAATGAATAATAAAGTATGCACTGTAACAAAGCAACTTCTCAGTGTCTTGTTTCTAATTCGTTTTATGAGGAAATTGCCGAAATTACAAAGGTTTCAGTGCTATAGCTTTTGCTAACATAATTATATTTTTGGGACGGTTGATGAGATTATTCACGATAAGGTGATTCAGTAATTCGAAGCACCCCGCGTTTTGTCGTCTTTAAAATAACGATATGATGCAAAGTTCAATGTCCCGGCGTTTTACAAGCATAATTTATCTTACCTACGCTTGCCAAATCGACACGATGTAGCCCGGTAACGGCGGATGCAAAATCAGCCGATTTGTATTCATTCCATTATGTGGTCTATAGATTACTGCTCATTTTGAGGAGGCCTTACTGAACTTGTGCTGGGTTTATGAAGCTGAGAAAAGTAGTGTTAAGTGTGAAAAAGGTTCTCTTAATAACGCACTGCGTAATATCTGGAAGTTCGTGTGAATTCCTGGCGATGTTCTGATGCTTACACCTTCATCGGTTTGTACGTACCGACGTCTTTTGTCTGTAGATAGATAACCACACGGCCAAACATAGGGCTCTTGCCATCTATTTTCAAGCACCAACAGGTAGGTGATGAATCCCGTATATGCAGTTCTCCTGTTCTGTGCTCAGTACTTTGCCTACACTGAACATGGCAAAGTTTAATTATCTGTTTCAAATTACCATTTCCTTTTCTTGATTGTTGCCGGGTGTTCATTGTGACTCATGTAATTTAAAACCCATCTGGTTATGAACGCAACATATTTGGATAAAAATGATTGCCAAACTCTGGTTAAATTGAACAAAGGATGATAAAGTTCGAATGATTTAGCTTCGTTAAATAAATTTACGTTTTAGTTGAAAGTATTTCGGAATTTAGATCCCCGCCGAGTTCAGTGATGAAAATTAAACTGATTGTAACGAAATCACTCACACAGCACTGTAATTAGTGCAGTCAGCATGCTAGCTTTGTCCGTTTTATTGGTATCAACACCACAGATGCTTTCGGTTACTTATCACTTTATTGGCGATAGATTTTCTGATCTACTTTACAAACCAACTAAACCATTTTATATATCACTAAGAATACCCCTGACTTTCTTACCAAACCTTCAGCTAATTCATCAAATTTCTCACAAGGCCTCTGTGGGTGAGTGGCGACATGAAGACGTCCACTGAGGGTTGCGTAGTACAAGCATCAAGTTGATAGCACAAATTCTGGAAACCGCTCCACCCACCTTGCCGCAATGTCATGTGAACATAAAGTGGTCGCGTTTGCCGGTCAGCCGGGCACTGTTGTGAATTCAGGAAGTGAACATAGGGCATCCCATCAAGGTGCTAGACTGAAAGCCTATTTCAATGCAGTGGATTCAGCCATCGGCCGAATTTTTGAGGGTCAGCACAATCAACCTAATGTGTTAGGCTTGCAGATGAATAATCAGGAAGTCTCTCACGTGTGGCCGTTGAATAATTAATCTCAGATGTGTTGCAACTGTATACAGTCTGTGTTGTTCCAGAACAAGAGCACGAGGTATTGGCCTACTCCAGCGCAGCCAAACCTCGACCTTCCGAGCTACGGGGGGACGCTGCACGTGCTCCACCTGAGGGAGCAGAACCTCGACACCTACACCCTGCGCGAGCTCCGCCTCTCTCCAGACCCGCCCTCCGGTGCCGACGCCGCCGCCGCCGCCACCTCGGGTGGCAGCGTAGCCAACAGCGGTGCGGGCAGAGGAGGCTTCCTAGTCTACAACTTCCAGTTCCACGCCTGGCCCGACCACGGCACACCCACGGACCCCTCTTGTATCCTCAGTTTCATGTTCCAAATCTCCACACACACGGTCAGTTCTTCTAGTCATTGTGTAAACATGGCATGCGCGATAAATTGCTTAGTTTGCGTGGTCGTTGCTGTCGTGCTGTCTTCGTGCCATCAATAACTTCAACGTTGAATCGAAAAAAGCATTCTCCTCATCAACAAGTTCTTGCATCTTCAAACGCATTAGATTCATAAAATCGTGGTAACTTGGTGTTTTTCTTCCATCCGCACTGAGTAGACTTCATGTGACCAAAGTGATCTGGGGCTGACTAATCAGCGACCGACTAGCAGATTCCGTGAATGAAACCGGCACTTCATTGGTGCTAATTCTCGGGTTATGTAGGATGCAAAAGTTGGTTGGCTTTGGACTTTTTCTTAATCGTTATTTTGCTGACAAGTCGTCAAATCGAGTGAACGAGCTTGAAGCTTAATTAATGCTGATCTGTGTAAACCAGTCACATTCCTCAAACGAATTTTTGCCTCTCGAAGCAGCTATTTCGTTTGACGAAATCACCAGGCTTTGCTAACCAATTCAACGCAAGCAGGTCAATCGATTCATGCCAGGTGGGCTCGGTTGTTGTTTTCGAAAATTTCGGGTGTTTTGTTATGTTTACACCAGTGGAAAATCGATAGTTGTTTGATTGCTTCCTATTAATTGTAGGCAGTCACTGCAAACCAGGTTTCTGTTAATTTTGAAAATCGTTGGATGGTTACGAGTCGGATTCCCACTCACAAGGTGGTGCGTTATTATTCTAGCTGTTAAGTTGATTGTATTGAAAGTGCGATCAATAAAAAAGCTGCCTTGTTTGGGCCGCCTCGACCAAAATGTTGCTGTCATTAGAAGCCTAATCTAGTTCATTTTACTGAACAGTCTACTTACTTCATCAATTTTTCTGCTTTGTTCCATAGAAAGTACTCACGTGATGACTTTCCCAATGTTATTCGCCTAAGTTAGAAGCCTCACCAGGCGTTGACTCCATGCTCAAGACCATGCATTTCAGCCGCAACAGAGCTGCTGCGACCCAGCATGCCTGGCCAAGCCCTTGTCCTGCCATCCACTTGGCTTAAAAAAGCGATTCCATGCAGTAAGCTGATCGCAGCTGATCCGGCACGTGGCGAAACAAGGCACATGATGCATCGCGTCGAACCGGTTGCATTGGAACAGCCATGAATAGGGATTGTGGATTAACATTATAAAGCTTCTACGAAGCTGGAATAAAGAATTAATGACTTGCAAGCAACAATGGAAGTAACTGCACTCGCTATGCTCCTGTTGGTTGTCACCTTTTCGCCCTCATCACCCTTTTCAGTTTGTTTTGCACCCTATGTGATGGACTTTAGTGAGATTAAGGTGACTGGTTGCACGGCAGTAAACAAGGTGCACACAAACTTGGGAAGGGGGAAATGCTACGTTATTTTTCACGACGGGAGGGGTTTGCTTATGTGGGGAATGGGACCGAGATATTGTTGTCATATCTGGAGCTTCAGATTTCAGACTTATTACTCGAGGCTTTGTCAAAGTGTCGTCATTCAGAACGATTGTCTTGTCGAATGACTTGTTTCACAGTATAGCGGAAATTGACTTTTCCAAAACCTACGACTGCCAAGGCCTCCTATTTTCAAGTGCATAGGCACATTGATGTGAAACGTGGAGGGAAGTCCTATCTAGGGTAGTATGAGATAACAGAAATGCGGAGCTCCTGTGTGAAGATTTCCGTTGATATGGATCTGCAAGGCCAGAAAGACGTGCCGCTGGTTTGTCGTAAGCGACGTCTCTGATGTTGTGTTGCAGGAGAGTCTGTCGGAGTGCGGCCCAATGGTGGTGCACTGCAGAGCAGGCATCAAGCGGAGCGGCACGTTCATCGTAATCGACATGCTCATCGACTACATCCGGCGCTACGGGCTCCACTGCGACATCGATATCTCGCGCACCGTGCGGGCCGTGTGCGAGCAGCGCCCCGGCATGATCCAGATCGAGACCCAGTACCGCTTCATCTACAAGGCCGTCCAGAACTTCGTCTCCACACTACAACAGCGCCTTCAGCTGCACAATGTACATCGCCACCAGCCCACCTTCACTAAGATTCCACTTCCAGAGCCTAGGATGGACCTTTAGGTTTTCGTCGAGTTGACATATGAGCTCATGCATGGCGGTAATGGCTGTAAGACGCCTCCTGATTAGAGACGCTAGTCACACTGAGGGGTTTGACATGAATTCGGTCTGGTTTCAGGTCAGGTGCCTATGACATCATTAGTTGTATTTTATCAGCTTTGGTTGTCATAAACACGACGGGCTCCTTGAAGCCGTAAGGCCGAGGTTAGTTGGGCGGTCGACGCAGCAGTGCTCTTGCCACCAAATCGCATTCTTTTAGTACTTCTGGTGAGTCGCTGAGATCGACATTATGGATGCAAGAGTTACAATTGAATGCTCAGACGTGTTTCGAGTGTAGCTTCTTGCATCTAGTCTACCGAAGTCCCTGTAATAGGAAGTCATGCTACCTCCATCTGTGCAGAATATAGACTCCTTGTAATCAGTTAGCACAATTGGAAAAAATGCGGCTTTGTCATGAGCACTCAGTCAGTGAGGTCAACATTATGCTCACTCGAGAGCGACTAGTTGGATAGGATTTTCGGGTCATACGTATCCGTGAAAGAATTTAGTGAGGTGTTTTATGTCACAATTGGTCTCGGGAAGCACGATTTTACATGGTTCCGTTATCGCACTGCGGATACTATTTGAATCGGAAGCTACTAAAGTGGTGTCGACAGTGTGTTTTAATTTCTGGCATTCCATGACGGCTTCAAATGTAGTCGCACATGTATTAATTCAACGTGGCAGCCTTACTTGTTCGTCCCAACTATACATCGAGAATGTTCGGTCTTTTTGAGATCGGGATGAAGCGATTTCTCAGGCGTTTCTTCAGATATCCGCCTTCTTTTCTGTTCTTGCACGATTACATTACAGGCGCTGAGCTTACTCCGTAGCGCACTTGATCGACTCCACTCGTGTTGTCATGTGAGCTAAAACTTACACCTGCTGAACGATCTAAATAGTCTCAGTCATTTCCACTACTCATGAAGCTCAGTGTTGATTTTCAGGATTTACAGCCTCTTGGGATTGACTACATGAATATAAGAATGGCACCATCGGATTTATTGCGTCCCTCTCAGCGCCCGAGCTCCACTTCGCCACCCGGAGGAACGAAGCCCACCGCCTCAGGGTTTCCAAGTCTTCCTAATAGGGCCCTGCCCCCTCCACGCGAAGCAGAGACACAGCACCATCGCCACCACCAGCAGACAGGCAGAGAGACCACAAGGCATCGCGACTTCTTCGCATTATCGACCCTGCCGTCATGTTACACGTAAATACACAGGGAATTTCTCATGCAAACCACACCAACACACTCCTGGACCTTGTCGATTATATCTGCGCCGATTCCACCCTAGTTGTGTTGGTGAATTGATTCTCCTGTGGTGTTACAAACAACTAATCGCTTACAAAAATACTCGATGTCCCATTGAGAATTCATAAATACACTATTCGCACTGATAATATTATCAGCGTCAATACGATCTTAGTGGCACCCGTTTAGTGTCCTATGTTGAGGTTTCATCAGCACGATCTTAAAGCCTCGTAAAAAACCTGGGACATTGTCTAGACTATCCTACGTTTTCGATAATTTTAAAAGATGTCAATATTAAATTAGGTTACAACTGGTCCCATATTGTTTCTATCATAACAGAATGGGAGGGTGGGAAAACTTTCAACATTAAGGCCGTATTGAGACTATCAACTAACGGAAAAATACGGTAATGAATAGATTCGAGGACTTCGGTTGAGTGGGATGAATGAAACCTAGGCTTGCTTATGTAGCTCGGCGTTTTAACTCATCCTTGGAGAATAGTCAGCTGACCTAGGGAAATTCACATCTCAACAAGAGCCCAGGTACTGTCTTCGAGCCGGAAGACTATCCAGAATTGTGCTGGTCCTGAAAAGGGTTCTTTCAATACAGAGGGTTCTCTGAAAGTCTGCTAGGGACGCCAAAGCGAGGTTTTTTAAAAGCTATCAATGACATAGAGAAGTGATGAAGTGTTTCTCATAAACGCCTCCAGCCCTGAAACTCCTCATGTTAACTTTGAAGTCATGTCGGCATCAGTAGCAGTAAATGTCCATTGATCTTAGACAAAAAGACGTCGTCTTTTCAATGGAGTTCATAAATTTGTGGTCAAAACCGTCAAAACCGACACCAAGGGGTTCAACTAGTTTGATTAGTCAATTTATGGGCCTTAGTGCTATATTGCATCCACCGGTAGTACACCTCTCTAATAAACACTCTGGGATCTAATAGTAGCTACCTTGACTGTGAGATTCCCCAGTGAGTTACATTAGAGTAACGCGAGTATTAACCTATCCTCTCCACAAACCGACTGGCCAACTCATCAACTGCTGGGTATCATTCTTTCATAAGGTACTTTGTGCTCTCAATAACTCCTGGGTACTTACATGTTAGAGAGGTTTTAATCAAGCAAATATTAATTCTATCGTTTCCTAAAGCAAAGGATTTTTCCCGATTTACTGCGACTTAAAAAACTGGTCAGATCCATAGAAAATGATTAATATTAACTAGATTTCGTTTAGTTGAGTTGACCTGCTATATTAAGATCCTATCAAAGGGCCTCGGTTAACAACGTATTTGTAGGATGTTTCGATGTCCAACAGCAGTTGAAATGTTCTGGGGCAAATACCCCGGCACACGAGAAAAAAAGGGAATATTATGTCGAGTGACCCCGGGGAGGGGAACACTGGTTTGACTTTATTCCTGCAAATATTGATGGGCATCAGCTGAGCCAGATTTTATTAACTCCACGATTTTCATCTAGAAGCTCAAAGGGCCCTTGTCCCATACTAAGAGAGCTGCTATTTAGCACACAATTTACTAGTCATTAACTACGTGTGATGAGTGAGAAAAGCACTCAAGCGGTTTTATAGGGGGGAGGGGGAAGGGCCGACAGAGTGGTTGATTAACTTTGTAGACAGGGCTGCGAGTCTGGAGGCTGTTTGGTATCTAGTTGGTCGCGTCTCGGTAGGCTTTGTTAGGCCACCACGGTTCTACCTGAGTGGTATTGACCTTGAGCCAATAAGCTATTGATTAAAGACGGTAATGTGACAGGAGCTTAGTCATGATGTGGGGTGTAAATTCTCTGTTGTTAACCGAATTCCAGTCTCTTTTTAAGACACTTATTGAACTTTGAGAAGCCGTTTTGCGTTGCTCATGCTGAAGGTAAATTCACGCGGTTTTTCGAAATAACTTTAATTGTTCAAATTTAATTATTACCGCTAAGGAAAGACAACTAACCTTCAGGGGTGCAATATATTCTTATTCGAATTAAATCAATTAATTTCCAATTGGAATATACCAACAAAAGTGATTGGAAAGATTTCAGAGATATGGTGTACTACCTACACCATGATGGCAATTTGAGACCTACCTCATGTTACCACCTCAAATAACGTTGAATCTAAAAGAGAGTACTATTTAACTGGATTCGGTGAACCCC